>JAYRCB010000732.1:66296-88296 GCA_036026315.1 Trachelus stipa | reverse complement strand
GTCTCTTCGTCCTCACCTGGACCAGACATCCTTCCGCCAAGATTTTCAGGACTTATCGATTCCTCTTCTTCTTCTTCCTCTTTATTCTTATCTTTCTCTTCGTATACCTATATCCATTACTATTTACTATAGTATATACCGTCTCCCGCGACATTCCACCAGGAAAAATATTTCTCGACCAATGAAACTGGCCTGGACCGCTCCCCTTGAAATTTCACAGCTCATTATGCAACCGAAAGAATGCAGCAATATCCTTCCCCTCTGACGAGTCGCTGTCGAACGTGGAACGTAAAAGAATTTGATATCGGATTCTCCCTACGTCAAGAGAAAATACTACAGCGTTCAAGTAGTGCATTATCTCCTACTATCATCGTCAGGCACAGCAGTCCCAGACTGCGCTATCGAACTGTCGAACTCCCGCGGAATTACATCCTCGGATAATAACATTTTATGCCGATTTTAATACGCGCTTCCATCGGCTTTACCGCGTTTCTACTACCCAGATCTTTACACTGGGCAATCCATGCTATCCCGTCGACTTTGCATATTTCCCTACTATCTATTATCTGTTCCTCTCTTTCTCTCTCTCTCGCTCGTTATTTTTTTTTACTCTCTCGCCACCACTCTCGCAATCGTTTCCAATCGATCAGCAAACTACGAACTATCTTTATCTCCAGGAGATTATTTCCACCTGCACTTTTTCTTTTGCAGACTAACTCTCATGATCCTTCTCGACCTTATCACCCTTTTGAATATCCAAACTTTTCGATGAATCCTTTTTCCTGTTAAGTACTGATTATACCAGCGAGTAGGTATTCAAGTACATTCAACAAGCTGACTAATTAAACGTAACAATTGTCGGTATCTTTACTCTATGTACATAAAGTAGCTTAAAGCTTTTACAACCTTGTTACGATTTTACGATACCCGCGCTATTACTCCGTTGCTCTCATAATGTCGCTGGAGCTGTTCGTCTAGTGGAAAAAAAAAAAACCTGAAGACTCTTCCAGCCAACTTCAAAATGAAGCGGCGATTCTGAAACGACGTAAATACAGCCCTGAAGCACGAACTCTGTTATACAACCTACTCCGACATATGTTCCCGTAGCATGTAGCAAATTGCACATACTCGAAACACATATCCCCGATATTTACCAGGCATAGAAACTCATTGCTTTAAAAACCCTTTTCGTAAAACTTCAAAGCCGCGTTCACAAAGTTACACAACTTTGCCAGACCCAACAGTCGTATCCACTGAAAACGATAGAACGAAGGACACAGGTGTTACAAAGGCAGGTTAAGATTATAGAATCCTCAAGTGTTAATTGCATAATATACGTCGACATTAAGCATCAACTTTTAGAACGTAAATCGCCAAGTCGCTGGTTGAAAACGTCTATAACTGTGTACACAGGTACGAGGCGAATAACATTATCAAGTGACAAAAGAATACGAACAAATAGAAATTACATAGCTATACCCAAATGCCTATATAGCTGCTACAGGTTACTGTACGGGGTGTCCTACTTTGTTCGGTCATAAAGAATCGCCCGGCTGTTTGCTTCTTAACTCTTTCGCATGCCGCGCGTACACACGACTACATAACTGCGAAATGGATGCTGAAGACTGAAGTAAACACGTGGACCAGAAGTGGGAGTCACTGGCGAGTCGCTCAATGTGTACGAGCCTAGTGGTACTGGCGGACGGAGAAGGGGAGGCTGCCTCTTCTAGGAGATGAACGAAAGGGTTGAGGAGAGACATCAAAGCTAGAACGGCCGTGTAAATCTTGGAGCAACAAAGTCCTTTCCTCTACTTCGTTCTCTTTATCCCGCCTCCGCCTCTGGTCCATACTCTTCTTAGATTCTGTCCCCAAGCCTCATTTCACTGCCCTACCCTATCCTGCGTCCTGACCGCCCATCTCGTCCCTCTGGAGTTTCGCGTGCTCCCGTCTTAAGAAATGGGAGATGATAGAAGCCTTATGCACCTTATGCCGGGAAGAGGAGACGGTCCCGTAAAAGCTCGAGAGGAGGAGAAACATGCATTATAAAAATGTCAAAAAGGTTGTTTAGCTTCGGTGAAGATTGAATTTTTTTTTCTCTCCCTCTTCGTCCCGTGCGAAACTCTGCTCGTACTGGAAAGGAAGGCAATATGAAGATGGGGGGATGGCGGTGAAAAATGACGAAGGTGGACGAGGAGGAATAAAGGGAGGGAAAAAAAAGAGTGACTATGACCGGGCGTACGAGAGGAGCGACCATTGCAGAATACCATCCTGTGTGAAAGGTTCTTTATGTCTTAGCAAGGTCTGCTGGGAATTTTTGTGAGAGGCACAGAAACCTCCTATCCCTCTGTGAAGTATCACGCGGGTACGTCGCGACGCGATTGCCAACGACGGCGTCGCGACTCTTGCGCCTCGAAGTAGACGGTCCTGTCGTCACCCCTAGACGAGTCTTACACTTTGTTTCAGTAAAACGTTTACTTGCGCGGAAGAATCATATTACGCCATGAGATTCTCCCCTTTCGAAGACGTGTATCTCCTATGTACTTTATCGCGTATTGTATATAGATACGTAAACATGCTTTAAAATTAATGTAGGTTAAGCATGAATCTTGTTGGATGTGATCAGCCTGCGTTATACAGCCAGATGGGCAATGTGAAAAAAAGGATTTCGCGCGCTCGTACGTATGTAAATTCCTGTTCTAGTTAAATAGTCGACTATAGTACGTTCCTTGTTTCAAAGTCGTTCCTCGATTCGCGGCATAATTTCATATTTCTTGGCGCACAAGCTATAGACTCGTCGAGCTCCCGGACAAACTAGACACTTGAATTATGCATTGGCCAGGGGGAGAGCCGGGCTAGGCAGTGGATATAACATAACGTAGCGTCGCTAACGAGCCGAGCGCGGGGAGACCGCGAGACGCGAGTAATGCCTGAAATGTTGAAACTTGAATTTATCGTTGAACTTTTTAATGAAATAAATTACGTGGGAAAAATAGCTCGTACAGTCGACTGCTAGGTAGCCAGTACGCGTATAAACGGTTCGTGCCGTCTAGTGTCGGTAATTGCAGAGTTACCAGGTACTACGGGAGAGGCTCGGTCGGTAACTCTTGTGGCTTTCTAAAATGCTATATTTTTAATTAAAATAACTCAAGGCTGAATATTAACACGGTTAGACGTTCGCACCCTTAATTCTATTAGGTTCGACTATTTTCACCGAGCTATCGAAGCCCGTTAATACACTTGCAGTAATTATACCATACGCAAGGTATAGATATATCCGAACAACAAAATGTCTAAAGAAATTCCAGGGAGAAAGTTACTACGACCGGAGTCACTGTACGGTTCGAGAATGTAGAAAATAATACCAGAATGATACAGCAGGCCGGCATATGGAATATGGTGCATGCCATTGCGCAACATCGACTACGGCAGTAGGTACGCATAACGAGATACATATGTAATCGTCGCTGTAGTCCAAGTCGACAATGAAAGTTTTATATTACATTAGCCGTATGAAATAATCGTAATAATAGGCAGTCGCGACGCCTCAGCGTTTCTCGGGACTCGGTGACATCACTGCACTTTCATGTGCGCCGTAAAAGGCGTCGGGCGGCAAAAGTGGACCACGTCGTTAAGCTAGCCGAGTGGCTTAAAATTATGGTTCGACCGGGGAACCAAGTGTTTTCTCATGGCGGCATTGTGATTTATGCAACTGCGGATCCGGAACGGTTTTCTTGGCCCGGGGCCCGCGTACCACATACTACGCTACTGTACGGTGTATGCTATTCCAATGCTATATACACTACCATGGCATTCTTCTACCTTCCGCATCAGCTCCCGCACTTATTCCCATCCCCGTGTCTTTTCATTCGCATGGCCTCGCTCATTCCCTTTTGGCCAAATCGAAATTGAGCAATTCGTGCGAATATCGCGACCACTATGGTTCCCTTTTGGAACGAAGCAGACCAGACACCAAAATTATCCAGTCGAAAATTTTTCCAACCGACGTAACGTCGTTGCCTCCCTTCGTTTTCTGTTTCTCATATATATCTGCGTATACTTTTGTACTTTACTGTACTAGCCGATCTAGCGAACATGTGGCTGACACCTTTAGCAATCTTCATCCAGTACAATTACGCACGTGCACACACGTGTTGTTCTTGGTCTTTATCTCGATTCACAGTAGCATTATTTTTTTAATTAATATTTCGGACATTCTTTCACGCATGAGAGAGAGAGAGAGAGAGAGAGAGATGGCGAGAGAGGGTAGGAGAGGAAGACAGAACACATTGAGATGCCGCCCGTACGTTCCGTTTCATCGTAATGGCAATCATTATAATCGAGAAAAACGTGACGGGTTTCTTCCGTTCACCTCGAGGACGTCACGTAGCCACATTAAGTTTTGGCTCACGAAGGAAGACAAAACCATTTTAACCCTCAGCAGCCCTTAGGATAATCGTACGTAATTGCATAGCAAGAAAGGACCAGTGATAAGATCGAGGATAGAAAACATAAACTCCAGTGATAAACCCACCTACATAAACAAGGATAACCCCATAGTTTTCACAATAGAAAATATTACTCTTTATACATAAGCAATTCACCCCCTTCCCTATACAGACTTATCACACCATAGGGGTGATATATCCTCCACAGCAATAATGACTCCGGTCAGCCCATTAACTCTCATATCGTACCCCTTGACACGCATTTGACAAAGGATATTTTACATTGACTGTCCTCGTAACGGGCTTCATTAAAATGACACTTGGGCTGTTTTACGATTGATAAATCCCGCCGGTTCGCTCCTCCTGGCTATACCTAGGGGATTTTCTAACTGTACCATCTACCAGTTGGCTATACAAGTAGATACATCCATATCAGGTAAGACGCTATTACCACCCCATAAAAGGGACCATTAACTGAACATTCTACAAGTGTATCCCTACGGCTATTCGCATAGCCGTATCACATCTGACTTCAGTCAGTCTGTTACTATACGTATTTATTATCAGACCAGTTATATATATACGTTTCTCAACCATATTCCTTATCCTCGAGATCGTCCTTGAGATACGAAACTCCTTGACTCGTAGCGATTTCCAGAATCGGTCGTTATATGCAGCCTGTGTTCTCCGGATAGGATGTCACGTCAGGTCGACGTGCGACGCAAGCACTTGCCATCGCATACTGCCATTCGTATAATCGTATGAGCGTAAACGTACCCAACGTGCATACGTTGACTATAGACTAGGAATAGGCGGATAGACATATATATACATACACACACGTAAATTTATATACGAACGTAGCGTCATACGTACCACGGTACATCGGTACGTCGGCCCTCGGCACTCTCCCGCTCATGTATGACATCCATAATGTCTATCTATTCACTCGACCGAGCTCTGCCTCTGACAGCGTATGAATTCAAACTTGAATATGTATTGTTAGTACTAAATATATAGTGCGTTCACCGCGTACTACGTACCTAGTACGCTCATCGTTTCTAAGTGTAATTTAATAAGCGCTCGACTCCGCGCTTGCGATGCGTACAGATATACGTATCCTCGGATACGTATCTCATGTAAGAAACGAAGCTCGGTTACGTGTGTAATTTACGAAGTTGGTGAGTACAAATAGCATCGTCGGGCAGAGTCACGCGTAGCGTGTAAATCTAGGGATATTTGGGTCGGGCGGGTAAGAGAAAAAGTAGCTGGTACCGTAGCAGAAGATAAGGAGGACTCTGGTGTTTCTACGGTGTAACGTGATGGCGACGGACTATAAATCGTTCTGGCTTTAAACGTTCTTCTTCGTGGCTCTTGCGTTAACGTCTCGTTATACAGGTTTTAGGGAACGATCTCGTATGCAAATATACGCTGCGGCAGAGGGGCGAGAGATAACGAAAGTCTAGGTCGGAGGAGTCGGATAGACGAGAGGGTGGACGGGCTGCGGGGGGTGGTTGTATATACGTATAGGGGAAACGGTGAAAAAATGAACGTGGCCACTCTCGATATCGTAGCTACGCTTTTATCTAGCCGCAACCCTCCCCGCCCCGTCACCCTGCTCCATTCGCTGCTCTTACGATCCCCTTTCCACGTGCAATTTATACAGCCCGGCTAGTACGTAGCTTCTCTGCCAGAGACTCTAGCGAACCTTCCGTTCGTCTAATGCAAGGGTGTGCTACCCTGACGTATTGACACCTTCATCCCACCCTTGTACGCTGCCATTTATCTTCAATAGGAAAGGCTCGGACTCTGGTACTGGTGTTATGGCTACTATAGTTCCGTGGTTCGTGACTGTGCATTGTATATCTGTATGCATTGGCTATAGCTGCTAGTGTGTATTACTTCTCAACGGGGTAGACACGGCGGATACATATTTCACGATGGACGGACCGACGATACGCTTTACGTCCCTACGTGCTTGCGTACCGAACCGCGAGTCGTATTTATCCCTATTTTATTCCTACCCCATCTAGCGCACTTCACGTCCCGACGTGGCTGTTTTCATTAACGACTCATTTTTCACGCCGCTTCTCACAGCGCACTCTGCATCCTCTGTGCGTCCATGTACGCGGTTGGATTTGTATCGTTGGCCGTCGATACCTTGGGATACGATGCTCTGGAAATATACGTGCGTCGGATCGAATCCTCGGGGCTTCTTTTTTCTTTCCACCCTCTGCTATTGTCAATATTAATTTTTCCAGGTTCGACGGATACCTCCATATACGTTCCCTTGTGCTCCTGGCATTTTTTATATAACCCCTTTTTTATTTTATTATATATCAACCCCTACCACCACTACCCCACGCACACGTGGACCCGGTACGTACCGAGGCACTTAACGGGAAAATCGGACAGTTCGAAAATCTGTCGGCGTCCGATTCACTCTGTCAATCAGAGCCGAGCTAAAGCGAAGTCTGGCTAGTGGCTCCGTAGCCCGGAGTTTCGTTTTATTTGTGAATATTGAATTCGCCGCTTTACGCGCTTCCAGTATGGTTGTATGTGTCGGTCGAAGGGGATGCTGATCGAAACGAGGGATGATTTGAAGCGGGTATGAAAATTAATGCAAAAGTAAAATATGTAAAAGGGATAAAAAATGTTTTAAATAAAAAAAAAAGTACTGTAGATATAACGATCAATATTGATCTTTGTCGGGTAATATTTTGAAAGGCGAACGAATCTTCTTCGTAGCTTCGATCGTCACCGCGTCAACATCAGCTGACGGCGGCGTTCGTCGTCCACGTCGTCAGTTCGTCAGCTACCGTGTCAACGTCTGTATATATATATATATATATATACATATATATATCGTCCATCTATGTACACTGCATCTATGCATATAGTCGCTCTCTCCAGCTTCCTCATCCCTCTGACGCTTTAACCAATAATATTATGTTACCCCACTCGAGCGAACGCGAGCGGCAAAAAGTGGAAAGGGCGTTTTACGCGCGGACACTCTATTATTAACGCACCGCGTGTCATTCCGAACTTCCAAGCGAATCGAGCCATGCCGACGCATCATGGCTGTGCCTGCTACGGCAATCGCCATCACCATCAGCATGAATATAGCCGAGGATCATCATCGTCAACATTAGGTATACGTGTGCATCAGGGCGAACCTCCATGGTGCAACGGCCTTGCGCAACGTTGCCGTACAAGACGTCTGGAAAGTCGAAGCCGTAAACGGAAGCGCATGTACCCGTAACTAGAAGATGAAATTCTCAGCCAGCTATCTCTCCGATAGAAAAGCCTGGAGCGGTCGAACTATAGTTTCCTCCATTTCATGAGAAAGGGTACCCACCGTTCCTGGTGTGGGCACGTGTAAACAAGCCTTAAAGTATGCAGCCCACCGATCATCCATAATCATAACTGTAACCATATCTATGGGAACATCCGTACCCGTTGTGGGGATCGTTCATGCCGTTTCAACTAATGGACAAACGTGTCGGGTGATGGAGATGAATTCGATCGAGATAAATTTTCCGTTATGAATAGATAGAAGAAAAAAAGAAAAAAATACAAGAAAATTGAATTAAAAGGAAAATGCACGGTATACTTGTTGACAAAAATACTACTTATGGTATTTTAGATAGTAGATGTAACGTCAATCCAGTTAGTTATGTTAAGTATACCTATGAGATTAGATATACTCAACACCTTACTAGGTCCGTATGTAGATCCTGATCGGTTCATCCTTCTGGCATCCATTAGCCCAAGAAGTTCTCGCACGAATGCACCGAGTTACAAATTGCTGGCTAACAAGCCTAGATGCATGAAGGAGCTTAACGAGATGACGTCACAACAATAACAAACAATTGCAACGTCTCGACGTCCGTTACTGCACCCTAACGAGCCGAGATGGAAAGAGACGGCGAAACGCCAAGCCCGCATTGCATTATTGGCCGGACAAGAAGAGTGTTCTCTTAGGGCATCCACTAAGGCCGGTAGGCAATGGAGGGTTAAGAGAGGGAAAGAGAGAGAGAGATATGTATAGAGTAAGCATGGAAGGGGGACAGAGAGAGAGAGAGGGAGAACGAGAAGAAGGTGAATTAGTCGTAAGTCACTCAGTCTCAGCTTGTTAGCATCGTTAACCCTGACCCTCTGCATATTCCTACCCTGGCACCCGGCTGGTATATTCCTGCCAGTTTCCATACCGATCTGAAAGCGATCGAACGATCCATCTTGAGTCTTTTCTCTTTTTTTAAAACTTTTTTATTCCTGGTACATATAGTTCGTTCTGCTAACTCCTGTACTTGTTCTTCCGTACCGTCTCTTGCTCGAGTGACACGACGCTCTGGATAAGCGGCACATTAATTGCTATGGATTATCGACGATTCAAGGACGTTGATCGGCTAATGGTTCTCGTGCTCGTTAACCTAGATAATCGGGATATCTAACGATTTCAGGACGTGTAGAAATTTCTGAACCTTCCTTAAGCTTCCTACGGGCGTTTTTGGTATCGAGAATGGGTAGACGAGTCGTATGAAAACTCGTTCACGATTCTCTTGGAGCCAGTGAAAGCTTCCTGAACGGGATGCGAAAGTTCGTTCTGGACGTATAGACTCTTCTTGTAATGACGGATTCGAAGTGAGACTGTGGGATCGAGAAAGACAGTACTACTAGGTTAGCTGGAAGGGAGACAGAGAGAGGATATACTATATAGGAAATAAGTGGTAATAATGGACGTAGGTGAAATACTGGTCGTTCAAGCATAGCCGATAGAACCTGGACGCTGTTCGATTCACAACGTGTAACGTGATATACGGGACCGTCTCGTAAGTCGTTACGTGCTATACCGGCCTGACGTGTAGCAGTGCCTCAGGCGCCTAATGGAATTATGAATCATCGTTCGACGCGTGTCCAACGTGATTCTGTTTACTGGACGAACAGCGAAGAACAAGATGAATTTTCATAGAGTATATGCCAATTACCAAACGTGTCCTTGTTACGATACTATATCGCTCCAGGTTACACTGTACTTACTATACCTCAAATATATGTCATGGAAAAACCCAAGCGTGGCGCACGGGTAAAGTCAAGCTCGTCGGAAAGAAAAGATAAATTCAGGAGTTTACAGCGCCTTTAAAGTTGGGAATCTCTTTAACGACCTGGCAGAATGCCACCGTTCTCACTGGGAGGCTGAGGCATTGACGGTCGTGTGGCGGAGTAGCGGTTATCATTCATTTTCTCTCGAGCGAGCGAGCCCCAACGGCTCTGTTAATGACAGTTGCCCGGAATTACTGCAGAAGTTCTCATTCCGCACCGGCTGACTCCTGGAGAACGAGGACCCGGCCGGAAGATTATCTCTCTGGTAGAATGCTTTATGCTCCTGTTTTTTTCTTCCCCCCGCTCTAACCCATATACCTCGGCGATCATCCTCCACCATGGACCAATGCTTTATTTTACTGTTACCGCCAGATTTCGCACTAACCTTCGCAAGATGGTTGCGCTGCGACTGTCCCGCGGATCAGTATCGCTCCAAGGTCAACCCCCCTTCGGGTGGATGGACCATCCTTTTTGAACCGAACCCTTAAAGTACCCCAGTGTCAGTTTTCAGAAAAAAAAAATGATCTTTACCTTTCCCCGAGGCCAGGACCTCCAAGAATCGTTCACTAAATGGAACTGTAATATCTGCACGCAGCTTCCCTCATCTCGTGGAAATAAAGAGGACGTGGGATATGGATAGAGGAAGAATAAAGATCCTTACTCCAGCCTTTCAATGGGTGACCCCACCCTTCTGCCCTTTTATATTACCTACGCTCCTTCGATATACGCTGTTATATATAGGCACTGTACTATACTATACTCATCCCTTGGATACATGATAAGGATATCATGAAATACTAGTATTCCCTCAAGGAATACAGCCCACGCTACAAACAATGTACAGTAAGTACTAGCACTATTCGACACACGTACTCGACCCTGGGGCGTCGTACAGCTTCTACAGGGAAAACGGAAAGTATCTACAGACACTTATACACGGGGTCCAGACTCGAATGTGTCTTCTTCGTAGAGTCGTTTTGTTTTCTCGCCAGTTATGAATGAACAGAGTTGGCTTTGTGTATCCCATGCTGTATCCCCGCGTTTCTCACACTTTGGTCCAGTATCAGTATAGCGGATGCAGTGCGAGGCTGTGGAAGCAGAAGACTAGAGATGTATCTCATTCCCTTCTTCCGTCTCTGAATTGCAACACGGTTCTCTGACTATATTCTCTCATCTCTCTCTCTCTCTCTCTCTCGGTCCTGCATAGTTTCCCATCCCTATACAGTAACAACCCTATCCCGTTTATTCCAGCAGCAGCAGCCTGTATCCAAACAATCAAGCATTCCTGGTCCAACGCCCCGGGAAAATGCCAGCTTGAGTCTGGAGTGAAACGGGAACACTTGGTCCTTCGAGTCTCGGGCAGTTCCTGATTATTAAAGGGTCGGGACACCCTGTGTGCTTAAAGGTTGCCAATTTAGCAACCCTTAAGTGTCTTTTTCGGTTCTTGAAAATTTTCAAGACATTAATATCGTATACCCATTAGCTTGAAAAAATATTTTCCTATTCTTACTTCAAGCCCTTTATTTCTTCTTACTCTTTTTTCTTCTTCTTTCTTCACTCTTAATCTCTCGTCCGAGCTTCTCTCCGTCTTCAATCGATTCTCGCATGGCGGAGCAATTTCGCGGGACTCTCGCTTACCGACTTGCTGGCTGCAGTTTGGCCAGTCGTGAAAGTAAGTGTGGTACGAGAGGAACTGGATGTGGAAATGTTACGAGCCAGCGATGGTCGAATCGTAAACTTTTAAATTATTACGCACTTTTGGACTTAACGGAGCTATTAATAAAAGGAAAAGTATCCCACGCCAGTAGCGTAGACTCGCTATCCATTCGCTTTCACCATTAGAGCACACTGTGGTTGCGCATCTGCATCTTATCCAGCATCATTCGGCACTTGCACTGAACGTTCTTTTTACATCCGTACACAGGGTATATAATTCAAGAGGGGATATAGGCTGTGGATACCGTTGTGCCCTTGTACAACTATGTACAAAGTTCCATCGATAATGTTTACCCCCATTAACGTATTAACCCACTACCTGACGAGGTAGTGCATATCCACCGGGTGATTACGAATTCAAATACGCCGCCCTACTCTCGGTACGTTATGATTAGCTGAAATAGTTTATACAGAGAGGAAACACTCCTAAGAGGGCAATAAAATTTTAGTCAAGTTAGGATAACGCCGTTAGTTGGAAACCCGTTGCTCAGACAACTTTTAACCGTTAATAATGGCGGACCTCGACTACATGCGCAAGACTCGTCGATCATTTTCCTCCTGGTTAACCCGCGGAAATTTGTCCATCTTCTTTTTACCCTGAAATATATCCCCCTGAGAAGGACAGTGTGACCCTTGTTCTGCTACCTTTCCCATACGATTGCTACGTATAATCCATCCCTTAATACTTGATTCACGTTTATTATTATTTAAACCCCTGCGCTTTTATCTACACCTGACTACACCCGACTACATTGCTCTTTACGTAGAATTCAATGACGACTTGAGCAATTCCTATCAAAGTGCATCCGTGCATGTACATTCCTTCGTGCCTTTCGTAAGAAATTCAAAGAATTGCTCAATATGCATCGAAGCGCATCTTTCCATCAGAGATCGACTTCCGCAGTACTTAAATGCCGTTGCGTACCAACTTACGTATACTTGGCGACTCTGGGGTACTGCCCTGTGTCTTATAGGGTATTTTACAGGATTTCATACGCACGTTAAAAAAGCATTGACTCTTGGATATGGCTTCTGAAACTTATTCCGGGTAAGGTTTAATGAAGTTGAGGGAAATGGATTTGGGGTTGGTCATGGTTTCAGGGTAGGTCATGCTACCTGAGCGACCCTTGTTGATTAGGAGGGTAATATTAGGTAGCTCCGATTATGGATACCTGTGTATTAAATTAACTTATTGGAACACGAAGGTTTGTTTGTTTTACTAATTGCTGTCGATTTCTATAACTGTATATGGCTAATCAGTTCAATTATAGTAAATGCATGGAGTATGAACGGGGCGAGTAAATTAATTTTGAATAATAGTAATTACAATAATAATAATTAAATAATAATTAAATAATGTATTCGATGAACGATAACGTAAGCACCCAAGGGAATATTAAAAATAATAAATTTTTATATTCAACTCTACGCTTAGCGACCAACAGAGAAGTGTCTTTCGAATCTTCCTCTTTGTTTCCGCTCGTTAAAAGTGGTCCAGGCAATTAAACCAGACGATACGAGTAAGCATGGCGAGTCAGGAGAATTTCTCTAAATTCGATTAAATCGCATGGTAGAATCGGAAACGGTGGGACCGCGTGTACTCAGCGAAGATTTCAGAAGGAAAGATACGAGTGGGATACTGGGTAAAGGGGACGATGAGAAAATATGGTCACTTGGTCCCATCAAAGTACCCTGGAGTCCAGGCGGAAATCGTTCTCTGTAATAACCTCATAGTCATGAGTTGTGGTGCCTAATAGAGAGGACCAAGAGGAAGATCTTCAGGATGGGTCTGGTTATGTGATCCAATCGTGCAAAAGGGGTTGAGGACCCAGTGACAGAGGAACAAGAAAAGAGAGGGTGAGAGTAAAAGAATTGAGGGATGTTAGGAGGGGGATGTTACATTGGAACTGCAGAGCACAAAGAATGCCCCATCCATCAAGCTTGGTCCATGAAGAGAAGCTGAGGGATGGTCTGGTGTTTCTTTAGCAGTCGAGTAACTAACTCCCTGGTAGGATCAGAGAGACAAGAGTTAATCGGGATAAGTTCCGTGGCAGCAATCAGGAAACGCGACAAAAGAAGAAGAAAGATAAACCTAGAGCGACGGCCTCGTCGCGGTACAAATCGTTTGTCATCGCTGAAGTCAATTGAGGACGATGAAAACAAAGGTTATTTTAGAAAAGGGAGCTCAATACAGACTCCTCCAGTTATAACAGCGAAACGGCCAAGTGCTTTGATAAAGAGGCTGTGGATGTTGAAGAGGATAAATGATACAAAACATCCCCTTTTTTTGTAACAGAAAAATAGACTTTTCTTTATGCCTCTACGAAAAGCCGGAGTTCTTAAATCTGATGAAACTGTCTCCGAGTATCTTGATACTAGATCCTTATGAGTGCCTATGCTTTTCTTTGGACCGTGGGATAATTATTCATTAACGCGAAGTGCTTTTGTCGACGGGATTTCGGTTGCTGAGATGGTGGCTAAGGGTACCTAGAAGACCCAAAGTATAATCTCATCCTGGTAGTGGGATGCCACGCGCACACGATCCTCACACAGTAGGTGGCATAAGTTTGCACTGTCTCTCGGTGTGGAGGACCAACCTCCCGAAGCCTACGGGAACACCAACTTGGCTAACTCGTCGAGTTGTGTCAACTTCTCTCTGTGGTACTTTGCTGCGACTAAGCTCGAGTTGAGTAATTTCCGCTTTGTGCCAGAAGTTGCCTTACGAGGACCCGTGCCGGTGCCATGCGAATTCGATGGTTCGTTTTACGGAATAGCCGGAACCGTATATAGGGTTTCTAATTAAAATAATTATACACTGTACGCCTTGTAGAGAAGATTGGGCTTGGCGATTATCTGAAAGAAAAAAATTTCTTTTTTCAGACATGCTACGAAATGGAGAGGTACCTGAAGGACGAGCCGAAGTTACAGTCGTACAAAAAGTTACCGACGGAACTGGACACAGCGCCGTGGAACCTCTTCAGGGCGCCGCCAATATCCTGGACGGCGTCTACGGGCACTACCAACGCACAGTTTGACGCGCCAATAAAAATGGAGGTGGGTGTCGAATTTTTTGAGGGACGAGCGTTGTTTCTTATTCATTTGGAATTTAGTGAGGAAACTGTTACCTGGTTTTTATCTCAGGTCACGACGTCGTCCGATGACAGAGATCCACTCTGTCTAGACGACATAAAGTTTAGTCCTGGCGACCACAACCACAACGGCCGCGACAGGGACCTCCTGGATAGACACCTGGATTCGCTGTCGATGTCGTCAGCAAGTTCGGCGTGTTCAGCCCTCTCTTGGGACAGTTCGCCCTCGTTGTCGTGCACAGCACTCATCCTGAAAAAGGAGCCAAGCGATGACTTGGAAGAGGATGAAGAGCACGAGGTAAATGATTCTGAGAGATAAAATTGAATTTAGCCCAAGAAAAATCTTGAAAACTTGAAAAATCGTGTAACTTGAAAAAATCTAACCTAAGGATATGTACGAATCTGTTTAGGAAATGGAGGAAGAAGAAGACAGTGGGTGCGAGGGTGAAGGTCAAATATTGACGCCACCGTCGAGCCCGGAGTCGGGTCAAGGGCATTCCAATTCCAGTCATTCATCGAGCGGGAGCTCGATGCTCGACGTGCACAACCTCAACCTTCATGGAGCAGGTGGCAGGAGTGCAATCGTCAGGGTGACCGCGAGTAACGCACAAGGTGTCGCGAGGTTCGTAATTTTTACTTAAAAAATAATTTTTAAAATCTTTTATCATAACAAAAGCCTCTTTTTCACTTCCAGATTGATATCCGTGACGGCGAATGGCTTCCCGGCAGTAGCCAATGCGCAACATGCACATGCGGGTGCAGCTGCAGTTGCGTCCACAGTTGCGAATAGGCACCACGCGCGAAGTCACGAGCACAGCCCACCGGATACAAAGCGTAGGATACACAAGTGTCAATTTCCGGGTTGCAAGAAGGTCTACACCAAAAGCTCACACCTTAAGGCGCATCAGAGGACGCACACGGGTGAGTAGACTGATTTGCAATTTCACCGGAAAGCAACCCCTACCTAGAATACAAACCCAGTCTAACGTTCCTGACTCATTTTCTTACTGCGCCTCGTCCTGATGCTGGGCAAGAGCTCCGAGAGTAATTAGGTTAGCGTGCCCGGTTTCCGGCAGTTTCTTGCTATTACCTCGAGTATTATCCAACCCGGTAGTCGGAGTCTACTAGATGTACCAAGTGTGTATACAGGCGCCTGGGTGTTAGGAGGGTAAAAGGGTAGTGGGATATAGGGTTGAAGCAAACAGGGATGTACCAGTTCCGAAGAACACCAAGAGTCTGGGGCTAGGAGACCGCCACCCCCCTTCCAACCCCCTATTGCGGGAATAACAATGCATAATTAATCACAAAGTTGAATGAAGGGGGTAGTAGAGCGGTTAGGGTTGGTTCGGCTTGGTTCCTGGTTAGAGCAAGGAAAGAGTAGCGGAGAAGAGGAAGGAGAGTTGTAGAGATTGTCTAGCAAGAGGAGAAGGGTAGGTGCCAGCCGGGGTAGATAAATGCGGTATTAATGGCCACCCCGTGTGTCGAGGGGTTGGGATTACTCGGCTTTACCTATAGAGAAGGCACAAAGTTTCCAGTTTCGGTAAAAGCCCGTTCCCTGAACTTTCCTTAGGAAGGACGCAATTTTCACCCCCTCTACGATCGTTCAGACATCGACGATCCTGACGTCGCATCAACCCCGTCAGCCATCCAGCGTGTTTACAAGAAACAACCCCTAGTTTCGCCGTCCCCATAGTCTGCCCGTTCGTTTGTAATCCACGATAATATGCACCATGTGGAGAAAGTAGCGATTTGCGAGAACGCCTCGGCCATCCCGTTCATTAGGAAAGTTTCCGGCTATGCCAGGATCGGTTTACCAGGGGCGGACGTGAAACAGGACATTACAAACGAAGAGACAGAAGGAGGGTGACCTGTCTATACATACATGTACTCTGTATCCTCTCGATTCTCCGTCGTAGCGCCGCAACCGTAATTAACGAAGTCGTTCTTTGTCAATGCTTTTTGTTGCCTCGCATTCGCCACCCACCTCTGGCAGGGTGTTTCGATTTTAGCCAAAAGTTTTCGATGCTGCCTGGTTTATACGTACAAGTATCACCGCCAAGCCCTCCTACCATCAAGGGATAGGTAATAAGAGGCTGATGGTCGGTAGCGCCAGTAGTAGCTAGTTGGGATTACATCTCGCGGATCGTTAAGCAGAACTGCTAACTACAGGATTATGCATACTTCGCCCGTTCTCGTAATTATTACTGCGTAATGAATTCGCCCTGTTCCCACCACGAAATGGAACAGAGAAAGACCACTCGCCGTTGATGGAATATTCAAAGCGCAATAGGACTCCGGGGTAGAATTTATCACAGCATCCGCAATCGTCTGTCTGCTTCGGGGACCCGGTTATCGAATAAAACGTATATGTATGTCCAAGCTTTTTATTCGTTAGAAAGAAATAGAAGGAATCGAACTATACAGGGGGGATTCTATAGAAAATAAAGAACCAGAACCTCTATGGCTGAACCACGAGAGAGATGGAAATTGAGGAGACGATACTTTGATCTCTCGAACGAATTGAATTTCAGCTGGTCCACGACAGGATGACTTTCTATGACCCAACCGTGAACTCCAGGATAAACCGACGAGGATCCCAGTACGGTTAAGGGGGTCAATGAAAACTGGTTCAAGCTTTGGCTTTTTATATCTAGACGCTTCCCTGAGCTTGTAACCTTTTCTAAATAAATTTATCCACCTTCGCTAACCTTTATCGTCTATAGAGACCCTTTAATAATTTCATAACAGAATCAGATTAAATGCAACGCCCTTGTCCGTGTACGTTCATGTGGGATGGTTAGAATTTCCGAAAATCTTGGACGACTCTCGTGAAACGGGTAATATCAGCAATATCCCTATTGGCAATCTCGTACCGGGGGTACAAGGGCATTTCCCGCCACGAAGGGAAGAAAATAATAACGGCTGAAGTCCGTGTTTGCGTTATAAGCGGCGGGTTCAACCGGGAAAAGACGATCGAGATAGGAAAGAGCTTTTGTATATTTTAGCCGTTTTCGAGATCAGGAGTTTGGGGTCGAAAGAGACGTCGGCGTCGTGTTTGTCCCTTCGAGTGTTAAGTTTGTAGTGCATCGACGGATCTCGACCTAAACAAACCCTCTTTCCCCATTTTCCTTCGGGAACCGCGAGTATTGATTGTTCCCTCTTGTTCGGAAAAGGGATGAGCAGGAGGCGGGGATGCATTTGCTGTCTGAACCTCGTGAAAGGGGTGTCCCATCCGTCCGGGTACATCCACCCCTAGAAGTCCATCCCCTAGAAAGAAATCAACCTCGAGCGAAGAAGTACCCTGCGTCCCAAAAGTTTTGTGTGAAAAAAAAGAGAAGAAATAAAAAGCAAAACGACACGGGGTGCGATGAAAGGGGTGGAAAAAAAATATATAAAGGAATCCATACCCGTTCTGTCTCTTGCGAGAGGCTCCCGAGAAATTTCCAATTACGCGGCTTTTCCACTCGGGATTCCATTCCGAGGATCGCTCCACTCCGCCGCCATTGTCTCTTTCACGGCTTTGCCCCCGGAACGATGCTGAACGTCCGGCAGTCAGAATGAGAATGACACAGGAGAAATAGCGTTCCCGATCGGCGCTATCGCTTCTCTTATAGGACGCGTACGATTTTCCACTGAATTGCACGAGCTGCACGCGGATTAAACTTTATTCCTGAAACGGCTAGGATTCCCTTTTGGCAGTGCGCTTGTATACGCTCCTAAAATTTTGGCAGGAATGTCAAATTTGTCGGTACATTTAAGCGCGCCATGATAATCGCCTGGATACTTACCTCAGTCTCATACCAACCAGATATACCGTACATATGAGTAACCCCATGTAGTCACGCAACGCCGAGGCACATGGTAATATCATTAAAGAAATATATAATCTCCTCCCATATACGAACTCGCGTTACAAGCTTTGTCTGGTTACGTATACACAATATCCACTAGATGGGAAGCACATGACCGTGCAAATTTAAACCGATTGAGCGCATCTCTGTTATCTCGCAGCATCTGCCTGGACCGCAAACTCCACGTGTACCAGAGCCATATATCTATAGCTATACCACTAATTTTCTTATTCCAACAATCAGTCTGCTATCTGTGCACATACATATATATCCCTATCCCTCATCCTTTCCTCCCTCTCTACCATAAACGCCTGCACTCATATCCCCAAGAGTCAAGCTTCCCCGACGAAGACTCTTATGCCAAGAAAAACACACGGAGTATCCGCTGTAACACGTAACGGCCTTTTCCTCGTAATTTCCTTCATCCCTTTCCGCCTTTCTTT
Source organism: Trachelus stipa (assembly GCA_036026315.1). Classification (NCBI taxonomy): domain Eukaryota; kingdom Metazoa; phylum Arthropoda; class Insecta; order Hymenoptera; family Cephidae; genus Trachelus; species Trachelus stipa. The sequence goes on along the minus strand of JAYRCB010000732.1, from coordinate 69,649 downwards.
AACAGAAAGGAGAGTCTAGTGCTCTTTCCGCATTCCAAGCACTGTACACGTAGGCACCGGTTACAGTTCACAGGGAATACACGGTATATAGGTGGGTTCGCAACTGACGAACTTTTACCCATATATTTCGTGGGCGGACCTCGACGCCATAATGGCGAACGAGCTAGCGTCGTAGCAGCAGACTTAATAAAATGCAAAGACGAGGAGCACGTTGCCCCGACGGACTGACATATCGACGCAATACCGGCCCAGGGCCGTCTCGCTACAGGGTACAAGGGGTGGGACATAGAAAAATCACCCTTCCAGATGAAAGGCCAACCCCTACACAACGAGGTCGTATGTTAACACCACTACGATTTTTTAGCCCCCCCCCCTCCCCCTCCTTTCCCTCTTCACTCCCCTTGTCGACCTACGATCTTTTCTTCTCCATTGCTCTCCTCTCTCGCGATCTGATCCGTATACCAACGTATACGGTTATACACGTGTGTATAGGCATGCATACCTATACTCCTCCAGGTATCAGGAGAATTTCGCTAATATCCAGTATCCCTAGCCCATTACCAAAGGGGTAGTTTTCCTGCCCAATGAAGTACGTACTAGGCAGTAGGTACATAACCTGTCCCGTTGAACGTAGGAAAATACGACAGACGCAGCAGGGAAAGTGGTCGGCCTGTCCAGGACATATATGCATACGTATTATTATAGGTAGCCAGGGAAGCTGCGGCAACATGAGAGAGTAGTGAAAGGGAGGGCTAACGTGTTAAGCCGTCTTGTTTAATACGGCTTTATTACATAGTTGGCAGCCAACCACCCTGGGGGCTATTATGCGGTGATAAAATGCACGACGTGCGAGCGGACATTGTATTACTCTAGGTTGGTACACCAACTGGACACGCGTGTGTAGCTACCTATCTACCTGTGAATTCGTACGTATCTCCACGTTCAAAACGTATTTGTACATATAGATATGGACCGTTTACTTTAGTAACTACGGCCATTCAAATGCGCCTGGGATCTATGGACCTAGGATCCATGTACTATATGCTCAAGAGTAAACATGATACGGTACTGCGTATGCCGACTATAGGAACACTTGCCCATCCGATTAACCAGAGCTTTCTCTTGCTCTCGTGCAGCTTCCGATAAGCTTCTGAAATATATCCGAGTCCTTATTCTCCAAGAGGATCCTCCGCGTGACGACTTGGTATATTTTCCACCGGGTGAAAAACTTCCAGGAGAGCATCGTGGTGTAACCTGGTGTATCCGTAGTGTACTCAGTTTTTCCAATGCTACGTGTACCTCGATTTGCGCAAGTGGGCGCAGGGTGGTGAAACCGAAGAGAAAACGTTTGGTTATGCGTCGGCATGTTCTCGTTGGATTTGTCGACGTCAGCCATGGTCGACGCGGGGGGGTGTTAGGTGGAGAAAAAGCTCACCGGTTTGTTTGGTCGCTCGTGCGACTCTTTCTCGAGGAGGAACAAAGTGCGGCATAAATTCAAGACGGAAGGGAAAGAGTGAAAAAGAGTGTTGGAGTTACCGGCAGAGAGAGAGAGAGGCAGGGTGAGAGGACAAACGAGAGGAAACCAGACTCTTATTGTCTTGGGCGAAAGTGAGGAAGTGTAAGAGAAAGAGAGAATAATAGGGGCCGGGGTGGGTGTAAGTGCAAGGCAGTGAAATAGCAGCGAGATTCCCACTTTCTGTTCGCTTAAGGAATTTATTCATTTTCCCGACCTAATAACCTCTCTCATCCCCTTTCCGAACCCCCGCAGACACATCATCCCCCTTTGTTCCTATAATTGATAAAATTGCGGGAACGACGCAGTCGGCCAGTGTCCGATAAGGAGTAATATCGACAAATCCACCCTGTGTATTTTCTCGACTCCCTGTATATACGTCGATTCATACATCCACCCCTCGTTCTATAATGTCATATAGGTTGGCGTACACCTCTTTGAAAAATAAGTCCGTCCTGGGGACAGCATTTATTCTCGTGGATCGATATGCGATACACTGGAAACCACCGTACGATTTACCCTCGTACGAGTGATCCCCTTTACGGGGGATGATTTCCTAGGCCCAGTCCCTTCCTCGTGAGCGTACTCCCTCAGCTTGTTAAGTCCGTAGTAGCATTACGCTACAGGTGGTGACCCTGCATTGTCTCTTCTCCTTCGTGGCCTCATCAACGTCATCCGCCTTTCATATTAGTCGAATAGATTATTTATTACCCGGTAATTCAGCAGGGTCTCAATCCCAGATCATGCGAGGTGATCGCTTCATGAAAATACTCCTGTAGGTTCGCGTTCGTATAACCACGTACCCTGTAGGTGGTCGATAATTTAAAAAAAAAATGGATAGGATGAATAATCGTGTTAAAAAATGTTTCCATTATTTTTCTATGTTTCAGGGGAAAAACCATACAAGTGTAGCTGGGAAGGATGCGAATGGCGATTCGCTCGTTCCGACGAGCTGACACGTCACTATCGCAAGCACACTGGCGCCAAACCATTCAAATGTCGGCATTGCGATCGCTGCTTCTCTCGCAGCGATCATCTCGCCCTTCATATGAAGAGACACGTCTAATCGTCGCGATCGGAGCGACGATCCATGGGATTAGCTGTTGCGGAAATCGCGCGATATTCACCAAGTGAAGAAGAAGCGGACGAGATAAGAGAAAAATAAAGAGGATAACACGTGAGGTGGACGCGTTCTAGGACGAATAAAATAGGTAGAGTAAATGATTGGCGACCGATTTGATAACGCGCGACCGTTCGGTAGCGCTTTCGCTACGAGGATCGGATCGGTCCATAGAAAGGAGCTTTTAGGCGCGTGTCGTTGTCGCGCGATCGTCGCGATGATATCGCGACACTCTTCCCACATGGTGCGCATGCGCTTCGGCTGGAACTTTCGTGTGACTTTCCAAGAGGGAGGAGATAAGAAATTGTCGCTAACCCGGCCCGGATGACGCTTTCTTTTTTCACATCGAGCATTGGGTGTCCGACGGAAGCCAGAATATCTTTAATGTGCGAGATCACGGTTGGATGCTGTGGTTACTTTGCGACGGAGGCTTCTACCCGGGCCGGGGGTTATAACTTATAAATGTGATAGTGTGATGAATGAATAACGTTATTGTCCATTGACGTAGAGTCGCCATCATCATCGTGATCATCGTCATGCCTCATCGTCATCGTCATCCTTTTCGTGAAACGAGCCCGCGGTACACACATCCGAAAAAACTTTCTTAGACGATTTTCAAATTTATCACGAGGTATGAGAGAGGGAGAGAAAGGGAGAGAGAGAGAGAGAGAGAGAGAGAGAGAGAGAGAGAGAGAGAGAGAGAGAGAGAGAGAGAGAGAG
>JAYRCB010000732.1:50759-66118 GCA_036026315.1 Trachelus stipa | reverse complement strand
AGAGAGAGAGAGAGAGAGAGAGAGAGAGAGAGAGAGAGAGAGAGAGAGAGAGAGAGAGAGAGAGAGAGAAAAGAAAAATATATTTGCCTCGAGTCCTCGAAGCTCAATTTATCGTGACGAATGTCCCGACCTGGCACATTTATTTTTCATGCTATCTTTTCATTCCCTCGGGAAACCCATTTCGGGATTCTTTACTGATAAAAAAAACTTAGGTACTCGGGATACATTAATCCGATCAAGTGTGAGCTACCTGGACCCGGTACTGGACATTACGCGCAGTTCGAACAAGACACGCCTTCGAGCACGAACAGCTGAACAATAATTAATACAACGCAAAGAATGTACGCATCACCGTTAGCCCTAAATAATTAAAGATACATAGAAAGTCTAAGATGAATCGCACGCACTTACGAATATTAAATTTAATATAAACGAGATACAAGTTTTAACTGAAACGTCAATCACTGCCAATAACTATGTTAAAATCTGCGCCGTCGTCGTCGAGAACCGAGAGCAGTTTGCTGAAATTACGAAATGCATGCGAACTGGAGTAGTATGAGAGGAATGGGGGAAATAAGGGATGAAAAAAAAAGATATTAATGGGCATCGAAAGAGAATGAGAAAATGAGTGAGAACCGTTAGAGAACGCGAGAATAAAAGTGAGTGCGAGAGATGGAAAGAGAGCGAATGATCGTAAAAATGAACTGTGAGAGATTGAGAATACATAGAGTGTAACAGAGAGAGAGAGAGAAATAGAGATGATACTTTGAAGGATCCTCCACCGTTCACCAGGAAGTCGTTTCTGCCGTAGACACGAAAAATCGCACGGGTCGAAAACTCGTCGATGCTTACGAAAGCGGCGAAGTGTCTGGATGGGTAAAAGATGCGAGAAAAATGAATGAGAGAGAGAGAGAGAGAAAAAGGGAAAGGAGATGAGCCTTAAAGAATTACACAGAGATAGTAAAACGGTAGAGGGTGAATCGGTATAAAAACTCCGGCTTGGATTTACCTTTGCGAAACTACCCCCCGCTTACGAGAGAACAATAATATCCGTGGTGCCAAATCCTGTGTGCATGTGCGATATCGAGTGTGTGCGTGTGTGTCTGCGAGTGGACGTGTAACTTCCGGTAAAGAAAGCCACGAGTTTTAACCGTAGCTTTGGAGATCAGCCCTAACCTAAAAGGGAAACTATGGCCGACAGTTTAAGGGTTCCTGCGCACCCTCTATATCAGCCAGCAGCCTCCCTGTCTCACCCCTGTGTCTAATTAAAACGAAACCGTGGCTTGCTTGTCGCCTGAGCGATTTTTTACAGCCACCCTGTAAAGAAAGGAAAAAAAATAAGGAAAACAAAAAAACCCTAAAAATAATTCCCTCCTCGCGATACCGATTCTCCGTGAGGCATGTTCAGCGAGCCTCTGTGCACGGCGTCGACGTCGTCCTCGTGGAAGAAGACCACGACGACGGTGGAGCTAATTTGCGTCGCTGGAGAAAATCGATCTTGGGTCCGCGTAGACGCTACAAAGGAAGCGAGAGCAGGTACGTCAATGTCATTACTCTAACGCAATGTAATCTAACGTAAAAGGGTAACATGGGGAGCACGAAACTGCAACAGACGGCCCCCGGTGTCTGGGCGACGCCGAAGAGAGTCTAAGGGCGAACGTGTGCATAGTTAGTAAAAGGTGGAAGGAACGGTAGGAGAGGGGGGGATCGACTATGGGATGCTGAGGATGGACCAAGGCAGACTGTAAGAGAAAATATTGTTTAATATGCAGATGAAAAAACATGGAAAATCTTGAACGAGATATTGAATCACAGTGGGGCCAGTTTGCGTAATCGTGGAATCTTTCCGTTCGTCGAATTGCCGATCGTTTACTTGATGCCAGGACGATTACGGGGAATTAAATTATTATGACGTTAGATGGACGAACATGCAAACGTAGACGGGGACGGTGAGGGAACGCACTGATAAGTAATCGCGTCTCCGAGAAGACTCGTTTAAAAATGAAAGTTAAGCGGGGGGAGGGAGGAGGAGGCGAAAGAGAGATAAAGGGGAAACGTGAAGAGTAACCTTTTATGAAAAGACTAACCTTACCTGAAACAAAAGAAGAAACGAAAATACTAAATTTTAAATGTTCAGTGGCCAAATAAATTATAATTGATACACACGTAGCACGTAATTGTACCTATTAGTGGTATGAGCGAGGGTGAATGCCGGGGGATGAAAGTGTCTCAGGGTGCAAATGATAGGCGATAAGTGCGACTGGAGAGAGAATGAAGAGAAAGAGAGAGAATGAATGAAAAAATAAAAAAGTAAAAAAATCGGTGACACACCGAAACAAGAAAGCTCTAAGTTTGTATATCGTGCAATTTTCTTTTTTCGATGTTTCATTATTTGTTACCACGTTCAACATTAATTAGAGTATTTACAATTTTAGGTAATTAGACCGTAAGCCGGATGTTTTTTGATAGCCATATTAAAAAATCGATGAGTTATCCCATCGTCGGTGAGGCGTCAGCACGTGTCTGGCTTCTTTGCGAATTCTTCTCCTTCCTCACTCCTAAATTGATCCACTTCCACGTATTTCAAACAATTCAACAAATTCCCCGAGATAAATTCGTCAACTAATGAATTTACCTCAACCGACAATATTTTTTCATCCTTTATCTTATATCCGTAATCCCAGCGAAAGCAATACTCACTTAGCGAGTAAATTAAATTGTGGGAAAAAAAGTTTAATTTAACAAAAAAAAAAGCCATTCCAACTTCGCAGCATGGATCGTAATTTCTTTAGGAATTTAAAAAAAAAGTTCTAAAGCAAGGATTAGAATTCGCAAGTATCATCAAGGTTATCGCCTACCCGCGACACGCCGCCCTTATAAATACCCAGAGAACGAAATTAAAAAAAAAAAAAGAAGCGCATCGTTTCAAAGGGATAACAATGTAATTAAATAGTTGCGATACCTTTAAGTAAAAACATAGGCTAAAAATCTAACGAGATAGATATTTAGATAGGCTAGGTCCCGCGATAGATGGTTTAGATAGGTAGGTATAAGCATCTAAACGATATAAGGAGTCTAGCCGGCGTATCGTTGTACGAGGTATGATAACTATAATAAATGTTTATGATACTCGCGTACAATAAGATGGAAAACACTAAAGTGGTAAACGAAAAAGAAAAAAAAAAGCAACCGATACAATTGTCATTGTATTATCGTGGTCTAAGATATTTTCAGTCATGTTGTATAGTAACTGTAAAGTAAACGATAAACGATTTTTAGGTAAACGACACGTAATACATCTACACATACATACACGCCGACACAAAGAAATAATAACAATCCAACTGCACATGGATACACATACACTCCTGATATGATAACACTGTATAGTAGATACGACGCAAACATCGCTCGATCGAACTGTACAGTGCACGTGTCTGTTGCGAATTAGAAGCAAAGGAGTAAAATTAAAGAGTAAAAAAAAGATAAAAAAGGAACAGCTACTAAGAACACGCTGTAGCAACTGTGTGATGCTGGTTGCTACGTCCGGTAATACGTGGCCCATATACGATGTCGGATTTAAAAAAAGACAGCAACAAGGAACGACAATGAGAATGATAAAAGATACAGATAAACGTACACAGCCGCGAGTCAAACAATTAAGGGAGTGAAAAATATTACCAATCACCAATTTACATTTATACGTTACGAGAAGTATTAATTGGCCGTAATGCAATGCGCACCGTGTGATAGTGACGATTATTTTATTATTATTATTATTATTATCGTTATTATTATTATTATTATTATTATTATTATTATTATTATTATTATTATCATTAGTCTTTCTCTCTTCTCTCTCACTCGTTTGTCAGTTTCAAAGTGAAAATTGTATTCTGTTCGGGAACGAAAAAGATAAACATGTCAACCATACTTGTACCGTTTCATCGTTATTGGCTAAATTTATTATGGCGCCCTCGAGACGAAAAGTGGTTATTTCCTTTTCTCACTTTTACTTTTTCTTTTATTCTTCTTATTTCAGTTTCTCCTTTTTCTTGTAACGCTCGCCGAGTGTAGTTATGGGGAACTTTAGTCAGAACGATTTTGCACGACAGCTGGTAAACCCTGGAGACCGTTTTCTCAGCCTGGCAAGGCGTGCTACGTAGCGCCGTTCGCGTTTTACGTGTCGTTTTCGAAAACAAGGGTTGACTGTACCGGAACTAAGGTGCACCCTGTCGAAAATAAAGGTGAAACGCGGAATTTTCTTCTGTGGAAAAATCTTATTTTCTCATGTCACTTTTCTGATTTTCTTTGAACGTTTTCCGTTCGTTCTTTCTGGGACACGAGTTTTCATTTTTTTTTTACATTTCACTTGTACAGGTCGACGCTATCGCAAAATGTGCGCGTTGTGGATACGATTGAAATACTACAACTGAACTGATAAACCTAATATTATTTTTAGAAGAGCTCTGAGTTAAAAAGAGAGTAACAAAAGTAATGAAAGAGTGAGAGAGAGTGCGAGAGAGAGAGAGTGAGAGAGAGAGAGAGAGAGAGAGAGAGAGAGAGAGAGAGAGAGAGCGTGAAAGACAGCGAGATTGAGGGAGAGAAAGAGTGTCCGAATAAGAGAAATAGCGAGGTAAAGAAGGAAATAAAAAAGAAAGAACAAAAAAGAATGCGGTAAACGTGGGGATGATAAAGCGTAAGAGGGAAACGAGATGAAATGATAACGAAACGTAAAGTACTACTAAAGATACGATGGTTCTGTGAGGAAAGATTAAAAAGCGAAAAAAAAGGATGCGAAGCTTAAGAAAAAAAAAATGAGATACCTATATTTTTAAAAAGTGACCTTTGGCATTTAAAGACTTGTAAAAATCGTGCAACGAGTTAAGTAAAGAGAAAAAAAAGATGAATCAAGGGCGCAGTGTATTAAATGGCGTCCGTCCTTCCCGTGTCTATTTCACGTATGCACACGCACGCACGTATCCTCAAAATCCACTTTGTCCTCCTCCGCGATATCCCCCCTAAGCCCCTTTTACCTTGCTCCATTTCCAGTTTAAAAGAAAAAACAAAAAAAAGGAAAACATCGCCAAATCACATCCTCGATCTACACTGGACCCAGGGCACTTTTCAAAAAAGGGCCTGAGATACACGCAACGGACAAAATTTATTAACGCGTACCATCCTACGCGATTTACATCTCGATTCCGATGAACAGGTAATACTATCGATCCAATTAATCGATCTTAGATCGATTGGTCGATAAGATTGATATGAAAATTTTCTAAATTTTTGCGGGAAAAGGTAGACGAGGAAGAGAATAAAAAATAGGGGAAAAATGTGGTACGGGGCGAAACAAAAAGATATACGTTAAGAGTGATTATAAGGTAATTAATTCCTGTTCGCAAGATACGATCCGTAATTAACGAAGAAATAGACAAAGACACAGGAGAGCGCAGTTTAATCGGATAAAAAAAAAGTTGACGGACATCGGATTACCTCGAGGCCTAATCAATGCGCGCAATTAGATTGAAGCATACGTCACGAGGAATTGGGGAGATTTTACATGAATAGGGAGATTAGGAATGAATAGGGAGAGAAACGATGGTAAAAATGTGTATGAGATTTTCCATGGCGATATGACTCTTCATTTTCATTGTGGTGATGATGTTCGAAATTGTATTGCCCCTGAACCGGAAGTCAGTCACATATAGTCATCAAAGTCATCGGAAGCACAATTCATCGTAGGCTAAAAATTTTTAGGGATTTTATACAGGCATGCAACAGCGCTCTACGTTCTAGCCCATAATTACTATCGATTATTAACCGTTTCCTTTACATATTTTTTAAGTAAGGGAATGCAGGGAGGTAACGTAAAATGGCAAATAGGAATTGGAAAGATGAATGAATTATTGAAAATGTACGTAGGACGAGAGAAAGAGAGAGAGGGAGCGACTGCACCGCGAGATAACGACTCCGTGTGTAAAGCAAAGAGGGAGAAGGACGAAGTTGAAAGGTTAATGTGTATACAGAAGTACGAGAGAGACAGTGTCCTTGTTCAGGGAAAAAGAAGAGAAGTTAACGAGAAGGAGAGAGAGAGAGAGAAAGATAGAGAGAGAGGACACTTTTCCAGAATTCTGTACCTCGTTGTATATCTCTATTTGTATAATTGTGAATATACATATGATAATGTGATTACGTGTGATTATACGAGTCGTGGAATTTAAGCATGTGTATTTTGTACTATGAGAAACAAAAAAAATAACGAACACGTAAACGGGGCAACGTCTTGTAAACTGCAGCTTTTTGGCGTTGCTCGCCGCTGATCGTATGAATGCAATAGAGAGAGAGAGAGAGAGAGAGATGAGAGAGAAAGACAGAGAGAGAGAGAGAGAGAGAGAGAGAGAGAGAGTCCGGGCGTGTGCCTGCACGTATACGCATGCGCGTGCGCTTGCAAGAAAAAGAAAAAGCGACAAAAAATAACGAGGTTGCGAGTAAAAGAAAGTAAAAAAAAAGTAAAATCGAATGAAATACGCTTTCCATGAATAATCGACCTTTTGAAATCGCGAGACGGTTCCGCGCGACTAATTTTTTCTGCTTTTTGCAAAAAATGTGCAATTCTCTATAAAAAAACTCACGGCTCATGTGGCTCATAAACGCATGATTCACTATCATAGTGCTTCTCTTTATTTATTCTTCCACTTGCTCGCTTCTCTCGTTTATCCCCTAGAAATTCTTTCTTACGCGTTTCTTCAAATTATATATATAGATATATTTCGTTCCTCAACGCTACGTCCTTGGATATCCTGCATTACTTAGCCCATTAGAAGTTTGCCTATTTCGTCGTTTCCATTAAAGAGAAAAAAAGACCGAGTAAAAGAATAGTCGTTATCGTTACAAGCTCACTCTTGGACCTTATCGATTACAAGGAAAACCAACTCGACGACATTCTTGGGACTGTTCACCGGGAGTTGATTCAACGACTATGTCCAAGTCTCACCCTTTTGTCTCTCATCCCCTACACGTACCGCTTACTTGCTACTCCGTTTCTATTTTTCCTATGTAAACTGCTTCCATTCGCTATATTGACCAACCACTCTTTTTCTATGGATTCTAGGTATCGTATGTATCTGCCTATATATATGCGTATTCCGTGCTATAATATAGAAACAGCCTTTGTACCAAGTTGACACCCTAAAGGCATATCCACGTATTAAGGGTTTCGCGACAAATGCCGATCGCACGGATGAATGGTATAACGAGTGCGCCCTAAGGATTTTTATTTTAATGGTTTAGAGTGTATAGATAACACTGCGAGGACGTATATATAAAAGATCAAAATTAATGTCGAAAAGAGGGTGGCAAAGAATGATAGACTCATTGCCTAATCTTCGCCGGTAGGCGGGCCTAAAGACATTAAAAAAAACTTGCCGGGTCTTTAGGAAATCGATGAAAAAATAAGTGCGATCGCATATTACGGTACGAGTATGCGCGTAAGTGTTTTTTAGATGATGTTCGTCTATGTGTGTGTCAGAAGTGGAGGAAAAAAATATATATAGGGGATGATTGAGATTTCTCGGTGTTTTGGGGATTTTTTGGAAAAAAAAAAAGAGAAACGCGAATATTTCGCGAATCGATGAAAATATTTATAATATCCCTAAACCTGCTTTCTTTCTTCTTTCACTCTCTTGATTTACTATCTGCCTGCCATTTTTTTATTGTTATATTGTAAATTCAGTCCTCCTCGTATACTCTTCTTACTCTACATGCCAATTTCTGTTCGATCTTTTTATACCTCATCATGTGTATTCTTATATGCGCCGTGGAGCTTTCTCGCGGTGAATTTGGCAAGTCGTGCGAATTTTTTTCGCAAACGCTAACGCGATCCAGTTATACAAGATGCTTTACATGTTAACGGAGTGTGTATGTCTAGGTATTTTTGTTGGTCAATGGAGTTTTAGCACGTTGAAGTACGAAAACCAAAATATTACAGATACGTGTGGCGAAAATGCGGTGTGATTGAGTGACTGTGAATGTATGTAAATGGCGTGATAAGTGGGAGAGTAAATTGCTAAAGAGGAAAGAGAGAGAGGGAGAGAGAGAGGGAAACGTGTTGAAAATCAAATTTACATGTGTATAAAATGAGAGTGCAAGAACGAGCGAGTGAGAGAGAGAGAGAGAGAAAGAGAGAATTTACGTGAGAGAGGCTAGGGGTCGTGCTAAGATCCGTATGAATGTTTTTATATAAATTATTGACTATAAATATTAATTATTATTCATTACCATTGTATTGTTTTAATTGTACAAACAAAAAAAAGATGAAGTAAATTTAAACGTAGCACGTAACGGAAATCACTTGTAATATTATAATTATTATGATTAAGCATATAAATGGAAATTATTGATGATAACAAATGTTCTTCCGCATTTTTTGCGATAAAAATCTTTTTCGATGTGCGCGAAAGTCAGCCGCGAGCAAATGCGACGAGAGAGTGTATTCGCATTGATTGCAACATTACACAATCTGAAATTATACTTTATACTATTATCTTGAATGAATTTTCCAAAAAATTTCTCTGCTCGATTCAAAAATCTTGTGAGGTATCCCGAATGTAATCTCGCTATAAATACGAAAAAAAATTTCAAAGAAGAGAAAACAAAAAACATACAGATGAGCGAAAAGAAAAATACGGAAAATACATTCGAACGTATTCGTTCTTTTTTTTTCTTATCAGTGAGAAAACCCTCTCTCCCCGCGATACTCCCTCCGACTATGATAACTACGGTGGAATTGCGATAATGAGCGCGCATGCTTCTTCGACGATCCGAGTGTTTTGGGTTGGCCGATGTACATATGGTGTTTTTAGTAGTTTGCGAGAAATTTTATTGGCTGACACGCGCAGCCGGCGCGGAATGACTATAGGAGAATAAAAAGTGTTATTGTCGTGCTTATACACGGGCTTTTAAGTGTCTTCATTTTCTCTCCTTCATTCGCGCCCCGCGTAACGTCGTCGCTATACGTGACGTCGATAACGACGTTGGGACGATTTTACGAATTTTACTAATTGTCAGCCGTAGTCATTCTCACTTTCTCTCACTCGATTTTATTTTTATTACTGCCCCAAACCACGCCGTCTGATCCCCTATACTTTTCTTGTTTCTTTCCCGACTTGAATTCTCCTCGTTCCGTCAAGTAGGACCCTTGGTGGTACTATTCACATTCTCTCTTGTATCCATCGTTCTCATGGCCCTGAGACTTTGCTTCTATTCGGTTGAAAATTTTTTTATGGTTTGTACGCGACGTCGACGCTGATTACAAACGTCGCGATTCCAGAAGACAGCGAGGAGATCTTTTACCCACGTAAGTAACCATCTGTTCTGAAAATCTTGATTAATAAATTTGATTGGTCGAAGATGAATTTTTTAAATTTTTCTTTGCATTTTACTTGAAGAGAGAGAAAGAGAGAGGGGGAGAAGCGATAGAACGAGAGAAGTCAAATTTTGAAAAAGAGAAAGGTTAAAAAAGAAAATTTGTAAATCGATGTTTTTTGTGCATTTTAAGAAATTCCCACATTTCCTGATTGTTACTGTGTTGACGGATGCGCAGACGATCTGCGCATTTGTTTTTGCACGAGACATTTGTTTATTGTAAAATTAGCTCTTTATGTATATAATAGAAAATCGACGTGAGCTGCACTAGAGCTTATGGCTAATGCAGTGGAATAGAGAAGAAAAATGGAAGAGGATAGATGAAAATTTGTGAAAATAACATAAAGATAATAGTTCGCGCGCTGGTACGCGATAATGAGAAGTAATGGAAAGCGAAGGATAATGCGAAAAGTAAAATATAGAAAATGTACGTCGATGTTCTTCAGAATGAAATTAGTAAAAGTGCCGGCCCAATGCTCGAGTCGTCATTTCGCAAGAGGTTTATAGGTAAAGCAAACGAAAAATAAAAAAAAAACATTTTTGTGATTACTTCGTAAGTGGATAAATTATTTATAAGCGAGCGCTTGCCCTATTGGGGAAGGAAGAGAAGCGGAAAGCGTGAGAAATGGAACGAGAGAATGTTGGAGAGTGTGGGAGAGAAAGGTGAGAGTGAGAGAATGACTGAAAAACAATTGGATATTTTTCCTGTAAAAAAACCACCTCCCCCCCCCCAAAAAAAAAGAAAAAGAAGCAGTAAGAAAAAAAACATGTAAGAAAATGAAAAATCATTCGGTGATACAAAGGGGTGTGTAGAAAGTGAAAAATAACTGGCGTATTACATTGCCGGTCAACGTGAATAGATTAATTTTGGTATTTGAAAAAAAATGAAAAAAAATTTCTAAAAACGAGGGAACGTGTTCCGTTCGACGTTGCTTTTCGCGTGGAGATGCGTGCGTGCGTGCGTGTATGTGGACAATGCTTAAGTGTACAATACCTCCTACTTCAAGATGTCGCTACTCTTCGATTCATTTGTTTAGTAAACGCGGCGCGCAATGTGCCCCCCTCGTGCGAGTGAGAAAGAAGCCACTTTTGAGCTTTTCGTGTGAAACCCGATGAGAGGGAAAATTTGAGAATGAAAAGTAAAGGCGAAAAGGATGAAAAGAAGGTGAGTGAAGGAGAGTTAATGAATGAGAGGGAATGAATGACGTAGCGAGAGAAAGTGAGGAGAGAGTAAAATAAGGGATGAAGTGATTAGGGGTGAAACTAGGGAGAAATAATAAGGGAAGCTTCGAACCCGCCTCGCTGCACTTTATTTCTCTTGATTCTTTTCTTTCCTCTCTTACTGGCAACTCTTATTACCTATATACGCGTATACAAGCATTAACAGGTATACAGGTAGATTCATATTAGGCATACCGATACGATAGACACGCATACGTACGTATTAAAAAAAAATGAAAATGAAACAGTCGCGTACAGCCAACACAGTAGCGTACTACACGAGATATCGTTATTTTTTAAGAAGAATTACATGAAGACGAAGCGACGACGAAATGTATATTTATTTTCTAAGATATAATATATATTATCTATGTATATTAAATTATGATATTGCACAAATGTAATTATATGTACATGTATGATTATTATCTTGCTCTACATTCGGGCGGGGCTACCAGGGTGAGGTAGGAGACTTGGGTGGCCAACGAGGGTTAAAAGGTCAGAATGAGACGAAGAGAGCGTTCGCGTGTGAGCATGTGTGTGCGAGAGGGAAAGAAAGGAAATTGGTGTAAGGTCGAAGAGAGCGGAAGATGCGCAAATGTAAAGGAGAGTACAGTGTGAAAATGTTTCTCGTAAATCGTAAATGTTCTCATGTGGGAGGAATTGAACCAGGAGGGGGCTTGCGGCCGCTGTAACCTCATCTTTCATGAATAGCTTGTATTTCTGCTCAGTGCAAAATAAACGTACGTTCCTGTTGAAATTTCGTTAAATTCGATTCGATCCTTCGCCTATACATTATCCATTCCTTGTTCCATATAAGAAAATAACCAGGGTTTACTTTGGGAGTTTGATACAGAAAAAAAAAACAAGCGTCACGGACAGTCCACTGCGTGCGCCATTTGCCTTGGAAATATTTTAACATCGCACCGTGCCATTTATATGGTGAATCCAAGAAAAAAAAAGTGACACGGGTACCCTGTGATACTTTTCTTTTTACGTCACTTAGACGTAGCCGTCTGGGTTTTTCTTGACTTTCCCTTCTCAGAACTTCCCACGGACCAGGGTACTGCGCAGGAAAATTATTGAGAAGGACGGTTGGAGCATGCCAATAGAGTACAGAGGGGGATGGAAAAATAAAACTTTCTGCCGTGACTGTACTTTCATGGTCGACATGGTGAGTGAGAGAGAGAGAGGAGCAAAGCCTTGCGGTACAGGCGACAGTGAAATCCGGCGAGTATCGACCATAGGAAATTTTCATGGCAGCGACTGAAATACGGTTTGTTAACGTTCCAAGATGCGAGATGCACTCGATTTCTGAGCATCAGAAATACAGAACATAGGCCAAACGGCCTTTATTGCGCGATCGTCCTAAACTATAACCTTCTCTTTGATAGGAGGTCCCGAGGACATTCACAGCGTTTTGTCATCATAAAACGTTTTATGGGAGATTATAATGTGCCCTTTCCCTATGGGAAAGAGGACAGGCATGTCCAAATATATAAAGCCATTTCCGAGAAAATATAAGGACGAAACGAGATACGGCGTTACTCACTTTTCATTCGATCGGCTCGTAAAGTTCGCTTTACTGGAGCCTCTTTTTCATCCATCTTTCTCCTTCCCCACCTTTTCCCTCTTCTTTCCGTAGAGACTGACCAATGCCAGCGATCGGTCATTTTTCATCGTGACCACGATATCAAAGGGACGCACCAAATCGTTGGAAGGTAATCGTATATATTTTCTAGAAACTAAGAGAATGGAAGATCCGCCTAAGAGTATGAAAATTATAGTGACTGGGTGAGTTGGAGGGAGAGAAAGAGAAAGAGAGAAAGGAAAAAATTGAAATGCTCAAGAAAAATACTACCCGGCACTCTAGCGACGTCAGGACGCGTCTCTTCCGTTTTCTTTCCAGAAGAGCTTTCTTCCAACTTTCAACGAAGAGAACAATCGTCCTTAGCTCCTCGTCCTTTTACTAGCGAATTCCGGGCGAATGGAAGACAGCAGCCCCACCGAGAGATGAATACTTCACCTGGTAGCATTGCGAGCTTTAACGAAACAGTGAACTGCACTTGCCGCGGAAACAGTATATATTCTCGGCGGGTGAGCACGCGAAATACGTTACTAGGATCCTAAGGCGCCATAGAGAAAGACACAAAATAAATGCACTACCAACTACTTAAAAGACACTTCAGCATGTATATATATATATATATATAAGGTGTATAACATATACAGCGTGATTTAAAAATAGGCACCTCGATTTTCCCTTAAAAATAATATAAATAGTCATGAATTCCAGTAAGGAATAACTTGGTACTGCACGCATATATATATCAAAATATATAAATACATAGAACAGTGAGATTATATCGATTGAGCGCAGCAACCGGAAACGTAGCCATTCTCTTGGCTGTCGTCATTCAAGAGCAGATAAAGAGCAGAAACTCCAACAGACTCTGAGGGAAATACAGGTCTGGGCTCGGCGCGCAACTAAAACCTTTAAACGGCTTCCTTCCTGAGAGCCGAGAGAGTATCCTGCGCGAGAAGCCGGGGCCCGGCAGTCTCGCTTAATCCTGCGCATTCCGCGCCATCTAGATCCGCTGGAAACTAAAGAAGCCCCAGTGAGGTTCTTTGGTATCCGGACAGCCACGATGCAAAAAGAATACGAGGATATTTACGCCCTCGCCTCGAGAGCCTTTACTGTTGAACTGGTATAGACGCAGAGTATCGTGGCCAACCGGAAAACCAGCATCGAAATAGACCTTTCTTTACTTCCTTTGATCTGCTCCGCTGACCAGCACCTCGTTACGTCCACCCACGCTTTCCTGGTCTTCAGCGAGAGAAACAGCATTCTCTATATCGACTACGTAAAAAGAATAAAATCCTAAAGCTCTTCTGGTACATTAGAATTAAAATTATATGAAGGAGGTCAAAGGTGCAAAGTCAACCGAGACACGAACCCCTATACAGGATGAACCTGGATCGACGATCTCTGCGGGCAGGTCCAGCTGGTAGACCAGCCGTGCCACCAGGACCGAACTACTTCGGCGTTCCTGTGTGCCCAGAGTTAGAGAGCCACACTCGAGTCTCCCGTTGGAATTTAATTCAGTGAGCCACGACACGACTAGTATGCGAATATTTGATACCCGATGTTTTTTCCCAAACGAAAAAAACATAAGAAGTGTATGGAGACGAGAAGAATGTGGTGAATAAAAAAACAGCGAAGAATTTTTTCCCTATTTCTCCCAAAAAAAAACTATTTTCTACTTTTCGTTTTCTTTGACGTTCAATCGTCAAAGTCAGTAATACGTATTGTCGAGGGAGAAAAAAATTCTTTTTTTACTCAGAGGATTCTGTGAGATAACAGGATGGAGGAGCATCCATCCCGATGGACCAAGAGTGGCAAACGATAACAGAGTTACCCAGCGTAAGATACCCAGCTACTCTTGGCGAAACTAATGGACGTCTCCTCGACCACAATCTTGTTATTCGGCTAGCCATAATCTAATACAATGTTCCATTTGTTCCCTTAGGCCACACTGCAGCTCTTATACAGGATCCATTTATGTTCTGATACATGTCAGGACCTTCGCCATTTTTAATAAAAGTATTCTACTCGAATTTTAAAAATATTACTAAAATAGTCTACATAAAAAGAGCATATGTATTACGTAAATGGCTCTAGGTAGTATATGTAAATGCTAGACCGTAGTAGAAGTACGTTGATAGAGATCAGTCTGCGGTTGACTCTACGCCTGGGGAACCGCTATGCGGCTGACATACCGAAATGACGGATGGCTACTTTTACAGGCGTTCATAGTCCTTAACAAAATGACTTAACACGTACCTAACACATTCCTACCGAACTTAATTCAAAAGACACTGTATATGTACTGTGTATGTATGGAAAATATACTGTAGTTACAGTCACTAAGTGTACCTTGGACAAGCAAGTCAATTGAAGCTCGGTGATCCGATCCACTGGTCCAGATCACAATACGGTCTGATCAGTTGAGTCTGACAGTGGAGAAGTGCGAGAAGTTACGTTCGATATATCAAGTTGAAAGTTTGATATCCCTGAGGCTTTACTGGCCAAGTTACAAACCCTGGACGTGACCAGCTGTCACTCGTGGATACCTATGGTTATTCGGTACGAAAAAAGAAATGTGAAAAAAAAGAGAAACTGACATTGGAACGATGTTGGCTCGTGAGCTTTCACAGGGTGATATCAGGTTTATAGGAGATTTCGGTACGATTTATGAATGTAGGAAAAGTGACGTGAAAAAAGGTAATTTTTTCGAAATATTGGTGCCTATACGGTTACTGCTACCCGGTGCAGACCTTGAAGACGGTTTTCGCAGCTAGACTACGTTCCGATGTCAGTACGAAGTTTCCCTAAGGGTAGCATGTGCCGCCTTTTCCTTAATATAATTCCCAGTGAGGCGCCGCGGGCTTCCATAATGCAGGGGTAGCGGTTGGACCACATAAAAAATCCAGCATACTGTTCTCCCCTAGCACATGGAACATTCAACTGGGAAGAAGAAGACAAAACGAATGCAGCGTGAAACCCTGGGCTTGCTTTATTAACGTGACGAACGATTTCTACGGGACGCCATAAACGAAAATGAGATGGGGGATGGTATTCCTTATTTGGCAAATCCATAATTCGCAAATGCGTTGCGCCCCTGGGAAACCGCAATTTTTTGATTTCCTAT
>JAYRCB010000732.1:6979-50659 GCA_036026315.1 Trachelus stipa | reverse complement strand
CAAAAGCCGTCGAACGCTCTAACGTTTAATGGCTGCTGGGTAATGTCGTTGAAAAATATTGCTGCGGTATTCGCAATAAAATGATTCCTTCGTGTTTATACGGTTCCGAGTTCGCGAGTTTCTACGAAGCGAGTATAACTCGAAACTTTGGATTCAACGAGTTTTTTGCGTGGTAATATAAAGAAAGGGGGTGCGGTAACACGACGGATAGCGTCGCAACGCCATGGCGCTTACCAGAAAAAGAATGACTGTAGCAAGGAGAAGACGTAACAATATAAAAATTGAATGTGCAAATAAAATCAGACGACAGTAAAAAAAATGTTAATAAACCAATCAATACGTAAGTAAATATATGATTAATCGAACGGACGGATGAACGAGTCGCATTGAAAATCCAGTCTTTGTAAATTTATGTACCCCGAAATGAGCGTGAACCGTAAAATGCAATTTTGCTAATCTGAATTCCGAACGAGAGTCACAAATTCGCGGGTTAATGTATCGGAAATATCAGACAAATGAACTTTATGCCGCGTAAGAGGGTCGTTACTGTCTCTGCCGGCTTTCGAATGCGATAACTCGATAAGGGGTAGCGAAAAGGGGAAAGTCCACGGTCCCGAGGATCGATTTTTTCTCTTTTTCTCAAACTTTCTCCTTCTACCCCATTGACACGCTCAAACTGTACCCAACATCTCTCATTCGTATCATCCTTCAATAAACCAACCACCACCGGCGTCCCTTTTTTTCTTCTTTTTCAAATAGATACATTCTCGTTATCCAAAACTAACTTTATACCGTTTTAGATACATATATACCAGCGAGGGTATATAATTGGGAAGAAACATCGATCCATCACGACACTGGTCCCAGTTAACCAAGATGCTTGGTAGCCGAGACGCTACCAACTACGTAGATGGTAGCAGGGGTGTCTCTTCCATAAGCTTAGATTGGCTTTGCATAGTTTCGTGTGTCGGGAGTTGAGTTATAATTACCTTAGTGCTTGTAACGCGAGCGCCCTCTACCTTCGGCAACATGACGGGATAATAAATTAATACGGCACATCGCGTAAATGTAATACGAGCCTAATTACCGCTCGGAGTGAGAGCGTATCAAGAACGATAACCGGAATACGAAGAATCATCTGCCATACGACAAGTGGAATTTACAGCTACCCTTTCCCCCAGACCTACAATACCAAAGTACTAAATCACCCTTAATAGATAGACGTACCATACCAACCCCCGTACGAGCAGAGAATTGTCACTACCAGAGACACCTGCATCCATTGTTAAGATCATATTTCACTTCGTGAAATCTCGATAATTTTGTTTATATGCAAAAAAAAATTCCTTATAAAATAATCCAGCTTTGGAGAAAATCTCTAATGCTTTTTTGGGCCTTTTTTATGGTAAATAAAATAATTTGATGGAACTCGTTATTACTCCTATCCAAATTAACGTGTTGAGAGATTAACCCTTGCTTTTACTGTTCAACCCTTTAAAAATTTTACTTTATATACCCTATTCTTGTTTGTCACTCTTATCTCCAATTTACTCCTGAAGCACTGTGCTTAATAATCATCCACAAGCTCTCGCACCCTACTTCCGGATTCCGGGACAGTCTTGGTCCCTGCACCAAAGTCGTTGAGACCATAGCAGTACAGTACGAGACACAAAGTCTTGCCGAAAAGACTTAACGAGGTCAGTTCTTAAGGGTGCTTTGGCTAGATCGTCTAAGGGTAGCTCGAATAGCAAAGTAGACTAGGAGTATCCAGTAGCAGCGAGATACACAAACTAGACAATGCCAAAAAGAGTTAGACAGAATGGGATACTAGGTACAAGACCAAGATACGGTAAAAGAGGAAGGCAGCTTGCTTGAAAATGTCAGTGTAGGATAACATAAATACTTCAAAGGATTTTTACTCTAACCCATAGTGGCAGCAGTGCTGCCGTCGATCTCGCTGCTCCAAAAGTACTTTTAGTGCCGGCAGTCGAGGGAAGCACTGCTCGAGAAAGGTGCTGGAAGTGCAGACGCATGTATCGATTAGCACTCCGGCACTGGCACCCAGAGTTATAAGAAATTCGCTCTGTACCGGCTACTCGTGTTTTTATTGCGCTAAAATTACCAATTTCCCAAGCACGTCTTTGCCCTGAGCTGCAAAGGCTAGCCGCACTGCTCCGGAGCACCACCGCACCAGGATTACCAACCTCTGCCCGAATCCCCTGCTCGAGTTAACGACACACGTTCTTCCGCACTACATGCCTCACTTAGATGCTCCTTTGCTTCCATTCCAAGCTACCACTATGCTTCGGTGTTCTTAACATCCGCAACATCATCAGAAACTGCGCATCCCAGACAGAAAAGGAACCGTTCAAAATTGCGAGGTTGGAATCAGCTCCCGCGCCGTTGGTACGTAAGGCGTTAGGTATAGGTAAATAGATAGAGGATAGGTAGGTAGGTACCTAGGAAACTTTTCACCTAACGAAAAATACGAATCCAAGAGTTTTCCAGTAGCAGGCAACCGGAACTTATTCCTGCATTCATTCCTTCCTTTCTGGATGGAAGGAACGAGGGAACCGGAGGAAGCCTTCTCTCCGGGTACACGTGTAAGGTTATTTATTTATTTTCTTCCTTGGAGCTCGTCGGGCTTCCTGATTGGAGGGAACTCTAAGGCCAGCACTGCTAGGGTGTGAGTGGCGGAGGAACTGGAATGCGAAGGAATGAAAGCACCGCCGTGTGGAAGCGGTGGCTTAAGGTTTCGGTTTCTTTTTTGGAAATCCGTAGGGACGCTATACAGCAACCCTGCTCCACACGGAACACGAAGCGGCTACGTGAGGCAGTTACTGCCACGTGCGTCATCGGATACAAGTTTTCTGCTTTCGAACGAGAGAAAATAATATCCAAGAAGAGTAGAGAGAGGGGTAGTACTTTTTCTTCTGATATATTGTGTGTATATATATATATTTTTTTATTTTCATATTTCCTACCTTCTTTCCATCTCTTCCCTTATTCCTCTTATACGAAACTTCTCTCTTTCCCTACTGCTCCCCAAAGCATCAGCCATCGCGGCACGAGCGTGCCTCTGTAGAATATTAAGCTCGAACTCTCGGACGCAGTAATAATGACAAGGCTGCTTAATTAAGGGGGACGTTGGAATCTACAGAGCAACAAGTTCGCTACTGAAATTTTCTGCGTGCCTGTTTACATGTAATATCACTTTTTCGTAGCACTTGTTTATCGGACTGTCTGTAGATCTCGAGAATCCTCAGCATTATGTATCAAAATATTTACGATCAAATTCCTTATGCCGTATGAGCGTATAGATACACGTTGATAGGGATTCACTCTTCTCTATTGCCTTTTTCTTCTTCCAACGAATCCAATGCTGCGTATGCTTATTGTTATATATAATATATTTCTCCGAGTCACGTCTGGCCTGGACTGCTTTCGATTGCAGTGGTAAGGCAACGAAGGCAGTGCTAAGCCGAATGATCTGCTACGACGTAACCTCGGCAACCTAAACCCGTTTTACCAATTTGAATTGCAAACCCACGGATTATCGTCCACAAGACGGTGGTTTCCTTTCGTCAAGATAAGCTGGCTTAACTCGAGATTATTTAGAATAAATACGTAATGCCCAAAGTCTAACGATCTGCCATACCTAAAACTCGTGTATACGCGTTTACGAAAAATCTCTGGATAAAGGGATAAATGTTTTACAGAATAATAAGACCCCTACGAGAGCGAATTATTAAAATTCAAAGGATAAATCTTAATTTATCTCAAACGAGTCTATTTCTCCAAACGGATTCTAAGGCTCTTGCACTTCCGGTTTTCTTGACTGGGATCGACCTTGAACTCTTCTCATTAAATTTCGCGAATGCATCGACTGCAAACTGCCACCCCAAGGCGTCGGATTATCTCGGATCAGCATATACCAACTTCAGTACCAGGATGGTACAAGGTACGAATGTGCGCATGCGGCCCGACACAGTTCAAAGTTACTAATTTCCGAGAATAATTGTTGCGCGAATTAGCCCGTAGCTAACTTTAATTAATAATCCTCACATAACCGTATCCTCTCTGGTGCTACTGTTGCTGGAACGTATGGTATTGTTTTATAGCCTCCCTTGTGCCGTTCTATCATCCTCAACATTTTCCTACGGCTTAACTTCGGACTTCACCAGTCACGTGAATTTATTCACGTGGAAACGTGTAAAAACGCAATATATTTATTTATTTGACACCCGGTAGTCCGTAACGATATCTTATTGCTGACTTCAGACTCTGTAACTATAGCTCGACAAGCGTCAGCCGTGTTGTCAAAACTGCCAACGAATGTACTAGTCAGCGCCACTTCAGCTGAATCGCTGTCAGGCCTAGGAATTCACCGTTAATTACATTCTTCTCGTTCCCTGAGTATACTGTGTAAAAAATATTTAAGGAATTTAAAAAAAAATTAAATCATAGCTTATCGTTGTACAAGAACCAAAGAAATTTTTTCACCGTATTTATTGTTTCACGTATTCGAATAGGACTGGCTAATGAATGGTAATAAAGGTAGGGAAAATAAAAAATGCACAGTATTTTAGCCTATGTTTAAAAGGTCGATATTTAAAGCAGTTAGTAATTTTCAAAGGGTCACGAGGAACGTTCGCCCCAAAATGGCATTGAGCGAATCAGTGACTCGACCTCACGAATTACCGGAATCGATGCGCCACGGAGGATATTGCGGCGGAAACGCGTTACGCATCAGCATCATCAGTCACTTGGTATTCGCTCGAACACACCTCATTCGTACGGGCGTGTGCTCTCGCATACAAACCCGCAAGTATCAGGCACAGTGAAATAAATGGGCAAACGCGAAATGGGCCCTACGCACCCTCGAGCCTCTACGCCTTCACTCGGAACGGTTTGACGTTTCTGTGTCCTAGGTAGCAATCCATCTGGGAAGATCCGTAATATTGATCCACGGGTAATCAATCATAAATGAAACGCAATGAGTTCAGATGCTAGGAAGAGGTACGAGTACTTTGAATACAGGAAATTCAGCAAATGATGGAAGGTCTTGCGGTATGCGCATACCAAAATAGTTTCTTCAAGAATCCATATTTCATAGGAAAAACAAGATTTCGGTATAATTTTATTTGTTACGCTGGTTAATAGCGGGCTAGAGATACTTGGAATATTAGCATTTACAGAAAGATATGTACATATTTAATGAGAAATTTATATGAGAACAAAATAGCATTCGGAATACAGAAGTATCAAGATTTAATTTACCTGTCGAATACGATAAGCAATGTTAATTAACGTAACGTTATGAAATAATATTTAATTAAAATAAACCTTAGAAGAACGTCGAATCCAACCGATACTTTTCGATCGGATCGCCCTGTGTACACTGAGTTAGACTCAGCAGGTAATGCATAGTTACTAGAATTTCCTATGCAAAGAGTTTTCTCTCTGGGAAAATACAGTGTGTATCTAGCCGTCTGTATAGGATCGAGGGTGAGATTTCCATAGTAGCGGAATCCAGAGGAGCAGCAGGTAAGCGAGTCGATCAAGTACAAGATCCAACGTACGTCGCGAAATAGGTTAGTAAATAGCCTGGGAGCGTTCGTTTCACAGTGCAGGAACTGTATTGGCTGACAGTTGTTTTCCCGAAAGCGTTGACATCCGGTACAGACGGGAAATTGAGTTTCTACCGCATGTCGACCAAGCGCCGTGCCTTGCTTTCATCCGGTACTTCAGCGTCGGGGGGATCTTGAGAACAAAAAAACTATTCACCCTCCACGTGGTCAGCGCTAGCGTGTTGCTCACGCAATTTCCTTTGGACTTACCCTCAACCCTTTGACCCTTAGCAGCCTTTCACTAGTCTACCGTTTCTTTCCACAATCCCTATTAGCCGAGGATTGTTATCAGAGAAAAGGGTTGAAGAAAAAAAAAACATTACCACGGTACGAGTAAACTCAGCCCTATACAAAAATTTATCTCCTACTACTCCCGTTGCACGTGTACGACAAAAGTCTTTAACCTGCGACGTTCTAAAAATTTTAACTAGCCCTAGTAACTTGTATACGTTTGTCCATTCAGCCACTTCCCTTATCTTCTGTAGTATGGCATACCTCCTACCCTCGTATCTTCCCATCTATTCTCCCGGCGGTTTGCCGTTCATGGGCATCCTGGGCCCCGGCCAATATTAACGTTCCACGCTCGATATAAGTTTGCAGCTACAAACTTAGACGGCAGAGCGCGCGGCGAGCGCTGAACGCTGAATGTCGAACAACAGCGAACTTGAGCCATTTGCATCGAGTTGAGGTGAGCAACTAGTGGGAACTAGTGAACCCGAGATGGTACATGGTACGAATCATGCGGCGTGTTTCCAGTTATCTAGATACTTGTTGTTGCATAAGTTTCAATCGCGCACGGCATACTGGCAGGTGGCTACACGTAAAATGGATGCCTCGTCGTTGCGATAGACCCGGCTAAGGATTCAGTTGGCAACACTGGCCAGACATCAGACATCGAGCATTGCTCGAAGACCAGACCCTTAGTGTTTCGGATTCCTAACCGCAACAAGGTCCGATCGGTTTCGCATTCGCTACGGCATCCAGGATACGTCCGTTATAATCGCCTACACAACTTTTTCCTTAAAATCCTTAAGAATGGTCCCATTAGGGATATAAAAAAATAGAAAAAATAAAAAAAGGAAAGATGGGATAAGAGGCGGAAAACTCGATCCCCTCGTAACTATAATTCATCCCATCCGTAAATCATTAGGAGCACGTGACTCTTGCGAATACGAGAAAAGAAGCTGGAGAGGGTAACAGTCCTAGGGGGTGGTTACGTTATGTATGTAAACTCGCATAAATTCGCGGATCAAAACTCAACTAAATCCGGTTTGTTTTTTTGCAGTGAATATAAATTATTAGGCAAAGCATAATTCAAAGCGGCGCTCAACGTCGGGACGCTTGCTCCCGCCACTTGTACAAGGGTTTCCCGACACAAGCGATTCCTCCCCTAGCTTCTCCAGGGACTGGTTTATGCTTCCACCCCCCTCCCACCGACGCTGCTATTCCTTTTGGCAGTGTTACTACTCGCCAAATCGATCTCTCCACCCATACCTATTCTGACGACATAGTTTTAATTGGTTTAGCAGTGTTCACTGTCAGTGTCAAGGCGTCGCGACGCTGACGATGACAAATGGCTACTACCCTACCTATACCGTACCGGCGTCTACGTCTTTCCGAGCTCCACCAGTTCGCGACTTGCCTCGCGGCTACAGTGATGAAGGGACCTGCCGGAGCACAGCCGCCGTTCTTACTCATCCCTTAGCGAGGGGGAGCAGGAAGAAGCACACGGAGGATTAGGGAAGGTTACAATTTTTCTTTCTCCTCGATTTATTTACTTTCTCCTGAGCAACGCTGAAAATGGCTGCTACAACCTACAACCTCAACATCCAACGTTCCTGCGAAAGCACCCGGGTAAATAAACTCGCATTGCCAGGATAATAGCTCAGCGGATTCGCGTGAGCGTTAGTCATAATTTCGCATCGAGATTTACTCGCTGAAAAAAAAGAAGGGACTTTCCACTGGATGGAGAAGCACTGGAAAGAAGAAAAGATACGAGAAGAATAAAGCAATATATATGTATATTTATATGTATATGCTGTCTCTGCCTACCGAGCTAAAAGTACAAGAACAATTAGGGATGAAAACAAGAGGAAAATATGAAAAGATAGAATTTCGAAAAATATTCTAAAGCTCCGTTAAGGTCAAATAAATGCCCGATGTGAACTCGAGGATTAAGAAATCAGGACGAGGCCTGCAGGGAGCATAATTTGATTTTTTTTAGTTTGAGTAATGACGCAAAACTTGCAAAGAGGGATGCTTCAACGAGGGGCCCTTTGATCCTGGCTATTTACAACCCCTCGAACCCCGGCAACTCGTGATTCTTCCGCTTTATTGGCTATACGCTAAATGGCCAATTTTTTCCCCTCTTTTTTTTTTCTTTCTTTCGTTTCTTCATTGTTCGGCATTTTTTATGAATCCACCTCGATCCTCATGACTTTCAATGTTTCTCAGGAGATCAACGAGATGCGTCACTGAGCTCATAGAAAATTCTGTACTAACAATCATTTTTTATCGTTCTGTTTTACTTCGTGATTCCCCTAGATGGCAAGGGAGAGGTTTTCACGAGAGAAACAGCAAAATTCAATAGTAATCTCCTTACCGGATATCCCCCTATATTGTCAGTGCATGGAAAGAACAAGAATACGAAGGAGAACGATGGATCGATCGAAGAACAACGATTGGATAACGATACCACAGTCTATAGATTTTCCTGCCGTTCAAGGAAATCGAATTATTAACATTGGAACGAGTCCTGGCCTTCTAGGAGCTTTTCTTTTTATTTTCATTTTTTCCCCCTCCACACGAGTCTCTCTTTCCTGGTTTCAATTTCTCTCCGGATACCGAACGGCCCGACTGCGCGCTTGGAGAGCAAGAAATTAAATAAGCGCAGCAAACAGAAAACTTAGGAAAGTTCGTTAAGGGGGAAAAAAGAAGAAAGGTGGTCGGACGGGAGGCCAAACAAGACTCGTTTCTCCCTTTGGATACAATCGAATCCTCAGATTTTTTTATCTTCATTCGGAAGAAACGAGTAACACCAGATCACAGAGCGCAAAGAGAAGAAATAAATACCAGACTGGTATAAGATTTAAAAAAAATTTATATCGTACAAAAATGATATAGTTAAATTTTTTAGAAAATTGTAAAATTTTTAATATCCTGGTATTTCAAGTACTCACCAGTTATCTGTTTGAGAGATACCCTTGATACAAGTAGATCCGGTAATGTCGATTCCGTTCGCAATAAGGATAATAAAAATTTTCTAAAACTGTATACAAAACATATAAGATTCGTAATAACAATTCCGACTACGTGCTTTCACCTCGTCTCCAAGGCGCGCGACTCCCGGAGGGGATTCAGCGACGTAAGGGTAAAAAAATAGGTAGACAGCTTGGGGTTGGCTTTCACGTAGATACCAGGAGTCTTTCTCGCATGGGGCGAAATTCTTTCAGTGAAAATGCATTTCCCAGTAATACCCTACCAAGGTGTCTCGAGGTCTTGGTGCGTCTGCGAGACGCTCCGTGGTATTTCAGTATTTGCCAAGAAGCAAAGGGTATAGGAAAGCCGGGTGTAAAGTTGCTGATCGGGAATCCAACCCAGCGGGAAAGAATCTCGCAATTCCATATATATGGAGACCCAAGAGAGAAATCGAATGTGAGATAAGCTTGGTAGAAAAGAAAAAAATGTTCAATTCCTATATTTATACGAAAAAGAAGAAAAGCCATTTTTCAAATTCTGGGTAACATCTGAAATTGATTCGATATTATACGTAATTCGCTGTAAGACGACGGATATTTCGATGAAACGAACTCAGAGGTATGTCAAACCAAAGGCAAGTATACCATCCCAACCTTCGTATCTGTATCATTCAGCATCCTCCATTTTCCCTTATTGCGAATTCTTCCATGTCTTATTACGAAAAGTTTCCACGTCAAAGAACACTTTACAAAGTGCCACCGTGGAAACATTAAACGTCCTGTAAAACGTATCGATCCGGAACGCAGTCGGTGGCCCCAGCAGTTGCGAGACCTCGAATCGCCGCGACCTCGTGAAAAGTCCCGCGATACGATTGGCAAGTCGACGATGCTGAATTTATAGGACGTACATAAAAGGGCACGAACAACGGGGCCAGGTTACTTCATGGTGGAAACTAGATACCTAGAGTAAGCTGTAATGACGAGTGATAGAAAAGGGTTAGGAAAAAAAAAATTCATTTCTCCTTCCTCTTTCACTGTCATCTCGAATTCTTCTTAGGAGATAGGATATTTCACAATTAAGTAAGAAATACTAAAACCTAACCTAACATGAACTAAGTCTTTTTATATTGACTGCGTCTACCCCCAAAAATGTACAATGTGATTTTCTTTGGCAATCGACTCGTGGCAATGGTCGTTCACTTCCGTTGCGAGAGACGTAATCTGATTTTGGGGGTAAGAGAAAAAAAAGAGAGAGAGAGAGAGAGAGAGAGAGAGAGAGAGAGAGAGAGAGACTGCAGGGTAGTTCGTCTGCTATTTACTTTACCTAACGTAGCTCAGCCATTGGGGTTGTCTGGTGCGCTTGGGGGATGCCTCGCTCGATTAGAACAAAGAAACATGGCTAAGACAGGACCAGACTGAGGTTCCTGGATAACGGAAGGATAAAGGATCACGAAGCTGGAGAAAGAGAAAAACGGATAACCAGCCTGCCGGTGCGCGCACACAGTGCAGCACACGGTAAGAATGATAAGAACTCCAAAGGTAGTTGATCCTTACCAAGCCCAGTCCAGTGCAATTACAGTAATTAGCTACGGGGCTAATTGATAAGAAAATAATTAATTTCCTGCTCATACAATATTACGCGGTATGTAAATAGTAGCTGTACGAATGTCCTGTGCTTTTTTATCCTTCTAAAATGCATCCCCTTTTCTCTCTCTCTGTTCCTCTCGTTGTAGCTAACGCAAGAGATCTCTATGAGAGAAAGAATGAAAATTCTAGACAAACAAGAGAGACAAGAAAGAATCCCGAAGTGCAGGTCCTAGACTGGAAGGACCTTTGGCTGAGCCATGTCCTCTTACCCTTTCCCAGCGAGACTCCTAACTCGGGTCTTTGCATCCTAATTGGATGTTTCCAGTTTAAAACTTTCCGCGTGTCCCGAAAGAGCGTCTAACCTCTCAGACTTTGTCAAGTCCCTTGTATTTTTCGAGAACATCCTCGGCATGTCTTTCTGGCTGGCATCCATCCCTACTGCAGGCCCCGTCCATTCGTCTGGAGTCTCGAAGCGATTCCACTGGACGGTCCTCTAGAAAATTTCATTCTGGAGAAGGTGCCCGAGAAACTGGAACTAGAATCGTTCGTTGGTCTAGCAAAGTTTGGCCACTCGAGGGAAGGGAAATTCTATTTCGGAATTTTCTAGTAAAAATTTTGCATCCCTTACACTACCGTGGTTTACGTTGCGTTTCTATGACCCTCTATATAATCCTGTCTCGATATGACAGCTACGGTAGTCACGTGTAATGCGTGGGATCGTAGGGGTGAGATGGGGAGCATCCCTTAATTTAAGATACTCGCGGGACAGTTCATTAGCCCATTATGGTTTCGGGAAGGAGTCTGAGACATTAAATATATTAGGCAATAAATATACTGTATTTTTATAATTGTACAATGTGCTGCTGCTCCTGCTTCCTTCCCTCCCACTTTCGCTTCCTCTTCCTTCAGAGGCTGCTGAGGGGTCGAAATCGCCGTATATTATCCCGACCCTCCTCGCCTCAAGATTTACGACGGTAAATATCCGCGAACCGTTTTCAAAAGTTACCCGCTTGTATATACACTCCCGGCAAAACCAGGGCTTAATTAGCTGCATTAAAAGCGTAACTTATGTCTCGTTCCGCGTACCGCTTAGCCCCACTACCCGCGACCTACCAAAAACTACGGTTTATAACCATTCCGGTCGAAGAACAATGATCAGTGATCTGCGAGACTTCACTTTTTCTTCACTTCACTTCACTTCAGAATATTAAGCAAAACCATTAAAATGGTTTGGCTAAAAAAAATAAAACCTTAATAAATGTACAAGAACCGTAGCACGTATTCTAGAAAATTGTGTAATACGCGTTAATTGCCGCAACCTTCATCCCTTGGACTGACTCAACTATCTTCAAGTATTTCGCGGATGAGGGATTTCACGCTACATCTTTCCTCTCTTCATTCTTGCTTTACTCTTATATTATGCTGTCCTTCTTTGTCTCTCTAATCTCCTTTCAGTTTTCCCTTTCTAGCCGCTACGCTGCAGAATGTTAATTAGTTCATTTTCAAGAGCGCTAGAATAACTTCAGAATAAATTAACTACCTCTGTTTTCTGTGTTGCGGCGACTATCCTCGATTCGGATGTCAATAATTTATCCTTAATTGATTATATATATTTACATAGATGATACTATATACGATGTATATATATATATATATATATATATATATATGTTATGTTAAATTCTCACCTTGACGCACTATTGACCGATCGAAACGCATAAAATTTAAATTTGAGCATTGATTTCGCTATTGCCATTTGCGATCACATAGCCAAAAATACCAACCTCAATTGCTATCAAGTTCGTATTACTTATCAACGGAGTGGCAGACCTCGCGACGTCTTCTCCGATTAAAAATTCGAACATAACAAATATCGTATAAAAAGTAATCCTAGCGCTCGACGGATTCTTATGGCAAAACGAATGATTCTAATAAATCCAAGTAGAAAATATAAAATTACATACCTACCTCTCGCACTCAGTATAGAAATCATAAAAATCGTTACGAGAATGCGTCGCTCACAAAAATATTTGTTTGTTTATTCAATCGCGTGTCCATCCTCAGGAACCTGTCCGTAGAGGCTCTAACAGGTAATGGTTTCGGAATCGTAAAAGAGCTACCTTTAATCGTGGATTGAAATTCTACTAGGGACCCAGGTTCCACTTGGACAATTTTCGCAGCAAATCTAATTAGGTGACGGCTGTTCTAACATCCAGACAAAATCCTGAGGCTCACATTCCTCAGGCACGTAGCCCTCTATCGCAAGTATTATCAATAAGCAAATTGTCCTACGGACCGACGACCCTTCTACCCAATTATAGCTCCACGCTCGAATTTATAAACTAGATAATATGTTAATTGTTCATTGCTTACATCGCGGACGTACTTCCTATATCACTTCGCGACTTTTCTTCAGCGGCATCCTGCCTCCTTTCTGTAGATATTCCTTTATCATCTTCGCACGTCCTGGCCCAGTAGTGGGCCTTTTGCTTTCTGTTCTGCTCGTCGTACCCGGGAGGCGCGATTCGTACGGGCGACATGGCCATTCGTGCGTGGCGCACTCTGTCGGCGGCTGTACGAAACTTTTCCTCATGACGCCGCTGGCTTCAGCAGTCCCAGCTGACCGATGGTTCGTTTCCCTCGATGACGACTCAGCAAACGCGTGTGTACAATAGTGTTGGCAGAATGAAAACGAAACAAAAGAATTAAAATAGATTCTAACAGGTCGAGTTGGCTGTGCGATACGTGGCTCCTGCCTGGACGCATTTACACGGACCTCGTCGAAAAACTGTGTTACCGCCGAGAACAAGACGGATGAAAAATTACCAGGTTACAATATATATATAAGCTTGGTACACGAGAGATAGTAAGATTCGTTTTCTTGGTATACTAATAGACAATGTCTATTTTGATTTCTTTTTATCTCATCCGACGCAGTCGCTCTTATCAGAACGGAAAGGAAAGCAACGAGAATTTTCTGCCGGCTCGTTTGCCAAAGAACCGAAAGCTGCTTTGTATTACGGCGACGAGGCGTACTGTAAAAAGTATATTAGCATTCTTGAAACTACGCAAGGAAGCGACGGCGCGGAATCTTCCACGAAATTATATTCCATGCAGTTTAATGGGGAGAAGCTGGACAAACGAGGAAGTTTAAAAAGCTAAAGAAGGTGCAGGGATTGGCAAAGGGTGAAAAGTAGGGCGAAATAGACGAAAGAAGGAAGTGCGGCAGCGCGAAAATAAGACAGTAACGGATAACGCGAAATAAACAGTGAGCATTTAAATCAGCGCATCCCCTGATGCACAATTTCATAGGACAAAATATAAACAAATATAATAAATCGTAGGAGCCGTAAAGGACATGAAAATGTTAAATCCACGAAAGTTCGATAACTTTTGGTAATTCATATCCCGTCCGTGGAAATTCATTTGTTAACAGAATTAGTTCGAAACTAGCTTAAGTGTCGAGGTAAAACTTTTAAATTGGAAGATTTGATTGATTTCTATTTAATGTATTTTATTCTAGATAGAAGACCATACCGAACACGTTACGGAATTATGTAATATTAATGGCAAACTTTGACTTTGCACCAATATGATTGCTTTCAATTTCTGTTAATAACTTTGACTTTCGCTCTATTTCTTATCGTTGATTTTTCATCGCCTCTCGGATGAATATTCTGTAGCATTTATAAAGTATCTCATATTTTACATCACCCGTTAATTTCCCTATGTCTCTATACATACCTAAACACATACGAATACCCAATCGCAGAATTTATTCAAAATACAGGAGAACATGAAACGCATAAAAGCATTGATTAAAATCTTAACCCTCTCGGTATGCATTACGTAATTTCACAGGTATAAAATATCACACAGCCAGTAGGTTATGCTGCAGTGATACGAGGCAGTGCGTTTCCCTTGGTTAATTCCTAGGGGATGGTCCTACGGTTTATCCACCCTAGACGAATTGAGCTCCGATGAGCTACGAACATCCGTATATCTACCGGATGTCATAAATTGAAAAAGATAGATTAAAAAAATAAAGTTGTTAAATTCCAATCTAAGGAACTGTCCAAAGATATAGATGATTTTAATCTCATACTAAATCGTGTACAGTAGTCGAACCCTCTTCCATTTAAATAACAGCACCGAACCCATTTGTACAGGAGTCGAGCGATTGCCTGATTGATGACTAGCCTGATCTTTAATTCTGTTTTTTTTTTTCATCAGATGACTACCAGCCATAGGGAATAATTCTTTGATATAGAGAGACAACCTGGAACCACGGGCAACCCTAAGAGATCCGGACACGAAGTGGCGTAAACGCGCTCAGTGGTACTATAATATAGGAGAGGGGTGGGGAAGGTTTCCTAATCAGCTTAGTTCCGTAGCTCACACCTTTTGTGCTCGTATCCCGGCCCAGTGCCCAGCCCGGATTAAGCCATTGTTAGTCCGTTATTATATCACGAGATATGGACAGCCAGGGCTAAAATACACAACAATAACATGTGGTTGCATGCAGATAAACTGCCCGGCCGAGAGTGGAAGGTTTCCTGCGGCGCCCAGGGTTACTTTGGCTTCGTTTCTCTGGGCCACCCAGTGAGTAGAAGAGAGAGAAGGGACATAGGGAGACCCACCCGGTTCCACGGGTCATAGAATCGTGTCTCCTGAATCCTGTAATTTATCCAGGATAATTCTCTTCTCTTTGCACTGTATCTCTCTCGTACCACCTCAGACTCCCACCTCCTCGTTCCCTCCATCCCATCGTTCTCTCACTCTCTGATTCGACCTGAACCAAAAATTCATCTCACCCCATTGCGAACGGGACGCCTCTCAAACTTTAATGCATACGAGAAGCCGGGCTATTTACTTTTGGGAAAATTGCTACCGTAGAAGCTGAGCGTATCGAAATAAAATGTGGTTTCGTAAACGTCCCACGGGACTCGCCGGGATGTTTTTTGACTGCCTTCATGGGGCTCCTTTGTGACCTACTTTTTGCCTTTTCCATCTGACTCTCTCGTTAGATCTTGAAAACTTGAACTCTCACTTCTTAACCGTCTCTCCTCTTTCTCTCTGTCTCTTTCCGAAACCTTCAAACTCCATGTCCCATAGGTCATCCTTCTCCCGTAGCTTCGGGTCTCTTCCAGGAGCTGTCATGAGAAATTCGCTAGGTGACGCAAACTCGGACTCTCCGCTCGTCGAGACATTTTACAAAATGTTGTCCGGACGTGCCTGATAGTGGCATTACCAACCTGGACATAATATACCCTGTGTACAAACAGTCCGAGAGTTTCGTGACAGTGCCTTGGGTAAGAAATCCCGTTTAAACTAAAATGCCACTCCGATATTCCTCGTATAATTTTCCAGGACTCTTTTAGTTCCCACTATTCCCGCAAGCACGGAACGGCGCGAGATATGCAAACGATTCCACATTTCTTCTCGGTTTGTTTGCCAACCTCGTCCTCTTTCTACGACCAGGATACCAGCCGAGCTCAGCTTGCAATCTAATTGAACGAAACGGCTACGTGAATCACTATCAAATACGCATTTCGAAATTGCCACAAGGAAAGGAATGTATAAGTTACCATTGTCCCAAATCGTTCGCCAGTTTTCAGACACTAGCAAATCGTTCGAAAGTTCCAACACTTTTCTTATTAAAAAATTTAACGTCTCAATAACTCTCTACCGGCTTCCCAGGAAGATACTCAGATCTTCAAATTCTAAGGAGAACTCTGTCTACTCCATATGTATATTATACACTGGTTTTTCAGGACTATTGTACCACCTGAAGGTGGTTGTACCATGTAAATCAGTACAAATCGAATGGACGGAACCATCTTCAGGTATCGCAATAATCCCGAATAACCGTGTATACAGGTCAATTCAGGCCAATTCAGGCGTAGTGCAACACCTAAAAGTGATTATGCCATAGAAATAAAGCAAACATGCTCTAACTTCAGGTCTGTTGAATAATCCTGTGTAAACATTCTGCGGTGTATCTCTTGTTCGTGGAAATGCGTTAGGAGGATGTTAATTAACGTAACGTGAATATGAGGATAATTACTTTGCTCGATTGGCCCGAGGAAAGTTCGCTCGTTATCGAAGTACAATATACACGATGCAAAAGGTACGTCGCTTACCTCACGCTAGGACAGCTTGCGTTATCCGCGGTCTTGTCTACCGATCGTAATCGCTCCTCCGGATGCCCGAGGGACACAGAGAGTCAGGGCCGCAGAGACAGGAAGTACCACCTCGGGCAAAGTTCTCCACTGTTCCAATTATACTGACCGTGTGGCGTTTGCCAACGCCGACTCCTCGGCCAAAATCGAGCGTTTAGTCATGCAAGGGTTCATTAACCAGTCACCCTTACCATTCCGTCGAACCGGCTACCCAGCTACCTTGTAACCTGGGCTTTGCGCAAACACCTCTCTCTAGTATGTTTGGTGACGATCGGACGTACAAGGGCGGATGACCACATCACTCGTCGACCAGCTGAACTCATCAGAGTTCCAGATATTCACAGAGCCAGCTCTACGATTTCCCGCAGACAAATTTTTCTAAATTTTTTCTACACCTTGATATCGCCATTTTACTTCGCCTTCTTATTCCTCACGCGGACACTTCGGACACTTCACCGAAGTACACGGGGGGGGGACCCGTTCAGCATTCCTCTAGCCAAGCTCTGGTAACCCTGTAAGAACCCGATTTCTCCTAGACGATCTACGTCCCTGGAAAACGCCATTAGCGTAAAAGCACGAATTATGCAAGACACGAGGAGGAAGCGGCAAGATTGAAGGGCCAAGATAGCCGTTGCTCCATTATTCACTTCAGCCGAGTTCCGAAGTTGCCCGTGGTAACTAATGAGGTTATTACAACTCGCAAACAATTTTATTGCCCTCGCAGGACCATCAACACCCCGCGGACTTCAAGCAACCTGTTCGCTACTGGCTACGATTACTCTTTGCACCTGTGCATACGACTAATTGAGAGAAAAAGTTCACTCTGTCTATAGCGATAGTGCAGGTACTGATACACAGAATTAAAAATGGGTTTACTTAAAATTTATATGTACTGTAAGAAAATTTATCCTACTCTATAAATCTTGCATACTTTCTAAGACTCTATTACTTATTTGACGTGTCTTCCTAGTATATTTCAAAGAACCTGGATGCTTCCCAAAAGCATGTAGGTTAGGCGGGTTCACATATGTATATGTACACGCGTGTAAATAGATCTCGAGTTAAAATCCAGATTCTTCGAATGACTCTACCTCGGCGTCTCAGCCGATGTTTTTCCGTCTCTGGGGAATTTTATCGCGTCGCTTGTAATAACGTTTCCACGTATAAGAAAGTACCTCTGGTATGGGAACGTAGGAAAAGAGAGGGTTCTCTCGCAGCCCTGGGAGAGAATCCAATCGCAATAGAGTTAAGTGTTCAGGAGTAAAACCTAGCTGAGGCGCGACCTCGATTACTCGCGGAAGATTTGTTACGGCCAACCACCCCCGGAGTCCATACCCTCTACGTTCTAACCCTATATGGCCACCCTTATACACCGGCAGTCTACGGCCAACGATTTCAGTTGGGACACCAAACTATGTTCGTTCGAGGAACGAAAAAACAACCGCAGAGCTTCTACCATCCCTTTGGTCCAGCTTTACAGTACACGCAGCATCACCGTTACTACCCTTTCTGCTATTCATTGCATTCTCTCTCTCTTTCTCTCTGATGCTTTTTCCATACGTGCTACCTCACTTCCGATCCTGGCAAACACCATGAATTTCTGATTGGCAAACTTAGTTATTCAACGATTCGGCGTTATCACTGCGAAAGAGAATTTTTTTCTTAATCTTTTTTTTGCCCCACAGCCATTACTCTGTCTCGTATTATTTTGTCAGATTTGCCTGAATCCGACGCATCCTTGCGCTCTCGTCTTATTTCGAGCTGCAAAACCATCTCGACGCCATAACTGGTAACGATGCGACCAACACGTGAAGCCGTTACCGCCACGTGCCGCTATAATATCGGGTAAAAGTTTGTCTAGCGGATGAGAGAAAATAATTTGATACGGCTCCAGCCTCCCTTGTAAAGGAAGAGAGAAACAATATCACCTAAAATTACAGCTTCTATAGACATTCTGCCTACACCTTATATCAAGTTAGACAGCTCTTTGCGATTTCTCTAATTTTATCATTGTCCTAATTTCTTTACTTTCACAAACGTCTCTACGTTTTCTCGAAGATAGTTGATGATATTTTATTGATTTCAATTCATTTCAGTAAATCAAAGGTTAGACACTCGAACACCTGCAGCATCGATTATCTCACTACGATAGACACTTATTAAATTGATAAAAAAATTTATAAAGTAAATCATTCAGATAAAATCAAGAGAAACTTATTGTTTTTCAATAAGTTGATGACTGGATGTTATGGCAAATATGATAAGAATGATTTAACAGTGCCTGCGCTGTTATCTTAGCTTTATCGTATAGTTACGGTTAACAACAACTTATTGACTTCACTCGAATACACTCGTGTGAATCAAGTAAATAATGTTTAATAAGTCAAACGACAGAAATATTGGAGGGACTGTACTATAAATGTCACCTGAAAATGAAATTTGACTGAAATGACTGTACACAGACAGTAAATGCCTATGCTTTAAGTGGCTCCAAAAATATATTTCAATATTTTCTTACTTGACTATACTGGTCATACTTGTACGAACTAACCATATATCTTTCTACTTACAACCGTAAGATTGATTTCAATCGATAAATTTTTTTTTCTTTTCAACCATTTTCATTCTCAGGCTACGTAACTGACTAATTGACTAACTGTCAGACTTGTTACAAGGCAAAGGTGCACGTTCCGATTCCGTAATTTTCATTTTTACAAGCTGTCCCCGTTCCTGGTGCAATTAGCCGGCGAAGACATTCTTAATGGAAGTCAGAAGAGTCTGGACTTCAGGTGAGAGATGGAGAGCGAAGAGAAGCCTGAAAGAAATAGCTAAAAAGAGTCACAGCTACTCCATTGCGAGACGAAGGGTTCAGGAAATGAAGTTAATCCTTTTTTTTCACTCCCTTCTTTTTCACCTTCTGCCGCCCCCATCCCAATCTAGTAACCAGGCGAGAAGAGTAGCTCGGGTTGAATAATATCATTTTGAATTTATATTACCTACCGAGCTCGTCGGTAAAGGTGCCAGAGAGTAGGACGAAGTCGAAGAAGTCAGGGAAGGAGTCACGAGGACGAAATTGCGTTAAATCCTTCCAAGAGGAACTGCTACGGTGTGTTCCACATTGAGTGGAAAAGTTAAGAGGCGAGTTCAACGTTGATTCTTTATAGTCGTATTCTCGCTATGTTAAAATATCGCGAACTTTCCTATTACGACGCTTCTGGAATCGAGAGGCTTATTAAATTATAACAATTTTAATTAGAGCTCCTGGCGGTAGAGCTAAAGACAGTTACTGTACATACAGAGTACATGTATATGTACATGTATATAGTACCAAAGAAGAGAGAGAGGAATAGATACAGGTACCGGAAGTATCGAGTGCAATAGCGTTAAAGTCAAGGTAAATGGAAGGAATTAAAGAGAGAGGGAGAGAGAGAGAGAGAGAGAGAGAGAGAGAGAGAATGTACAAGTGAAGGAAAGGGATCGAAAAGGGAACAGAAGCCTTTACTTTCCTTTTAAAAGTTAGCGCCACCTGCTCAAACATCGCCTCTTCTTATTTATCGAGCACCGAGGCCATTCGCAACACGCGGCGCGCTTTGCTTTCTCGTTCAATTGGCAGAACTTTCGGAGTTTCAGTAACGAACCGAGACTAAAAAACGAGACGTAGGAGTTTAAACGTTCGCCTTCTCGGCATCTAGCTTCTTCTTCGGGATCTCTTGCCTTCTTTCCTAATATCTATCTCTCCCTCTCTCTCTTTCTCGTGGAATTCCCATTATCCGCGTGACTAATAATTCCAAAATAAACTTCATATCAGTACAATCTTGCTCGGACATAGATCAAAGTATGAAAATTATTTGGTACAATATTTCACAAGAAATCACTACTTGAGAGTGTCATTGACTTTTTCTCGAAATTAATAAGAAGTTTCGAAATTGATACTGTCAAAGGACGTCACTTGATATTTAACAAGAGCATCCACCTGCATAGCACAGATTTTTCCTGGACTTATCGTACTATCGATTAACCATCGATGCTGATATCCTAGCCCATTGAAATTTCGCACCTGGTGACAGTCTAATCTTATCACACAATTAGTAAATGATCAGTGATTGGTCTGATATTAAAACTGGTCACGTGTTCGGTTTAGGTTTCATATATAAACCCATGCGATGTTACTCGAATCATCACACTGCACTGTTCCAGCGCGTTAAAGGTAAGCCTTATAATTTTACCTGTAATCAGGAATTATAATATATTAACTGTAACTAGTAATTAGGTCTATCAGTTTTATTGCCATTTACTGTGTAATTTTTCATAATCATGTTTTTTCCATTATCCCAGATGAAATACTCTCTGGTATTCTTGGCTGCCTTGGCTCTGGCTTCGGCCATTCCAGCCCACGACAACAAACTTCGTTCCACCACCCTCAATGAGGACCTCAATGATTTCCTGTCTCTTCTACCTGCCGATGAAATTGTTGAAATCGCCGCTGAATACGTCGCCGAAGACGCACAAGTTCAGGCTGCTCTCGAATACGTGACATCTGACTCGTTCGTCTCCCTGGTCCAGAGCGTTGATAAGATACCAGAGTACATCGCTTTCCTGAACTATATGCACAATGCTGGTCTTGACGTCTACGCTTACGTGAACGCTCTTCACGAAGCTCTTGGTCTTGAAAAGCTTCCCGTTCCTGCAAGCAGAAACGTTCAAGCTGCTCGTTCCGTGATCAAGATCACTGGAGGAATTGCCGGTCTCATCGCTGATATCAAGGCTATCCTTCCAACCGAGCAAATCTCTGCCCTCTATGATACAAAGCTCGTGGAATCCCCAGCCTTTGCCGAATTCGTTGCTCAAATTGAATCCAATGAATTCCAGACCATCATCGATGCTCTCATTTCCAACGAGGAATACCAAAAGCTCCGCGAAAAGGCCTTAGCTGTCGGAGTCGACGTTAACGCCGTTGCTGCACTTTTATCCTCAATCTTCGGCATCAAGGTCTAGATAACTTACGACGGATAATTATTATCATTTTGGATACTTTGGAATCGATGTAATATAGACATGAAAAATACAAGTATTTTGTAATTCGAACTAGCGACTTTTGTACCAACTCTTCGTCCTTCGGGAAAAATAATTACACGTAATAAGATCTCTGTCTGGTCAGATCCAAAACGTCGTGATAAGATAAACGGCAATTTTTAATCTGATTTTTTCCCGGGTCGTAAATAAATGCGAAACAATTTTTTTTAGTAAAAATCTAATTCACCAACTTCACGCGTATCTCGTTCAACGACGTTGAACAATTTCTAAAAGTATGTAGAGGTATCGTATTGAATAAAATATTTAAAAAAAAACAGTTCTACCGGTATCCACAAATTCGAAGAATGCCATCACACGAAATGAATCCTACAAAAGTAATCTTTGGCTCCGTGCAAGAAAAACATAACCCACACCCTGTTACAATTTACGAAACAGCATGAAACTCGCATCTCCATAAGTAAGCAAAATCCGCACTTTGGAACTCGAATGAGACCGTGATTAAATTGTTTAAACGTAATTCACCGTTATTCACAGCTCGTAGGAAGTTTGAAGTTTCAAAACGCTACCAAGAATCCACCAGGTGGATAGAAAAAGCTCGAAGTTATTCAGGATGAACGGTGCTCTGGTGGTTGTGGGGATGGTCGTCGTATCCATCTTGCTAGCGAGTATCCTGGCATACGAGAGCAGCGCGACGAGAAGAAATACAGAGATGGAAATTAGTATTAAAAATTCCCTGGACGAGGATCTACAAGACATCCTTGAATTCGTTCCTCTGAACGAGGTGCAAAAAATAATCAATGATTATCTCATGTACGATAAGCAGATACACGAAACTGTACAGTTTGTGGATGAGATGAAAAATTTCGTCCTGGAGGATTTGAAAAGGATTCCTGGTATCCAGAATTTTATAAATTATTTACAATCTCAGGGATTGGATATGGAGAAATGGTCCAGGAAGATAGAAGAATTCTGGATGTACAAGCCTAATTTCGTAGAATCCAATCAGAAGATAGCATGCGGTGGACTCACGACGATGATCAATAAGATACAGAAGATCCTTCCTAAGGAAGAGCTTCACGAATATCTTCGTCAAAAGCTTCGTTACTCGCGCAGCTTTCGTAATTTCATAATACTCGTAAGCTCCGATCACTTCGTGGAACTTTGCGAGGCCATAGAGAAGAGCGTAGGA
This sequence comes from Trachelus stipa, assembly GCA_036026315.1. NCBI lineage: Eukaryota > Metazoa > Arthropoda > Insecta > Hymenoptera > Cephidae > Trachelus > Trachelus stipa. Next base: position 27,840 of record JAYRCB010000732.1, on the reverse strand, counting down.
CTGCAGAGAGAATATTTTTGGGCGACCGAAGCTGGAATCGAAACAACGTTCACTTTGGAACTGCTAAAAGATCTATACGTGTACCTAACGGAGACTCTAGTCTGATGTATATAACGTGGAGAGAGCTTAAGAATATAAAATAACAGATCCGATAAGACGTTGAATAAACTAAAGAAAGAAGCTGAATGATCTCGAAGTAGTAGTAGATAATCCAAACCTGAGGTAGTAGGATTTGTTCGTGAAGCAAATCGCTGATCGGTATCGGGACAATTCCGAAATCCTTCGAAGAACTTGGGGACTGGAGAAAGTTTAAGATTTCGATTGGTTTCATTTCGAAATCCGACAGCGGAAGGTCTCCTTGGGTATTTCAACGGCCAGCTCCTGGACCATCCTGAAGAGCCCGTAGGATAGGAGGAATTAATTCCGCTCAGGAGGATATCCCGGGGTCTATGAGTGGAAACGCTACGGGGTGGGTTTCAGGGAGAATTCTGAAGAGCAGAATGAAGGTGGGCGAGTTGGTTAGGTGGTAAAAGCCTGGGAGGTTGCGAAGAGAAAGAGGCGATGGAATAGAGAAGGAACAGGGAAAGAGGTGGAGGCTCCCATAGCGATGGGAGCATGAGTTGGTGGACCGAGGAGGTGAATGTGGAAGGTGGGCGAGGGCAAGCAGTTCGCGGTGTCTGCGGCAAACAATTCCAATTAACTTGCTGGAATTGAAATAGGACTCGTCCGTCCTGTTGGCTGACCTTTTGCATTGTCCCCGAGCGAGGATAAGCCTGCGCGTTCCTTTCCTATGTTTTTCTGATTACACTCTCTGCCTAGGCTGCTAATTAGTACCCGCCCTTATGGGGACCAAAGGGATTGCGGATAACGAGGCTGACCGCTCTGTCAAACGAAAAACGAGCTGACACGATGCTCCTGTCTGATCTTGGTCATAGGATACGTACCTTGTTACACGAACAGGATCCACAAGGATATTCAGGAAGATGATCCATGAATGACAGGGAGTAATGCAGAGTGCCTTGGCTATTCAAAATTATTATCCCATACTCATATATATTCTATTAAGAATTCGCTGCCCTTTTCCGTGCAGGATCAAATGATAATTGAATTTAAACGTTAAGTTTGCCAAGTCAATTTCTTTTTGGGTTGCTTTGAATGCCAGGAAGTTCGACTATTATCCGTGCCATAATGCCCATCATCGTCGGCACAGCCTCCCATATAGGACAGAACGACCTACCCTCAGACAATGCAGGTCCTGAGCTGCTCAGATATTGAAGACGCCCGAAAGCAGTGTGTACCAATCCCAATGTGTACCCAACGTCTAGCCCGACTCTCTACATTATTAAATCCTTCCTTCCTTCTTACCTTCCTGCCAGGCTTCCTGCTTCCCTACGTAAAGGCTAGTTGGTCTGGAACAATGACATTCTTAAGGGGACCGCAACATCGAGTATATATCTAGATACCTCGATCCTACTCCATCGCAGGCCCAAAACTTTTCTATAGTAGAGTTCGACTTTCTTCAGGCTCCGAACTTCGAACGACTACAAGCAAGGATCTAAATTTATATATTTCTCGTCACTCCTTTAGCTCAAGATTCCCATACGCCTTCATCTTTCTCTGCTACCATCTTGGTCTATCTTGTCTCTTCAGATTTATTTTCCTGATTTTTTTTCTCCAACTGGCTTCCTCAAGGACTGTAGTGACGTATTGGTACTCAGGTATAATTACCAGAGGGAATTGTAAAATCGTTGCTACTTTTTTTTTTATCACAGTTCGCTTCAGTGAAAACGCGTATTAGTCGCGTCCATTCCAGAGGTGGCTTAATCCTTGAAATAATGTAACCTATTTGTTTCCAGAAAGAATTTCAGGTGGTAGGACTGTTCGCTGGTAAGGAGAAATGAGGTAAAATCGCGAAGCGGGCGAAGAAGACATTTAGAAGTAGGTAGCAGACTGATCCGCTTATACTGGGTTTAAAAGTCAAGTGCCAAGAGCGCAATTCAGCTCTCGCGGGAAGGAGGACGGCTGGAATTGAGGCTGAGCGAACTAAAGGAAACAGAGGAGGTTTCGGAGAGGAATGCTGGTGAAAAAGAGGAAAAGTCGAAAGGAGCATGAATATACGGCACTACAAACCTACCACGTTCTCCTCTTTAACCCTCCATCCAGTACACTTTACCCCACGACAACATTCCCTCTCGACTCTATCCCAAGCGTCACCTCGCTCCCGCTTCCGCCACTTCATTGAATGACTCATTTTATTTTCAGTATGAAAATATTATTTCGTTCGGGAAACACGGTTTTTCTCGATACTTTGCTGGATGGCAACTTGATCGGAATTCGCAAATACCATAATATATATATACTTCGAAGAAGAACCCTTTTACCTGATCTAAATATTGTTTACTATAAAACTTCCTTACAGTTATACCTTTTACAATGATAAACGCATGAAATATTATTATTATTTATAAGAATCTATATATGTATAACTAGCTCTTTATTCAGAGGTAACAAAACGCCGTTAAAAAGCCACCATTTTAAATCTCTGAAATCCTTCGGTCGACCTGACTTCCATCTCCCTCCTGCTGCCACCGCGAAACTTATCGAGTCGCGACTTGTTGCGCGTCCACTCGCCCGCGAAATTGTTTTATGCCGCTATTTTTATCCTCAAGTTTAGCCAACGATTAATAACGTTACGAAAGGATAAGCCTCTGGTGGATATGCAGTGGTGAAAATTTTGAGTGACGCAAATACACCGTCCAACCCACAGTATCACGCGTGACTCTGATACGATGATCGTCATTTTCTTGTAAACGACCGGAGAGATTTTACGTTGTGAACGTAACCTAAAGAGAATAAATCAAATAGTAGTACTGTAATAGAATCCGCTGTATAATTCAGCCATTTGAATCCCACTACAAGACTGATAAAGGTATTTGCTGTTCACTTCTGTAATACATAGGGTCACCCGTTAGAGATTTAACTGGTATCCTGTCGCTTTTGTAGCACGCGTCTATGTGCGTTTAATCGGACTAGATTGTACTTAATTAAGCTCTTTGCGGCATCCAAGTCAAACGGCGTTTGCCATACACTTGCTGTATAAACAGACGAGCAGGTAAACTGTACGAGCGTAAATTTCGACAGGAACATTTCCTGGTCTCTTCCTCGTATAGGTGTGAGAGTATATCTGTATATATGAATTCCCTCACACAAATTCCCCCTAAAAATGCATAATCTATGTTATCAGGATGACCGATTCGTGATTACAAATATTTTTTTATTTATAAAAACACTCGCGTTTTACACTGACAGGAGAAATCAATTGGCAGCGATACAGAATCGACGTCTGCTACAGTTTGCTAGGTATAAGAATACTTTTTACTTAAAGGAACCGAGAGTTTTCACGACCTATTGACAACTGAGAAATTGAATTTCTATCTCCGAGACTATTTCAGACTGAGTTACATTGCAGTAGCCGGTTAATGCTTATGCACTGAATACATACTAAACGTCAATTAAAGCTCAGCAATAGAATTGCCCAGTATCACAGAAGCCATTAGACATTCTATTGTGTTTCACTATCCGTTTGTTCCTGAGTTTGCAGTTGGTTCCTTGTGAAAAAGCTTCTGTGTGCATAGAGTATTATCAGAACGGAGGCTTCGTAATCAGAGCGCGATGGCCCGACGGGGAAATTTGCAGTCGGATCACGTCGTTATTTAACGAGATTATGTCGTTAACCAGCCGGATGCAAGCTCGCCGATTGGGATTGCAATATGAAATTAAACTTATCTATTTTTACTGATTAACGAGCGCTACATGCGAGCACCGTAATTGCCTTTACTCGAGCGAGCCTTTATTGCCGTTCGACGCGGAACTTCTCGAAAATCGAAGGAACGCCGTTTGGGAATTCGTAAAATGGAGAAACACCAACACAGTCGACAAGCAAACGTGATACGCTGTAGCACGGAGAGAAATAAAGAGCGTGTGGAATTGGCGGGAAATTTGAAAATTTAAAATCGAGAATAATTATCATTTACTTATATGAAAGTAAAATTCGAGCGGTGACTAACTCGAATCTTTTATAATGCATTTACATCAACCCTCGTTAAGGGTTGGTCCTCTTAGAAAAGCAGAGACGTACCCGCTGTGGTATAGGGATGAGCTTGAAAAGTTCTTGAAGTTCGACTTGGGTTTGTTTCGTGAGGGTGAATGCCCATTCACTGTCAAACAGTAATAGCACCCCCAATGAACCTATCAATAACATATCTCTCGAGCCACCCCTGAGATGAATGAATGAATTTCGCACGTGCTTGCTCCAATAAGTATTGGAATGCCATAATGGATGCCGCCTTCGGAATATCGGAGACGTTCTACCCAAAGCGAATAAGGGTGCGTTTACGACCCGACACTTCATCGCCGTCGTATTACAACCATGAAAAAAATCTATATACCCTATCGTTATCACCCTCTGGTAAAAGGAATATCCCGAAAATTATTTTGGAAAATCTAATCGTGGTATTCAATTTTTCAACGCTTCGTGCGCTCGACTGTACTACGTCAAGAAAAAAGGCATCGAGCGCACCCTTGACACTGGCAGGATTGCTTCCTTGCGAAGTACGTCAACGGCAGTGCCATTAGCATCCCCGTGATCGATCGACAAAAGCACTCGCCAAACGTGTCGATTATTGACTCAGCAAGGGTATGACAAACTAAAGATTAAAAAAAAAAGAGGTTTCAATTATATTTCCAATAAACCGATTTCTCCGCAAGGCAACGTCCGACGTCGGATATTTATCAACTACACAGAAAAATTTTTTATAAGCAGACACGTTCCTGGTCCATAAATACGATGTACAGTATCAATCAATACGCGCAACAGATCGACTAGTCGTAAAAGGTAAGAACGTCAAAGCACAGTATAAGGGATGCTGGGGTGGGAAGTAGAAATGATTTCTACATGTAGAATTTACAGAGTAATTCCATGTTCGATACAACGTGCTGTTCAAGGCTGTGATGCTACCGGCATCGCATAGGCGTAATACTGGATAAGCCGCAATAATGCAACCGGGCCATGCGTACATACGAAAGGGGTAATAGCAGATATGGATATAGATATATAAACGTGCACAGATCCATAGAAATGACTATAGCACCAAGGCTGGTTACCCGTGGAACAACCTATAGCCCGACGCCGAGCGTCCATGAAAGCGTAATCCTCGAACCGATGCGTCGCATCCTCGGGATTTTCGAAATTCGATACTTTACCTATCTCTCTGCGCGGGCAAATAGCGTATACCGACGGGGAATCCCCGAGTAAACTGGATGCCAACTGCCAGATATATATTTCAAGTGTTGGAGTTGGTTGCGCTGCCGAGTGGTAGGTTTACGGCTAAAGTAAAACTTCTTGTAGAGTTATCGCCAGGACTTAAGGGGCTGCGAGGTAATCGACGCCTTGCCATTGGGTGAGAGCTCTCGCGGATTTTACTTCACCGGGGGCGGCCTAATACGTCAGCAGCCGGAGATGACGAGTAACAATGGGCGCGTTAAACTCCCGCCGGTAATTAGCATAAAACATTAAGAATACACGAGGCAATTTCGCCGGCTATTTTTCACCATAATCTGCGGTGTCCGGAGCCTTTCGAGGGATGCTGCTGCCGACGGGTGCCCAAAGTTCGCGCGGGGGTTTGTTTTACCACTCTGAAATGTATTCATTTCGTTCCTTCTGTAACGGAGACAGATGACGGGCAAAGGGGTAGTGGCTCGCGAGAGCGCCGGGATTTCGAGGGCTCAGCAAATGGGAAAAGGGTTGAAATTATTAGGGTGCCACTGAGGTTAGTGGGAGGAAGGGGGTTGCTAATAAAAAAAATGACACCTTGACGAGCTCGGGTAATTGACATGCGCAATGCGTTTTACTGAATTTTATCTACTATCTGGATTAGCCAACATATCGCACCCTTTAGTCGCTCCCTCTGTGCCTGCACAGCGGCCAGACGACCAACCAGTTGGACAGCCTCGTCTCCCATACCAATGGCTATTCCACTTTAGTTCACATTATCTGTAAAATCCCTGACGCCAAACCGTGCAGATTACAACGAGCGGAATAATACACTAGGTTTGAATTTCGAATCTTCGTGTAATATTATGCATGTACGTTCGAAAAGTACCTGGTCAAGGGTTTATACGGATAATCCAGGGAATTATTCTTTCAGCCCCTCAAAAAGTAAAAGGTATATGCTGTAATACCTACAGGTACTGTATTTCTGCTAATTTGTGAGATTATTTTTTTGTAATAAAATTTTCAAATTTTTTTTATTTTCTTCATTCCACTCACATTTTCTTTGTCTTTATCCTACAACCCTCGATGAGACGACGCAGCATCCTAGATACAAGGGTTGTTAGCCATTCAGCCGCGTGACTACTGAAACAAGCGAACTTCCCGAGGCTCCGTGCCATTGGGCCTCTTTACAATGCAAGCGACGATGGGACGTCGTCGCTGGAAGGATGGATGTAATGCGATTATTCAATTTTATTTGTTCCCACGGTAATCGAGTTAAGCATTAATTCTCATCGGTGCGAAGACAGGAAGCCGAGGAAGAACAGGACGGAAGTAAAGTCCTGACGAGAGGGAATTGAAAGCATCTCCAAGAAGACGACGTTGCTTGCTAAACAATGCGCCACATCTGCGATTCGCCTTAACGGAATTTATCGCTAGCCTACGGTTTCTCTTCTGTGAGAAGTAGCTTTATTTCTTTTATTCTTTACCTTTTCTTTACAGCTTCCCTATTTACACGGATAAGCACTACGGATAAGATAAAAGGAACGTAGCTATAGCAAGGACAATATATACGACTGTACTTATACGTCTGATTGCACTATCAATCCAATGGATTCTCACTGCTATCGCCCAGAGCAATATTCGTCTCTTGCAATGGATGCTAATCCAGATTACTAAATACTCCATGGATAATTGATAAAAAAAAGTAAATCTTTTTTTAAATGATAAGAGAGAAAGATTTATCCAATGGATTATGTAATGCATACGTTGATATGTGGAATTATGAAAGGTATTAGATTAAGTACTAGAGTAGGTATCTATAGTGCATATACTATATTTTATGAGCGAACATGTGGAATATCGAGCGGGTTATCGAATTAACAATAAAATTTCATTGGTCTCAGTGGAAATCCATTTTCCAATTAGCATCTAAATACCAAACCCAACTGGTAGCTCATGTAGTGTATGTCGGTACGAAAGAGGACCAATCGTCAATATTGTTCCTGGTGGAGTACCTCTCGATTTGAGAACCACTTTTGAAGATTGTAAGGTACCGGAAATGCTCTAGTATGCACCCCGAAGTCACCCCTAGGCTCGACCGCGCTTGCGAAACTAGCTCTCGAGTCAAGTGTACCGACCCTTACCCTTTATTTCTCCCGGTCCTCCTGCCCCTTCGCGCCTCTTTAGGAACCACGACTCCTCTTCCCACAGGAAATTCCAGTCTGATCCCTATCAGAGACACACTTCGCATTTTCCATTTTATCATTATCAACGGGGTTGTTCTCTATCGATGAACATGTTTTCCGGTGCAGTAGTAAATTTTACAACAGGGCGATCAATTTTGTCCAGGGAGACGGATTATGAAACTAGATAGAATTAAGTATGGGTATAACTTGGGGGGGTTAGATTGCCTGCTCTCTATAAAGGATATGCACTGCTGAGTTAAGGGTAGTTTTGGAAGAAGTGGATGGAGCTTTACTAAAGGGAGTAGAAGTTAGTGAGTACCTACTCTAGATTTGTGATACCAAGAAGAGTATTCTTAATGACGACTTTAGCTTCTACCCCTCTCCCCCCCCCTCACTCACCCTTTAGAGTCTCTTTTCTTTATTTATGTATTTTTTTTGTTTCTCTTCTCATCCTACCCCCCCCCCCTCTCTCTCTCTCTCTCTCTCTCCAGTAATTCCTTCGTCGCTTCTACATAGTTCCTCCCCATTCCGCTTGGGGTATTTTTCTCAGAGCCAAGCGACGTTACCAAAGATATAGACGTGCCGTAAAAACAGAACCAGTAAGGATGCTGCGCGAGTGCGGAAAAATATTGTAGGCACGCCCGCGCGTTTTCCCTCGCGAAAACAATGTGACGTTACTTTTTTTTGCTTTCCCTCCTTCTCTCCTAGTCTTTCTCTCTTCCTCGTCTTAGCCTCTCTCAGCCGTCTACCAACCCCTGACATTTCTCTTTCCTTCCTCACGAGTTTTTTTGTCCGGCGCTAAGAGCTTCCTTCCTTCCGGATGAAAAATAAAAGCGTCGATACGCCTGATGAAAAATACTGCAGGCCTCGTGCGGATTGCGCAGGTGAATAAAAACAGCCCTAGACTCTGAGATAAGGGTGAGGACGATAAGCACTGATAAGGCAGGAGAGAGGGAGAGTGAATAAATGAGAAAAACAATGGATACGAAGGCGGTGAAGCGAGATGAAAAATTTGGAAAATCATTATTTCGAATTGCGGCCGGATATCGTTAAAAGCACTCAGGACAGCGAGCAAAAAAAATGACTGCAATTAATCAGCCGTACAGGCTTTAGGGGGTGTTTAGGGGGTGGCTCGGCCTACCCCCGGTCGATTTCATCGCGTGCGAAAAACAACCCAGGACCGGTACTCACAGATTTCATTTTAATTAATTACTCTGTGTACTCGGGCGCTTTCCCTTTGCCAGTATCTCTGCGCGCCGCCGCTATCGCATCGCTAATAATTGAATGAATCCTGTAGCTACGTTTGTCTTCGGCTGATTAATTAATATTTCAACCGATATCAGTTCCCTCTAGTTTCAGGCGTCTTCATTGACGTTGTTTCCTTCGTGGCGCCTTCGCCACTCGCTCACCGTCGATTTCACTATTGCTGCCCAGCCCGACATCAAAGCTAATTCAAAATTCAGCTCACTACCCTCGATTTCATTAGCTGAAAATATGTTCTTCCCCTTCCTAAAATTCATCCCTTATTCTCCTCCGTTAACATTCTTTTTTTCTAATTCATTCCTAACGACGCCCTAAGAGCATCCGCTGGTACCTACTAGATGGTTAAGTATATATATATATATACAGTATATACTACATAAGGGATAAAAACTAGCGTACTGACGACTCCATTAAAATTCGCGCAACCAACCCCCTTGGTACGCTCATCTACATTCTCCACGAGTTTCCCGTAGGACTAAGGGCTGTACCCAACACCCATCCAACCCTCCCTACAGACCCCTCTTGGGGCGAGGGTCGAAAATCCTCGTGGACTTTCAAACTACCCCCCAAGTACCAGGAAATTGGATCTGAATGTTCTTTCATGGAAGAGTCTGTATACTCCAAGCGTGCCTTCGTGTCTTTCACTATTTTCACATTTTCATCCCCTAAATGTTTCAGCGGGAATTTTCAAATGTACCAATTCTCGTCGTGTCCATTTTTCTTGGTTTCCTCTCTCTCTTTCTCATTTTTTAATACCGAACCCCCCCCCCCTCCCCCCTCGACGTATCAGTCCAGAGACCATTATCAATAACCCATGCCAGACACTAGTGCTTACGAGGTACGAGAGGGTGGAAAAAAATATCCAAAGGATTCGCCGGCTGCTGAATCCCTCGTGAACTCTCATCCACGTGAGGGCTAACTCGAATCCCTCGGCATGCCGGATGACGAATTGGCGGCGGCTGTTTGCTCTTCCACGTGAAAAACGCTCCCGCGGCATAAAAGACTCCTGCAGGAACAGCCGGGACGATATATAACGATTTCGGCTAGCATCTCGGGAGCTGACTTGCTTATCTGCCAAAAGGAAGAGGCAGCCATGTCTCACTGACTATACGCAGCATATACACACTATACACATTGACTATATTATACACTGTAGAGAAGCTGTAGAACCCGAAGTCTACTGTACCTTATAGAAGTGGCAGCTGGAAGTCTGCCGTAGCACTGGCTGTACCTACTGCACAGTACCATTCACATAGGCGCGTAGCTACGTTGTCCCGTACTCTGAGATACATACAGAAAAGATGACTAGGTTAGGTTAGATAGAGACAGGTACACACCCAGACATACAGGATACGTACAGCATCCACCGTAGCTACACTTTATATTTCCCAAAATATAAAAAGAGATTGCATAGCTGATTTATGTAAATACGACGGTCTTCGAATAAACGAGCTCCAGGAGAGCCTTTGGATATCAGGAAGATGCTGGGGAAAAAAAGGCCTCGATATACTTTCCTCGCGCTCTCGCTTCTGCATTCCCTATAAAATCTCTCTCGCTTGCCTGGGCCGCTTTTTCGCGAGGTAAATATTTTTCCAGCTTGTCACTCGGCTCCGAGGATTTGAGAGTTTATCGTATTTCGCGCCTAGGTGCCTTTAACGCGCAGCACCACGCGCAACCTTCGTCCTAGGAGACGATGGGGGGAGATAAGGAAACTAGAAGAGGATTTCGAACCGGTCGCGACTATCGCAGATAACTCCTTGCCGAGGAGTTTTAAACGTGCTGGGAGGCCAGGGGGCCACCTTAACCTCGTCGACCTTATTTCGCCTCTCACCGAGTCCCTTACTCTTCTTTGCACTCTCTTTTGAGGGTACCCACCCTTGCAGCCGTCCATAGTCTACCAGACGCCTTTGAGCTGCCACTGAATTTACACATGGGAATAAGGACGGAGAAAATGTTGACTGGATACAGTAAATATAAACGCGACGGTATATAACTAACTGCGACCTGTAACCGTCTACCGAATTAAGGTCGGAATTAGAATTTAGCTGACATTTTGATTCGGAATTTAGAGACGCCCTATAGGCAGACAGTTTAGCGTCGTCCCAGTCGCGTTCAATATTTTACTAGAGAGACTGTGTCTGCTTTCAACGAGCGTTCTCATCCTGAGCGTGTAATCGTATACTATAAATTCATTCAGGAGACACGCGAACTGTACTACTGATCACGATTATAGGAGAAATTAATAGCCCGGTCCCTGTTTCGAGGCAGTTTCCCCCATTGAGCCGAGAGGCGGCGAGGCAGCGTACGAGTCGGTCTGGCGTGTATACGCGTGTAAACGCAGTGCCGGCTAATTACATGGCTAGACCCGGGGCAACATTGCCAGACGCAACATTACTCGACTCTGCGACTGGGTAAACCCAACTGTGTGTTAACATAATGCATCAGGTTAGCGCTTTGATGTCAGGAATATTCGTAAATTGCAAAGACCCCCAGACGTCCCGGAGTACTTTTGGCTATAGAGCTTACATACCGTACAGTGGAGGAAGGTAAATACGCGGCAGACTGGATGCGTGGAAAGACGCTGTTAGTGAGTAGACAAGCAAGGTACTGGTAACGTTGTAAGAATGGAATAAAGAAAAAAGGAAGCTGCGAGATGAGGCTGTAGAATTATATCATGGTTGTAGGTTGTACACACGTGACACTTGGAATTTCGCAATCTTCCCACGAGTTCCTGCATCTGCAGGGTAGCCAGACCTGCTCGTCCATTTTACCAATTAACCGCTCCCCAAGTGTCCAGCACAACCCTTGAGGTGCACGTAGAATAGAAATATGACGGTCCAGAGAAGAGAGTCTGGCCGTCTCGCTCTTACTCTGGTTGCCCGTATGCCCAGCATCCCTCTCAATCTCTGTCGCTCTCCCACTCGTGGTTAGAGTAGACGGGGCCGAGAGTGCGCAAATGTGCGAGGGGCTGTTTTCACCCCCTTTGGTCACTCCATTACTATACCCTACTCTCTTTGGTCCATACCCTCACTCGGTATCATACCTCGAACCCGTCCGCATTATAATTACATCAATCTTCTCTCTCTCTCTCTCTCTCTCCCTCTCTCTCATTCTTTTGCTCACGGAAGAGCTGTATCTACTGCGCCACTGGCGCCCTCTTCGGAGAACTAACAGGACATGGCAGTGTCCTAGGTGTCCCAGGACATTTGGCGAATCTAAGGACCATATTCTCACCCTTAGAATTTTCTTAGACTTGCGGAACAATAAAATCTAGGGGTTATCGCACAGCGTACGATAGATACCAATGCTAGATATTGCCCTGCGCCAGAAATCATCCAGATAAAAAACGAAAGGAAAAAATATTCCCTAGTCCAATAGATACCACTCTTTTCTCAGAAGGCAAGATGAGAATTCACGGATTCGTACCAGTCGAAGCTCTTAAACGCGATACCATATCGAGCCTGCTGGATGCTGGAGAACCATTGGTGTAAGCCGACTGCAACGAACCATCCCCCGTTCCAACTCGGACAAGATACGGAAGTTTCCACCAGCGAGAAAACTTTTGAATATTCAATACGTCCTGGGAAAGAGAAAAGGAGAAAGGGAGACTAGGATGTACAGGATCTTTTTTCCATTTCCCACTGGTTCCTTACCTAGAGGATGGTGAGATATAGCGAGAGAGAGACCAGTGTAAGAGAGCCGAGTATTTCATTTTTCTTATTTCCTCTCTACGTATTACCCTAGTAGTACCTATATACATATATAGCTACGTACATATATATGGTAATACATAGCTAGCGTTGGCTTAAAACAATTGTGAATCGCGCGATCCCTTTGAAGCAGCTAACTATTTCCTTACGCGACTGTACCTCCCACCACGGTAGCCATGACCCGCGAAAATCATTCGTTCCGATTGGTGCATCCTGAATGCTTCCCATTTAAAAACTATTACGAATTTCAAAAACGCTTTGCGGTACTCGGGGGACTTCCAGCTACCCCCCAATGTCTCTTGTAAAAGCACTTTTGGTACAGCCTAAACAGACTAAGCATACTGTGGAATATGGGTAGGTGTACGCTAGCCAGGATATCTCTTATTCCCAATGCGTTTCGGATCCAAATCGTATCAGCCGTATCAACCCCATTGCCTCCCACTCCGACAACCCTTCGCTGGCGCTACTGGTTCTTAGGTTTTGACGCTTCCCTTGGGAGGGCCAGGGGTCTCCACGAGGGTTAGATGTTTTTGGGTGGATCGATTCGAGTCTACTTCCGCTGTGCAAATTCCTTCCTTGAGGAGGTACCTACTTTACTGAGCTGACGACGAGTCAACGGAGTTGGCTACGTAGGTTGATATACATACATACCAGAATCCAAAAGACGAGGAACGAACTTTCCTCGCTGCCTTTTTCTATTTCTTCTTCGTCTTCCTCTTTTGCCTTCTCTGCCTACGATTCGTTTTCTCCTCCCGTAACTGTAGATCTACGGGTCTCTGCCTGGACCTCCTCCGGCGCTTCCTTCCAGTAACGAAGAAGATTGGAATTGCTAGAAGGAACTCTTAGACAAACCGTCGTCTCGAATCTTATTTAGTTTCCGAGTTCATGCACCGATTCCACTTTTAGATAGGAAATATCATGAAGACACGAAAAATTTATTAAATTTTAACTAGGTACGCACGTGGATCCTTGTGTACTTGTTTCGAGTATCTATTAGACAGATGAATTTTTATGGTGCTGAGTTGGTATCGTAAAATAAAAGCAGGTAGGTTAAGTACGTACCTAGGTCGGTATCAGTAGCTAGGTACTCGGGGAGAAATTCAGTGAGAGTTCTTGCTGAGAGCGAGCCAGTAATCGTAAGGGGAGCCATTGGGGGTTCTTCCGCGTCTTATCGAGGTCTGAGAGAGAATCAAGCTGGATCGTGAAGAGACGGGGAAACGTCGTCCAATTGTCGCGATAACGTCATCAAAACGCATCAACCTTGGCCGGATATGACCTCATCAAAGTGTCCCAATGTATCCGCTTCTCAGTTCAACAGTCTGCACGAAAACGGAGCTCCGGCGCGATTCTATCGAAGCCATTCTCATCCCTTCCAAAGTAGACCTGGACGTAGTTGCCATAGTGGAGATTACATAGACACGAATGAACGAATTAAATAAATAATAAATATTTAATTATCTATCCCAGCCAAGTACGAGCGATCATAAAAATATGAACACCCTAAGAGTAACAACCCTAACTTCCTGTAAGACGGTGGTATAAATAAAAGAAGTCCCTGGTTGAATGCTGGCAAAAAAAAAGGTTATAAAAGCGGGTGAAAAGCAAGCATAGAAATTGCCAAAGAACAAACGCTCGACGAAGAGAATCGCCGCTTGTAAACCCAACCCGAAGTACGAAGTTGGCTCCGTATCGATTTCCGTTTTGGCCCAATAACGTTACTTCCATTTTCACTATTGCACCAGCTACCGCTGAAAGGATTGCCGGGGTTATCTGCTCAACAATGGCCTCATGCATAAATACGACGTAACAATAAACAGAGTCGAGGATGAAGAGGCAAGGGGGTGGACTCGAAAAGGCCACTGATAGCCAGAGGATCAGAAACCGATATGAGATTCGCAAATGTATGAATGATGTATCGCGCCACGAGGCTCCCGCCATTTTCCCTGCTGAGCTTCTTCTCGATTTCTCAAATACATCGCGATTGTGATATATCGACGGTTCGGCTCCGCCGAATAAGCATTCCCGTGAAGATATCGCCTTTCCGTCCTGCCTCCCTCAGGATCCCCTAAGCGACCAGCCCGGGTCAATCTTGCGATCCGCAGCAATGGATGAAATCCTTGAGAAGTCTGAGAGAGCCGATAAGATTAAAATTCAAAATAATCAAACCCGCGAACCGTGTAATCCTAAAACATTTCTAGGTTAGGTCTATATAATACCTAGAACCCGTTCCCGTCGGCCGACAAGTGAGTGACTGAATCGAGGGCAGAAGACGAGGGTTTGCCTGGGAAACTTTCGTAAAATCGAAATCTCCCTGGCGTGCTAATTCAAATCCATTTCTAAGCCAGGAAGTTCAAGCCGAGGAACAGGAAACGCTGACGGAATCAGGCTCCGTTCCTGCCCAACGCGAAGAACTTGCTCTGCACCCCTCAGGAGAAGCCGCTTCCAAGAGGAGCTAACCGTGGGATCTGGGGTCGTACGAAACAAGCGCCATTAATTAGCGTTTGGGTCGGGTCAGCTTATTCTCGTCACATAACCAGCCGAAATTAACAATTTAGGGGTCCGAACCAGTAATTGTATTGTGGAGGGAACTTGTTTGCCAATGTAGCTTTCAAGGAAGGACGTTACCGTGGCTTTGAACCTTTACCTTCTATTCATAAATAACATTATTAAACGATACCAGACGTGATTATCACAGCCTGGAACAATACCAAACTCAATCAACCAAAGATAATGACAGAGACAATGATACATCCTAATAATACAGTCTTTATTATATCAAAAACAATAGGCAGCCACATCTGTAACAGACTGATAATCCACTCGCTGTACATGCACCCAGACTCACCCTTTATTGTTCACGTACGACCAACTCGTACGAGCACATATGCACGTTACCCTAAAAAATTATCACACCAATTAATATACACACATATAATCATTGCAGATCATAAACCTACTACAGTCGGATCCAACACTAACAATACAAAGCGTGCGTTACAACCTAAGCTTTAATACAAGACATTTCAACTTTCACTTTTAAAGCTTTCACTATAGCCCTCCTCTGCTTTCCTCATCAGCATAGTTTTACGCCCGACTAACTACGACCACCCTCGATCCATCCAGTCCGTCTCCTACCATTGACTGGGATCAAGGTTTTGTGAGTCAGGATAATTCTGGTATATATATATATATAATAATACATAGATACACGCGCTACGGAAAAAGGCCATAAACTTAAAGGCGCTACAAGGAAACGACGGAAGAAGAAAGTGCAGTAATAGTTTATGAGAGGAGTCGTTTCTCGCGCAATCACGGTAATGCTTAGACGGTAGTGTATATATATATTTTTCATTTTCTTTGCTGTTTGAATAAATAAACATCTTACTTTTACCTTTGGGAACTACTCCGTCTCTCAGTTTCTTATCTTACTAACCGATTTATCGCATTACCCTGTCTTCTTGAGGTACTTCGGGCTCGTCAGGTACGCTTCGGTACCCAGGACTAGGTACTTACCTGCACGGCTTACGTACATTCGTACATTGTATGTATACGTATATGTAGTGCAGAGTAGCTGCAATACTGGCAGGCTTAATATTTTCACACAGCAATACAAACCAAGTGTGTTATTTCTGTCGTAACTAGGTATTCGGGTATTAAGGTCATCCTGGTCGACAGGCTGATCTTGATTCTCTTTGAGGAAGAATTTTTATTCCGCAGAGATGCCAAATTTGAAGCGAAGCCTGTACTGCACAGCAGTGCTTTTTTCTCAAGGCGCTTCTCTTTCCCATGACGTGTACGGGGTACGAGGAATGCCGGGTTCCGATTTTACTTGGGTATAACGAAAGTGACTCGCAAATAAGAGGAAGGAAGAAGTCAACTTTATTTACCGCGTACACAGAACTGTAGATGCGAATTAGAGTCTTGTAAACTCTTACGACGGGTGACACTGGTACATTCACGTAGACGCAGTCTCGGCTTGCTACCTTCTACCTATATATAGGTATATACGTATTGAGGGTGTCTGAAGTAGCAAAAGGGTTGGAAGTTTCTACCATGTAAAGTAATTAACTACTGGCAACCGTTGACAAACGCCTACACCTTTTACTCTCCTTCTCTTACCCATTGAAATAGATTTGCAGCTGGCTCACTTTCTCCTTAGGACTTGTTTTACCTCCCTTATCCACTTGGTTATAGCTTACTCTCTCTCTCTCTCGTACATCCTTACTGGTCCCTCTAGTGTCCTTCTCTCAAGTGACGCAGCTTCCCGCACTTCTTCCTTCAGTCACGTTTAAGAGCGACATGAATTTTGTATTTTTAATCAGTCTCCTTTACTCCCGCTACTCGAGGACTAAGTTTCCCCATTAAGCGGATAACGTGTTTAGCAAATAATTAACAAGTTCAAACAATGCGGGGTAAAGGCGTTCTGATTGTCACTTTAAACTCAAGGAATCTCGGACAGTCTTCTACGCGCGTTTAAAGGCAGGTGCGAAGATGAGAGAAATTAAAAAATTTCGTGAAACTTCAGACGCTCCTTTATTTTTTTTAAATCTTCTTTTATCCGATCTTCACTCGCCAACTTGAATCAGGATCGATCGAACGACTGTGACCGAAGGAATAAAATATAAA
This sequence comes from Trachelus stipa, assembly GCA_036026315.1. Lineage (NCBI taxonomy): Eukaryota > Metazoa > Arthropoda > Insecta > Hymenoptera > Cephidae > Trachelus > Trachelus stipa. Next base: position 10,783 of record JAYRCB010000732.1, on the reverse strand, counting down.
GGCTCGTGTTCGGATTGAATTACGTAGAAACTCGAGGCGTCTGCGGGCACAATCTACGGACCCTATTAGTTATCTCTTAGTTGGGTACACAAAAGCCGACAAGCGTGTGTTGTCTCAGCGAGTAATTTCCCTGGTGGCGAACGCGGAATGTAGCAACAACGTCCTTCACTCCAGGGACACCCCAAAAGTTCCGGGTGCAGACACTGTTGTGCCGTCAGTGGGCATGGTCCTGATTTTAAATTTGGTTCACGCGAATGACGATGTCCTGGGGCTACCGGTATCCCTAGAATGTACGGTACATTAAGATTTGTTAGTTATAATTAAATGAGTCGATTAAAAATTAAATTAATTAATGCATCAGGATCATTGTGATAAATTTTAGAGGCGAACTCACCTAGATATTATCATCCTTGAACTCGTTCGTCCATTTGCTTGTCTTCCGATCAGTGATCCTTGATCTTGATTCTGCAATTATTTAGCACGTCCCCAAAGATGGCGTCGGTGCAGGTGTCGCGGATTTCAGGATAAAGGATTCTCTGTGGGATTAACGTTCTATCCGACTATCTTATAGGCACCGACAGCGTCGTAGCCGCGTATATATATGTCGTTGGCCCATGCTCCTGAAATTGCTAGATAGGATTGGCGCACCAGGAAGAGGTGGTGCGCTAGGAGGCAATGTCGTTGTAGAAGGGATTGATATAACGGAACGTGGTAGTTTGGTGGAAAAGGATGGCGCAGTAGGACAGACTCAGTGGGATGACTGGGGTTTGTTGATTCTTCTTCGTGAGCAGGTTGATGGGATTCCCTCCGAAGGATTGTTCTCGTTCAGTTGCGAAATCGAAGGATCCGATTCCCACTATCGTCCACTGATTCTCGAACATTCCCAGCATCCCAGGTAGGACCAATATCTTTTTGGTCCAGTAGGTACTTTAACAAGGACCCCACGCCATTTTCTTCTCGATCCTGAAACAGTTTGACAAAGTCCATTTTATGGTTATAACGTTGGGTGCGACATATTTTTGGAAAAAAATTGTTTGGAAAATTCTTTTTTTTATAGACACATCATTTTTCCCTTAATCATCATCGTTTCTATGGTTTAGTTGGCAAGTGTGAAATCGGGATCAAAAATATATTTCTTTACTAGATCTTCGAGTCACGTAGGCTGCAAAGGAAGAGTAAGGAAGATCTTTTCTCTTTTCGAATTAACTGTCGGAACTTTTCCACTCTCGTCTCCATTACTCAAGAACAGCCAATGGGGCCGGGCAGGACCGTAGCTAGATGCTCGTAAAGGGTCGTGAAAAAAGTTTCGAGCGTGTCTGTATAGAGAAAGAGAGAGATGGAAGCAGAGGAAGACATAAAGTGAAAAAGAGAGAGAGAGAGGGTGAGTCTGATAGTACTTTAGTCATGCAGACAACACCTTTTTTTCCCTTTTCCACTCACTTGCCTTTTTCTCCCTTATCCTTCCAAGCCGCACCCACTAATCCCTGGTAATTGCAAAGTCAAGGTCGCTAGAACCTTATAGACCGTAAAATCGCGCTATCGAGCGTCCTGTGTAAAGAGCAAAGATGAAAAAAATTTCGTATGCAAAAATAATTGCGAAAAAAATTTTTTTAAATCCAGTCAATTATTTACTAAGAAAAAAAAAATGTTTCATCATGAATATGGAAACAAATTCTGATACGAAGTTCATACCTATTCATCCTTTTTTCTTATATTCTAAATTAAGACATCTATGATCACTCAGGGTATGCAATAATAAATATACCCATCAATCGCCATATACTTCACGTCCTTTTCCCGTGTACGAAAGCGACTCAAGGCGTACCTCTAACGGCGACGACGGTAGCGTAAGTCGACGTCGAGGTGACGACGCATAATCTCCAGCGGCTGTCGCGAAACTCGACGCAGGCCTGTCAAAACCAGACACGCCGTCGAAAAGGGGACGATTAGCGCTTAATCGAGCCTGGGATAGAAGTAGGGAAAGGAAGGAAGGAAAGACGGAATGAGGAATGAACGGATGGAAGAGGCAACGAAGGAAGTTTCCTTCGTCGATGTAAAATCTTCCATATCGCATAAAATCCGCGCAAGGTCAGCCCTTACTCTGGGAAGCACGCGATAATCTTCGCTGAGCGACGCGAAATCCGTAAGTACGCATCGCGACGCCGATCCCGTCTAGTCCACGGGCTCTCGGGGATAGCGTCATTAGTGTGTAAAATCGATGCGCCAAGATTTTGCGCAGCAAATATATTCGCGGATATTCGAAATCGCAACGCTGGAAGGACGTGCTCGTGCCTTGTGATAACCTACGTTACATATATATATATATATAGAGAGAGAGAGTACGTGGAGATATAATATATGCATATATAACATATGCACATACACATATACTGTTACATGGATAGACCAATGTACCTACATTACTCGCAATATCCTGATATGAACATTTTCTACGCAAGGGATAGATACCTTGAATGAGAAAAGAAAGTACAAAGATGCAATTTCAGCATTTTCAATTCGCATACCGAACCGAAACGCTTTTTCAGCTGAGATCGCAGAGGGCAACTTGACAAATCGAGGAATTAATATATGGTGACAGCGTGTCGATGACTCATACAGAGTTATCGGACCAAACGAGAAGTATTGCCAGGTATGATAATGGTAATTTTAAATGATCGATTTGCAATAACTTTTCAATATCTTCGTTAAAGGCGAACGATTATAAGTTATCCCTTGAAAAGTTTCTTGCTTGTTACTTTAACTCTCTTGATGGGTGAGCACTTTTTTTTCTTTCCTTTTTCTGTTATTTCCTCTTTTGCTCCTCTTTTTTAATACTTCGCCCCATTTCGAATCTCGTACGAGAGCTTGAACGGCGTTTAAATCTTACAGATCCTGCACTCTTTATGTTACTTCCATCGAGAGCGATCACGGCGAAACTTCGTACTTTACAGGAACGTCGACCATAAAAATACCTTACTGACGGTCGCGCTGGGATTGCTTCAGCAATGCTGAAATCCTCCTTGTGGCTACACTCGATTTGCTAGATCATCCATTTTTTATTTTATTTTATGAAAGAATTAGTGTAACATTGACGGAAAATAATTGGGTATTTTTAATGTGTCAAGTGGTGATTATAAGGTCGTTGCAGTAGTCTAAATATACGTTGCTATCGCGGAATTCTTGGAATTTAAAATAAAGATGTTTCGTCTCACAATGTGCCGTATCCGATAACACGAATCCTGCCATAAATAATTTAAGCTTAAAAAATAAAAAGAATATTTTTAATATTTTTTCGTTCACTCTGAACTATTATAGAATGACCATCCCTTGTTCTAAGGGATGATCTACTTTGTCCCATGTCGAAATATTCCCACGAGGACAGATTATTTTCGTCAATATTCATTTTGAGCCAATCGTACCTCGATATATCCCGCGCCTGCAATTTCGTTAAAAATAAAATTTGCAATAATAAAATATAATAAAAACAAATAATAATAAACAAGTATCTCCACAACGGACAGAAATTCTAATGACGAGTTCAAGGATCTCGTACCGCAATATAACTGCCTACTGTAGTTAGAATTTATAACCGCGCGAGGCCTTTGTCCTCCAGCAAATAGCAAGATTCTATCTTGAAGAGCGTACCCTGTCGTCCCTTTTATTTCATGGAAATTAACGGCAACCGCCAAGTAATTGTCGGACATTAAACTCAGGCAACGTAATTACGAAGGAACAAAGCGTGTCGTTGATCTAGGCGAAGTAAAATACGTAAAATATAATGTGACAAATTTTACTACAAAACAT
>JAYRCB010000730.1:97445-109769 GCA_036026315.1 Trachelus stipa | reverse complement strand
GTCGCACGAGGAGCACTCGATCACAGCGCCGTTTACGGCGCGACTTCAGAAAGTGAGTCACCCCCCACCATCGGAGTCGCAAGACCTGTATGTAAGACCATGGCCTGACTCTTACTAGAGGGACTCTACTGGTATCCCTCTCTCTTTTCATGGGAATCAAGGTAGCTAAACGCACGAGGCTCCTCGTCCCTTTCGCAAAGCTACTGTCTGCGACTAAACACCGAATTCTGTCTATTTTATTAAGTGTTACCACCGAGTATATCAGTAGCAACAAGAGATACCAGACGACAGAGTTTTTTGGTTTTTCTCTTTTATGGATTCAATGAATGGAAACCACATGGTATCAGCAAGACGAGGAACAGGAAAATAATGAGAATCCATCAACCGATCCTGAATAATCCTCTATTTCACGGAATATAATGCCTATGTCATGACGAGGACGATATATAAAACTACTCTTCTACAATATTTATCGGTATTGTCCACCTTAATTATATACAATTATATACACGTCATTGACGATAGATGGTTTTTTTATGATTCTGAATGGATAAAATTCAAATCGTTCACGTGGATTTCCCAAGAATATCAGTCGACGTTATAACAATATTATATATCTCTATGTATATTATAATAGTGTAAAATGGGTGTGCAATGAGAGCGTGGTATTAATGTTAACTGTTAAATTTTAAGGATATATAGGATTGATTCAAGCCGTATTGTGTTTGTTCATATATATCTTTTTCTTCTGTATTACGGTCTGGAAAAATAGTAATAATAATTATTATTAACCAAACATATACATCACCAAGGGACGGTACTACGTCCTATAGTCAGAAACACTACAGTTCTTTAGTTCGGGATTTTCTGACGAGAAATATAACGTCACAATGTATAAAGTCAAATATTTTGTTTTTGTCGAGTAATATAGATTAGTTATTCAGCAAATTGTAACTCCGTTAGACTCTCGGGATGATGTTTTGTTTTTGTTTTAGTTGTGTGATTTTAATTGTATATATACTCTTATATATACTCTTAAATAACAATATCAAAGCACTATATTTTTTATACACTGAAAATTACCATTACGCTAATAGATTCAGGTACGCTTTTGATCGGCCCAATTATTTCAATTTCCTAATCAGTTCTCTATAACTTTGCTGCTACAATAGGTGTGCGTGAGTGTATTAAATACGCTTTCTGTGTATTAATTACGCGTGTATAAACTCCTTTATTGACATTGAAGTAATAATGTGCACATTTTTTTTTGTCTTACCTTCGGCCAATTTGGAATTCACGTGGTACCTTAGTATATATTGCCAACTGCAATTAAAAAAATATTTCTTGCCAGTTTGAGTACTTTCAGTCGAAATCTCCATGCCACCGAAGAGGTCAAATGTGTATTCTTGTGTATATCGATTTATGATGAAATGAATGCACAACTAAATTTTATTGAATTTTCAAAATTGTTCTGTCTGAACATAGAATGAAAAATGCTTGAAGCGAGATTTTACTTTCCACAGATACCAAGGAAAACTCGATATTTATTGCCTTTTCAGGTGTTTTGCCAGAAAGCTGGCGATATAGAGCAGAGAGGATTTACATAAATTTTATTCTTTGAGAAATTATTTTCGTAGAATGATATTGGTTTTATTTAATTTTAAAATTATAATCGTACAGTAAGTAGATGGAAGAAACTTATTGTATTTTTATCAGGATGATCAATTTTTACTACTATATAGGAATTCGCTGTGGACTGATGTAAACTCAATTGGCAATATTAATTAGTAAAAAATCTCTTCACAATTTATGGTCTGCAATTTATGGTATGCATAGCGATGGTGACACAATCGTTTTCAAGGCGTGACAATTGTATTTAATTAAGTGAATAACTCAATCAAACCGATCAACGCTTTTAATTAAATCAGTAGCTTTATTTATGAATTACATTATTTATAATACATTAATTCAGATATAGAATGATCATTCAATATTTAATAAAGCAATAAATGGTTAACTTTTACGTATTCATAAGTATCAGAGTACATAATTGCTTGCAGGGTTTCTTAGAGTAACCCATTTGAGCTTCTAGAGATTAGAATGTACGTTGTTCCTACGTAAGTTCCTTGTTAACACACTTATCGAAATGTTATCTTAACCCCTTCGTTGGTGTGGAGAATTCGACTAAAAATGCAGAAACTTACAAGACATTTTTTTTTTACGATTTGACAATTTGTAAAAAGCGTAAAATACTTAGACTTTCTGGACAAAATGGTGCCCTCCATTTTCGGTCAGTCATTTTGAATTTGGCAGTTTTAATTTCAAATTCGATTTCAATGACCCAAGAAACCCATTTAGTCAATGTATTGTCAATAAGTTCAAGTATTGTACATTTTTTTTAAATTTTGGTCAACCATTTTTTGTCAGTAATTTTAAATTTAGCAAATTGACTTCAAAATCGGATGCACGGACCCCAAAAACCCCTAACTACTAGCTGACTTCCAAATCGGAGCAAGTTACGACAAAAAACGATGTGCGCACTAATGCGTCAATGCCACACAGGGACGGGCTGATTCACGCGGTATTGCGCCAATGCCCATGAAGGGGTTAAAGACTACTGTAAGATCTCTTCAAACTAAATGATGTCTTAAAGTCGTTTTTCAGACGTCCTTTCTACATTTGTACTAACAGGGTTATTAATGTGTAAAAAACAAAGTTTAAAGTTAGAACTCGTAATTTCTTATTATTATCTGTTATTGTAAATTGTATATTTTATACGATATATAAAAAATTTAAAGAAATGCATCTTTAAACTAGCGTCAGAATTGAATCAATTTTACAGAAGCACTTAAAAGTTAAACAATAAAACATGTAAGTCGATCGATATTTTATAAATCACGCAAAGATTAATTGATGCATGATTTTTCGATCACTAAAATAAAAAATGAGAATTGAATCCATTGTTGAAATACGTAATCCTTAACATCCGTTATTCCGATTCCCAGATTATTGGGATTTTGTGAAATCGCTCTTGACGCGAGGTATTCTATTCGAAAAGGATGCGACCACTTTAACAGGATTTACCATCCACATGGGGGTTACGCATTCCAGTGAAGTCTTTGGCTGGATGTCTGAATAGACAGTTGCTATGGAAACGGGCCATGCGCAAAGGGGTTCGTTTGGCAGTATCTCGATAGGGGTGGTTTTTCGTGTTGGCCACCCAGGATTCAAGCAGCTGGGCGGTGTCAGCTTCCCTTTGTTAGTTTCCCTATTTCGCAGTGGACGCTTGTCGAAAATCTTTGAAAATTTCATTAAATACGTAAAACACGTCGGGAGCGTATCAAGTGAGTGTTTTTTGGAGCCTTAGGGATGCTGTCACGCGTCTCTTCGTTTTGCGCTCGGCCACCCCTGCGCCACCGTCTGATTCAGCGTGAACAAGTGAAAGTGCTATGTTTTTGGTGTAGTAAATTTACTAATAATCAGTCGATTCAATAATAAATCTTTTTTATTAATTCTGACACAGTTGCTTAATAAATCACAACGGATTATCGCGTTGCCGTCTTTGTTCTGCTTGAGCCTATAGAGAATTAAAGTGTCGTTCTTAAATGTTATTCTTTTCAAGCGTGAAAATTCTGTCAACTAAAACATTTAATAACCGATATATTTATTCATAACATCGTGTATAATATTTTTTTAATATTCGCACGTGCTATAAACCGTTAATATCATTTCAAAACTGAAATGATAATTAAACGGAGTAATATTCGGACTAAAATTTCGGTTAGGTTGTTACTTTCTAAAAAATCTTAGTACTTAACTATTCAGTGATCTAATCTCACTCGGGTAATCAGAAAATATTTACTTCTTTTATTGTGTCATAACTTTAAGCAAATGTGCACTGTATTTATCTGTGTCGTAATTGATACTACTTTTAAAAAGAATATGAAATATGTGAAATGTCGTAATAATATAATTAAATTCGTCGAATCATTCTAAATGAAATCATCTACAGGTAATAACTATGCAACGTGTTGATTATGAAAAGCAATACCAGCAGGAGAGAACAAGAAGAGGGTGTAGGAGTTGCGAAGTTGTAGTAAATAACTGAGCAACCGATAAAATTCTTGAAAGTTCCATTCGGCGTCTAGCAATATATTTCAAAATTCATAATGAATAAAAATTAATAAGCAGTCACAAAATAACGCAATGAAATAGGGGCAAGAATTGGATGAACAAAAAATGCGATTAACGTAGTTGATTAGTTTGTTGGCTTTGTTTTTGTTAAACGGACCTTTTGTTTACATAACCATAGTGGGTATGTGGCGCCCCGACGTGTTGTCTTGTCGAAACATCCCCACGACTCTGAGGATAGCTTTATACGGGGTGTGGCAAAAGTTATTGCCCTTTCGACCAGTACTTTTGTACTTCGTTTCGTTCATTTACTTTTTTCTCGTCAACCATCCCTTGTTCGCGCTTTATTTTATTCTCATTTCACATCCCATTAATCTTGACCCCAACTTTCACTCAGCTACAAGCACGCTTTGCCTCTATATTTGTGTTTTACCGACTGTTGTACTTATATGCGTTTCTTTTATCGTATTATTTGCAGTGCAGATCTTTAAGCTAAAGCCAACGTATAATATTACACAATACGATCCTTGACATTAAGTCTTTGGCATGGTGCTCGTATATTTTAATAACCTGTCATGAGTTCTAGAACGTGAAATTATTTTTAAACAAAAACTTCATAGGACATGAAAGTTACATAGGACTGATTATTTGCCTTCTTCTTAATGCTTCTAGAGTCCTCATTCGAACTCAGACTCCTTTTTGAAAGGCAAATGTTCTACATTAGACACAGAAATTTATTTTTTGTGCAGTTTACAGGATAATTATTTAAAATTACGTATTGGACTTCTTAAATCAACATTTTCTTCATTGAAACATTAAAGTCGGTATTTAAATTGTTATTCAGACGATTTATTCGCGTAGTTTCGCTTACAATTTTCATTGGGTAAAGGTGCATGTCTAATTTAATAATCTAATAATTTTCTTGCATGAAATCTAAGAATACTGTGATCATTGGCCATATCAAATGTAGAGGGAGCAGTAATTGTAATGTAATCTATAATTTCTATTTTGCACAGATGAAATTATGTTAGTAGTCACTCATCGTTATTTAACGTCATGTATTTGCTTCTAGTTTGAAGCAAATATTTCTATTAAATCAATAAACAGAAACATGATTGACGGCTGAAATTGCACGTGAGAAACTAATTGAAAATGGATATTTTATGTTTCTAGAGTAAATAACTCTAATCACGAATCATTTATCGTAACAGAATTAATTTAAAATGACATTATGGGGGTAAAATGGGCTGTTAAGCGAAATATTAAGTGTAAAACAAATTAATGAATCATTTTTTTTCAATTTCTCATGATTATTTTACTTTTTTAAACTATCTTTTTCTGAATTTGTCTTTTATTTTGACGTTAGTCGTTAATCATTATTATTCAACGCAATGATCTATTAATAAATTTTAACGAACAAGTTGAATTTTGTCCTATGCACTTTTTACACTATTTATTATTTTCAATGTTTTTTACTATCTATATTTTCTACCTAAATTTTGATCATTCATTTTTTATACAGCATTCGTTATAATTGCAATCATTGCCATTAGTCTTCGTAAAACATGAATTTAGCGAGAAATACACCGTAAATAAATACTTCCTTTGCTTTACTTTATGATTTGAAAAACATATCGGAGCTAATTGAAATATACCCTACGTCTTTTAGGAGGCTCTAAGTTTTTTTCAAGATAACGCACCATGTGATTGTCCAGATCTAGTGCTGTTTTCAGAGACTCTTAAAACCGTCCAATTAACAACCCCAGGAGTACCTCGTTCTAAAGTGATAATAGAGAATTCTTTCAACACCGTTATTCATGAATTTTATAAAAGTTTATTAGTGACCTTCATTATATGCATAGAAGGATTTCTAATTTGGTTGGGTAATGCTCTATTACACTCGAGCGCCTTTAATTCCTAATACAGTAATTTCATTAACTGAACATCACGTATTAAACGACGTTACTGCTATGTTTTTTTATGAGGGAGAAAATTGATATTTATTCAATTAGTTATGCGGATAGCAATGACACTAAACTGTCAATAGAACGATGAGTCCTTCAATGCTGTCAAAAGCACTTTTATTTTAAATTTATGAAATCTGCAATATCGCATCGACAGGCATATCAAAATGAATATCAATTTGATGATAACATAGCTATCATCCAGTAGTTGGATTTGACACATGATTACATTTAATATTTGAATTCAAATAGGGTAATACGACGTATATCTTACATAAATACACATTTAACGCAATCCAAACAATACGTTGCATGTCATATACAAAAGAGTGTGTTCTTTTATTTTTATCTTCAGATTGGGAGGTTCTACTACTTAATCTCGTGCATTTGTATACCTATACATCATATGCAAGATATTGATATAGTAATAGCACAGTTAAGAAATTTGTAGGCTTATCTTGTTGTAGCGTCAGTTTTTCAGATCGAAAACTTTTTCATTACATTTCTTTGATTACTATATCTATATGTTTCACATTTTAGTTAAAAATTACACAAATACTTGTAACAACTGAAATTAAACTCATGATGAAAGTAACTGATCAAGCAGTTTGTTAAATATTATCTGTGAAATGAACACGTGTAAAATTGCAGACGCAAGCTAAGTTATTGTTAATTTCTAAATTTATAAAATATTCGTGGTTCATGAAGCGTGAAGTTGATGTTTTGCTTATATGATTAAATTTGAATAGACGTTCTAATAGATTTGTAGTCACATATAGGGTGCGTTCGACATAGGCGCTTAAACGCTGGCAGCGCTCACGTTTATGGGCAGTTATGTAGCGGGTTCGAGTTAGACTTGACGCTTTAACTAGCTCACGCTATGACCGTTCGAATTGGCGTGAGTTGGCGTTATAAGCATCAATATGAACGCTTTTAATTTCGTCTGCCATAACTATTGTATTATATACTTTAATTGAAGTTATTTTATAAATTCACAGAGAATATTTTTCGTAACCTCTTATCCATTTTTTATAAAACGAATGTTTGGTTAGCTGTACTTGTTATGTTAGCTCGACTTGAAGGAATAGCGCATTTTGACACTCAAGTTTCTGCTGCTCTACCTTGTTGGCGAAAGCATCTGTTACCACAAGATGAAAGCGATTATGACATTATTAACTTCTGATTGATTTCTTGAACGGACATATGTTCTTACTACGTAATGTATCCGATATCTGCTTTAGTACTTTTATACAATAAGACATTGTATATCTTTTTCCCCATTAGATGAATTGATTGCAAGGAAAACTGTTAATACTTGAAAGAAATTCACATTGTTTCATGTAAAACAATGAGAAAATTTAAAACATACGAAAACATTTTTGAACGCTATATTAATGTTTCTTTTATAGAAGGGTGATAAATTTAATTTGAGCTCCATTCTGGTTCGTTATCTATGTAAGAGAGGGTAAATGTGCACCCTGCTGAAACTAGTAGAGATAACTCTAAGATTTCGTAATCCTCAGTCTGCTATAGCCGCAGGCTTATGTGCGTTGTTACGGGTAGATGGAACGATAGAATGAGGAAGATATCTCCAATAACGTTGTGTCCGGACATTTTACTTATTTTACCGTACAGGCAATTGCCGAGCCTCGCTTCGATCAATCAGATTATGTTGTATCTCACCTGATATTCCATTTCACTCATTTTTTCTTTTTTTTTCCATTTTTTATTCTTACTTTCTACTTACTTTTTATTCTTACTTTCTACCTAATGCAGGGAGGAAAAGCTAGCACGAAACAGTGAGACATCTTTAAAGTGATTACCGGTTATCGGATATTTTCAGAACTACATCTTCGGTTGATCATTTTTATCTATTGTCTCTTTAGTGGAGAAAGAATTAATTTCATATGAAACGCTGTAGGATTTTTTTATTGAAAACTTTTTATTAGTCGTGCTGAACAAAAACACAATAGTTTTCCATTACTATTCAAAGCATAATCAAAATTTAATACAGAACTTTGTAATAAATTTTACTTTTCTCCAGTTCAGTGACTCATACAATTTTAAATCCACAAAGACATTTGATTGAGTAAGAGAGGTATTTTGAGACTTTTGAATTTCTAAGATATTTTGAATTTTGTCTTGGTACGATTTGAGTAATATCTCCGACAGCCAACAAGCCGCGATAATTCGTTTACGTAGATATTACAAAATAGAACTTATTTGTGGGGTTATAAACATGTTACTCAGAGCAACTGCATATAATTAATTTGTCAATATTATTATAGAATTTCTGTACACAATCAATAATTTTATTCATATTAGTGTCTATACTGTTGAATTGTATAGCTCTATTAGCTGTACCTATATCCATCTACAGCTGAATTTATTTAAAAACCCTGTTTCCATAGGAATTGTCATCTGCTTATCTTAGAAGTTTAAGTTCATAAAAAAAACTTTTCAATCTAAAATAAAGCGCTTGTTAAATTATAATAAAGCTACATTAGATGCCACGTTAAGTTTAAGATTTTTTTTTCTAATTTTGTTTGATTCACGTCAGGCCATACAACTGCTTCATGTCATGTTTTCTTTGAATAAACACATCCCTTAAGTCTAACAAGTTCCAATATAAAAGAAAATTCGCCTTTTATCGAAGATCCTTTCAAGAAAGGTACTTCCGACTCGCTCTTCATTAATCGATCTTTCAACAGTACTCTCTGCTTCCGTTTCCATCAGCATATAGACATATATATTTTTTTTTCAATGAATGGTATAAAAATGACGAAAATCGTAGGCGCATTGAGAATTATATCCACATAGGTATAAACTCTTGGCAAAATGCTGTGGACAAAAAAGAAAACAAGCTTCCAAACGGAAGAGCGTGGATTAAAATTGTTTGGTATTGTTGAATGTTATTTGATACAGTTCGGCATGAAAGGAGAACCAATATTGGCATGCCTTTCGTTTTGTCTCAATCATCGTTTCCTATTCCAAGTGAGCATGGCGTCAAATTACCTTCATTTTCCCATTACACTCTTCTTCTCATCTGGGGCGGAACAATTTCGGGGACCCGTGCTTAATAGCACTAGGGTTTCGGTGTCAGTCAACCTGAACCGTGTTCACCGACATTTAAGTAATTGCTTCTGAACAAAAATGTACTCACGTGGAATAAATATGCAAAATTAACAAGTTCATACTTTTCAAAAAACTTTCAAATGTGTAATGACAATGAACAAAAAAATGTATGAAGTTGAATAAGTGATCATGTTAGTGTGTAATAAGATTTTTATATCATTCACTGAACGTTTCAAAATAATTTTATTCAAAATTTATTAGTTTAAAGCTAAGCAAGCATCCTAATAGAAAAAAATTGGAATAATGGTATTTTTTTTTACTAATTCATAATGAAATTTATTCTCTTGAAACATGATACCAGTGCGTTAATAATATTTAGACCATTTTCGTATTCACTTCAGTTATTTAAGCATTAGACTTGCGTGTCAGAAGACTGCCAACTCCCTGTTCTCGGTAGACTAGGTTATATAATATTCTCCTACCGTAGGCTAATCACTTAGATGGGAACATTCTGTTTTATTAAGGGATTCAACGAACGTTCCTGTATCTTTGGCTACTAAGACGGAGGCTTCTCGACTTTTTAATATTTGTTGAAAAATGGATATATGCACGGCATTTTAGAATTTATAAATGTAGGGTAAAGTTAGTGGTTATTTGTAAAAATGAACACTGTTCTTAATAATTAGTCCTAATAAGAAATCGAAAGGAAATTACACAGATCTATTGGAACTCTACATTTTCCTAGTTAAGCCTTTATTATCGATCCGTTCACAGATATGACGTATGGCTTTAGATGATTTTTTAGACAATTTTGACTAATGACGATAGTCGATTTCCTAGATTTTTTTGCGGTTAGATCACTAAAATTGAATTGGTATTAAGCATTGTTCCTCTGTTGCACGCAAAAATTAATAGTATTCTCTCAAAGTAATTACGTTCAAAATAAAATTCTAACCCGATTTCAGAATGTTTCTAACACTCAATGGCTCTGAACGAGAAGAAGGAAAGATGAGAAATAATAATTATCAATAAAGTGATGTTGTATGTAGCAATCGATGTTAAAAGACATAAATATACAAGTGGTCATCATGACAGTGATATGAGACAAATTAAATAACACGTGTAAATAAATATTCAAATAATAATTTGTCATAAAGCAAGACAGATAATCTTAGATAAGAAATTTAATCGGGTCGAGGTTGGCAACAAGGTTCCGCAAGTTTCGAGGACTTGTATTGCGTCACATGTATTTCCAAGTGGGAAGACATGTAGGAGATGAAATTAAGTTATTTAACGATCATTTGAAGTGCTCTACGAAGAAGATGGAACACAAGGATACCGATTGACAGGATGTAAGAGATTCAGAGTATCAAGGCCTGTAGAACTGTAGAAGATCAAATTCGGAATATTTCTCGTGACAAAGTGCCCTATATATAAAATGCAATTCCCACGAAGTTTTCTTCTGATCCTCGGTATGTTTATAATTTCTTACGTGAACGGATGGACGCCGTCAAACAAGGGATTCTACTCCGAGAATCCACGGAGCAATTCATCCCTGCCAACGTTAACAATCGGCCTGATAGTGCCTCACACGAACTTTTTGGCACGAGAGTACAGCAAAGCCATTAGCAAAGCTGTAACCGGTCTTCATCGAGGCAGAGGCTCACCGAAATTCTCTTTCTTAGAAAAATACCAGTTCAATCAGTCACACATAAAAAATGTAATGATGGAATTGACTCCAAGTCCGACAGGTAAATATATTTTGCGACTGATAAATAATTTGTTTTTCTCAAATCTTCTTATCGTAGAAATTGCGAAGGTACCATTTGAAATTATGGCATCTATCTTCTTGTGAGTGAAACTTATTTGATTGAATCTAAATTTGAAACTCAAAATGACATAAGCGATAGGATACTCGTGGAAAAAATGTTGTTGATAAAAAAAAGGATGAGAATGAATACATATGTCTCCCAGAAAATATTAATTATTTAATGTGAAATGACCAAAATGTTGAAAATGTATAAAAATTTTATAAAAATGGTTTTCATGTTTGGATTCAATATAAAATGAAATCAATCACATTTTCTTGAGGGCAGAGCTCAGGTGTGATTTGTGTAAACGTTTTCAGAAATGCTGGTGACCCTGAAATCTATGCAATAGATAGGCACTTCCGCGATACTTGATAGATCTTTGATTATGCCTTTAAAGCTCCTTTATTAAATCTGATAAACTTTAAAGGCACTAGGTATACCCTCGATTAAATTTCAGCTAGAGATGTTAACCCAGCTATGTACTTGATAACCACATAATGATGTGGTTTTAATAAAGGTGGAAGGGTTTTAATAAAAGAGGAATTGTTAACAACAATCTGATCTAGTAGTTTAATATGTATACGTATCGGAATATGTCTAAAATTCCACTATGGATTAGTTTCATTACGAAATCAGATCAATTACTTTTTCTAGCGATACCATAATACCTTGTTTGCCTGAGAATGTATCAGGGACTGATCAGTATTTTGTCTTGCACTAGTATTGCCACTGAGACGATTACGTACTTTGCATGTACTTCGGAATTGGCTCATTATAATGTGGATTTCGAGATCCAGGCCGATGTCGACGTGCATGCTGGGATTATACTTGATTCGTACGGCAGGACTTTTTTACGTACTTATCACATACTTCATTGGCACGATATGAATTTTGAAGGCAGCTTGCGATAGAAATTTGCACGTACTTCTCGCGTACTTGACTATAAAGTGAAATGCATTTTTCATTCACTTTTCGCATATTTGATTGTTAAAACAAAATTTCCATGCAACATGATTTGTGACACGAATTTCTTTCCTATTTCATGTACGAAATACATTTTTCGTGGTACAGAATGCATTTATGTATAGAATATTGAAGTTTGTGCAGTCCAGGAAGTCGGATTCAACGTCTTCGTCGAGCTAGACCTCCAGAGCGAGAAAGTCACCTATACACACGAGACACGATATTCGAACATAACTTGCAACTGAAACTTTTTATGTACCTTTTATGTAATTAATTTGCAATATTTTGGTTTTTATAATATTGTCTAATATAATATTATTATTGAATGAAACATTAATGATAAAACATCATAACAGAAAACACTACTAAAGACTTTACAC
>JAYRCB010000730.1:71041-97345 GCA_036026315.1 Trachelus stipa | reverse complement strand
AGTAAAATTTGTAATAAGTGGGAGGGCACGAGGGTGCTGGCATCTAGAATCCATTCGGCGCGCAAATACAATTGTCGTGTTACAATTGTTTTATTATATATGTAGTGATATGTGGAGAGGTAGGTATTCAGGAAATAAAAATGAGTTACAAGCCAAAGATATGTATTTAAAAGTTCATGAATCGTCGATATATGAATGATATTCGCCCAACGACTTCTAAGGGTGCCACTCAAGAACAGACTACCTCTTATTCGAAACATCATATTTCCAGTCCTGTTTTCATTCCTGCATCCCTTCTTAACACTCTATTGTTTCCCCACGCACCCAACTTGAGCTCTAGCAATGGGGAGCCTGACCTGTCAAGCTCAGCGTAGGTGTCGTACTAGTCTCTGGTTCGTATAGTAGCTGGAATTTTTAACTGTTTATACTATGTAAGTATTCAGCTATGCATTTTAATTTATATCAATAATAAAAATTTCGATTGGATACGAATCTTGGACAGTGACCCAATTAGAAAATGAATTTCGGAAACTTGGGGCTTCGTTGAACGGAAAACAAGATCTCCTTGATAGGTAAATATACGATGTTTCAACGGTTTATGTAAAGTAAGTTACATGAGTGTTCCATAATTGATTTTACGAATTAAAATTTTATTCCTAATTAAATTTAAAATCGTATTTGAATTCACAAATATGTTGCATAATTGATTTCGTGAATTAAACTTTTATTTCTAATTAAATTCAAAATCGTATTTGAATTTACAAATATGTTGCTAATATGAGGCAACGATTATTGAGGTTATAACTTAGACATGATGCAAATTGATATACGCCACTTGTCTATGTATATTTATTTATTTACAGATCAGTTTATTATGATCGAAATAAAAATTTCAATCACAAAGCTTCGAGTACATCAATTAAATGCTTCTTTGACTGATCACAGACTCTAAGAGTACTTCTATGTAACTAACGACTCCAAAAGACAGAGGATCGGATATTAGTTTTATCTATACCGTCGAAAATGTTATTATTTTTATGATTAACCATATTTCCGAAGTCGGCCCTGATTTTCTCTATTTTTCTCAATTTATAAAAGATCGATATTTATATTATTTATTAAGTAACATATATTTCGACGATAGTGCTGTTTTAATATCCCGATACTGTGAGAACCAGCAACTAGTACGACACCTACAATGAGCTTTACAGGTCAGAATCCCCATTGTCACTTGGCCGTTTTGGACATCAGCTCATCTCGAAACCTATTATGTACTGTCGCATATCTTAACACTTAAAACTTTCCATTTGGCTTCCAGCCTACACAAAGTCATTAACCATATTGTCCAAAAACATGCACAAATATTTCTTCTAACAGGCTAAACAGCTAAAGCAAATTAATACTATGAAGACTATGAATTTTCCCGATACTGCATATAATATCTGGTGCAAAATCTCTGATATTCGCAGTTCACAGTTTACTATAATTCATATAAACATATATATACAGATTAGAAACGATTGAGAGAAGAAATCACCAAAAATGAAGATTAGGAAATCTTTCTCTTTTCACTCAAAAGTATTTGCTCAAGAAGTGTACCATCTATGTATGTCGACCCGTCCTTGTCGATGTTTCTTCCAAACGACTTCGAATTTCCAGAAGTTTACCTTAATTAGATATCAAGACACTTTATGTTGCCCACTTGGAATCCCAGCACTCATGTCCTCATCAGTTTGGATCTCCAAAACCACATTTTAATAAGCGAACCCCAAAGTAGACACGTGAAAAGTGTGGGATCGGCTTAGTGCCAGTAGTAAATAAAATACTGATGAGTCCTTGATGCGTGATGTACCTACTTCTATTTTTACATGGGAAATTATAAGAAACTGCGTTCATATACTTGTGAATGTTAAATTAAACTGAAGCCATCGTCAAGAAACGTATGGAATAATTAAATAAAACTGATGTACGAATATAATGAAAAAGCTACATTCGTAATAACATCGTCAATATTATTACATAAACATGTTCTGTCAACCATGAATGGAACTTACATTAACTATTATTTGATATTGAAATAATATTGAATTGTAATACTAGTTTACACGAAATTTTGTATCTACTTACTCAGGTAATAATATTACTATGTACTTTCGTTAATTCGTTAATGGTCACGCTAGTTAGTGCTAGAACCACTCACATTATCGAAGGGTCCCTAGTGGATTATGTACTTTAATCAAGTTTATCCAAACATGCTCAGTTTGTACTGATAAAATCGTGCGCTGGTGTTCCTGAGATGTTTTCAGAGTATCGCCAATAGACAAGATAATAAGTAATAAGATGTTGATACTTCTGAAGAAACTTGAAACACTAAAGTTCCACATTCTTGGTAATTAGTAGAAGACCTATGGTAATTGTAATCTTCGATTGTCTTCAACACTTCATTCTGATTTCCTGTAGCCTCGAATATCCATTCTTTTTTTTTCTTAACTTTTCGTTACGACATAAATATACGATAAAAATATTTCTTTGACGGTTTCCTTTCAGTGATGAACGAGCAGATTAAAATTAACATTTGAATAGCCCGCAACATTTTCGGAATATTGAGAACTCTTTTAAATTTTGTAGACTTGATGGAGCGTATCTATACGCATATGCGTGCGTGTCCATGTCAGATTACTGAATATTCACACGCGTCGTGAATTACCCGCAATTAATTAGCTGCCAATATGTGAACTACATGTTCTCCATATTTCGAAGTATGCACTGAATAATTTGCGGGAAAAACGGATAGTCTTTCCTGCCCACACTAATAACATTTGCAATCTATTTTTATGAATTACGAATGAACTCTTGTATTTGCTATTATTTCTCGCCAATATAAATTACTGTATTCACGGTAAGTGCTTTAATGTTTCTGATTCGGGATGGAGTAACATTTCTTCTTCTTGAATCTGTTGACTTTAGAGTAAAATTTCAGAGAGGGTCTTCGATTTCAAATCCAATTAAAATGTATATTAATTTCAGGCTTTTTAAGTTTACCAAGCATTTGGTAGAAATAACAGAGGAAGAGCAAATCAGCATCTCAAAATAAGGGTTCATGTCTGGATGTAAAAAATATTTAAAAAAAGCAAAAAGTTTATTCCCTTATTCAATTTTTGTTTGTTGAAGACTAAAATTAAATATTTATTTAATTTTAAACATTTTGGAAATGAAAAGTTATAGTTTGTTCTTGCCGTTACACCATTTAATACTTTTCGATTTTCAACATTTTCGTTTGTTTAATTAAATTTACTTTTTGAAGCGAAGGGGTTTATAATATTTTTTCTGATCCGTTAATATCTTCTTTTTACAACGGCGTTTGAATTTTCGATTTTCATCAATTACAACAGAAATGGTGGCTTTTTCCAAAATGCTTTTTTTCACGATTCTTCCGATACTTCGATGGCTTTGCATGGATTTTTCACCACTTTAAATGCATACAATTGCAATGAAATCTACAACAATCTCTTCCTTATTACGTAATAAACAAATTGATGACCTTAGAAACCTTTTTACTGCTAAATTAAGCGAATAGATACGGTCGAAAGGTCGTGGAATACAGCATCGTCCCAGTATGCAGCTCCCGTGTTTTCCAGATAGGTATACAGTTCTAGAGTTATATAAATATTTCATGCGCGTAACATAGACGTCTTATCTAATCTATCCATTACTCATAGTTGTAATCAATATTCGCCTTATATTTTTCTGTAGCTCTGTAGTATAAATTATGCCAGGTACATATACTATAACGGGGTGCCCGGCGCGTCCCCGCTATAATCAATTTATCCACAGAGCCGCCAGGGAGCGCTAGAGGGCTAGGAATTTCCGAAAAATTAGAACTTGTGATCGGGAATCGAACCCGATACCTTCGGACTGACCTGATAAGTCCTATTTATTTATTTTTCAGTCATTCCTAGGTGGACCCCCCTCCAGTTTTGTAACACCACGTTACAGTACATACAGCAGAATATCCACCGCTGCAGGTCTTCCTATTATTACCTAACAGCAAATTACAAACAGTATGTGCACTTAGTTAATATTGTATGATTGAAACTATTTCTAATCAATAGCAATCTGAACCTGTCGAAATCATAACACTCCGAGTGCAAATATAAAATAATTCTAACAATGTTTTAAGCAGCGAATTAAAATATATTTATTAAATAACGTATGTAATGCTTTTGCATTAAATTAAACTATCCATCATAAAAAGTCAGTATACTCAATTTACGAAACAGTTTAAATAACTTTTTTAAATTCATTTCGCAGATTATGATCGCATTAGAACTATAATGGAAAAGTGCTTTGAAGACACATTTCATTAAACATTTCACAACTTAACTGAGTTATTGCAGATTAAACGAAAAGGAATTCAAGGAATAAAAGAGAAAGAAACTTCAGTTCAAATTATCTTCTTTATACATATAAATAAAATGTAGAATCGTCTGCTTTGTTATAGGTATTTTCATATTCGGAAGAATAAGACATTTTATTGTTAGCTAAACTAGAGCTTTTTTATTATCAAGAAAACAACAAAGAAATTATTACTATGGTATTTTCAAGTCTTGCTCTTCTTTAATTTATTTTATAGAATAATTTATTATGGCCATGAAACCGATTAATAAGTTCTAAATCAGGTTTGTGTTGTTGAAAAGAAAGAAAATTGTACAAGGAATCCTGTGACAGATAGTACAACAGGGAAGGTTATATTTTTGCAGGAAGGAAATAAATAAAAAATGTAAACTAAAATTTTTTCGTACGAGGCTTCCTCTAAGGAAAAAATTATTTTGAATATTCGTTGCCTGTATTCTATTCAGTAGTCGAGGTTTATACAATAAAAACCAAAGGCTTCGAGACCCAATATACTCCAGAAAGCGTTCGTAGCCATTTATTACGAATACAACAGTTTTGCAATACAAAGGATAAAAATTCCAACAGATTATAAGCTATTCAAATAAAATTCTTAATATGTGAACGTCTTCTTTAACTGCATATCTTCAATTGCTGAATGGAATATAATCAAAAGTATTGTAGAAATAATGATCTTTCGAAATGAGGTTCCATAATGAATTAAAATGCCTTTTTGATATTGAATAGACATTATATTGTTGTCAGAAAAAGTATTGCTTTTGAAACAAATGGACAGTTTTCATATGTTGAAAATTTGTTCGACATTTTCGACAAGATTCCGACAATAATTCGAAATTTATTGTTGGAATAACGTTGCTTTATCCGTAATATGTATATGGTTAAAACAAGTGACCAAAAGGCCGATTAGAATTAACTGATCACTTCTGTGAAAGTACCTCAATGCGACATTTTCTCTGAAAAATAAAAAGACCGAAAAACGTAGCTGAGTCAAAAATTGGCTCCGAGAATCCCACCACTTCCAACCTTCATTTTTCGGACCCTCGTAAATAGGCTTTTATTCGTTCTTCTGATTAAGCCCTTTCAGGCCTTTCGAATTGTTCTTTTCAACCGTACACTATTGAATCGTGGACTACAAGCGATGATAATAAAAGCCTTAGATAGCAAAATGTTATAAAGATCCTACGTTACATACACACTTGAAGAGATAATTATATCATAGCAGTGTGTGAAGCGTTACAGTAATGACTCTATACTTATGATATTACTATTATTATTATGCGCAATTATGGATACTTTTCAGTATAGCTGATATTCAAAGCAATAATACTGATTATTTATTACACAATAGGCAAGATATTCGTTTTGTATTCTATTATCGATTCACGAGTATCATAGTTCACCTAGAGGAAAGTTACAATCTAAAACATATTTTGCGAGTGGTTTGTTAAGATTATTATATTTTTGATAACAGTAACAGCCAAGAATTGGATGTTTCAATACTCAGTTACCAGAAGAAAATAGCAAAAAAAAATGAAAATGTTGTTATCACTGAAACAATCAAGATTAAATACAATTCATTAGCGAAAGATAAGTACTGCAGTTTCAAAAGATTAAATATTAAAATACAAAAATAAAAAAATATCATTCGTAAATTCATTTACACACGTACAGCAAATTACACAAATTTTACACTTACGTCTGCTCAGCAATCATTTCGTCAGCAACAAAAGAGTGGTAAAATAAATAATTATCGCTTGTTACGTTTAGTGTAATGCAATGATGAATCCAAATCATACCTCGCACTCTCTTACATTGGTCTTCCGTGTGAAAAATCGCTATTTCGTCGTAGAAAATTCAGATGCGTTGTTTCGTTAGTAAGCGTAGAATTTGGGAGCAACGTGGTCCAGAAGTAACTAATACAGATACACACCGGAGTCTGTTTGAGCAGATATAATTCGGCCGTGATATGACGTATGAATTTTGAAATGATGGAGGTGAAAAGTATCACATTTAAGCCCTTATTTTTTGTATCGATATTTCGTAATTTTGAACTTCTCCTTCAAAGGCGTCTTGATTATTGTACGCACGCTCAACGAGTGAAAGGGGCGAATGAGAGCTATGACGAGATGATATAGCGCTAGCGATTTAAAAAAGAAAGGGGTATTTGTCAAAGCTAATGCAGTAGATATCGAATATAATAATTAATGAGAAGTAATGCAAATACTGTTGGTATACAGGACAAACGCGGTCGGTATACCAATTTTTTTTATCATGGACAGATTATAGTGACAAAATTCAAATATTCAGGTTCGTTTTTGTATATTGACAGCATTTAACTTATTTGAAAGTTCTTATTATAAATTTCCGTTAAAAAAGTAGTATTCGATTAACTGTTTGAATCCCAAGCTGCGCGGAAGCGCTTTTTACATTTCATGTCGGAAAATCTCAGTACATTTGAACGTTATGGCTTAAAAGCGCTATTGCGCTGTTCGGCATTTTTCGACAATATTTTTTCAATGGCCTCTGCCATTCAAACGGTTAAATAAGATTTTTTATTGATTTTCATATACAAGATGAAAATTCTTAACTAGGGTATACCATTTCTCATATGAAAAATATCTCAAATTTACTCTCTTTGCTCAGGCTCTCTTTTTCTTTCGTTTGAGACAGAAGAGTCAGTCGAGCCCTATTTAATAACCAACAACATGTACTTTTACTCTTTTCACTATCTTGTATCAATAGTCAATATATTTAATTTTTACGTTGAAATCACCTCAGTTTATTCTTATTGAAATATCTGTCACCTTTAATTAGTAGCATCAGAAATTCATCAGCACGTTCGCCGAAATCTTTCCGATTTACAGCACAAAACGTCGTGAACATTGGCATTGTACAGAAAATTCAATAATCTATGTTACCTAGGTATTTTTTAGTATCCTCATGAATGAATACATTTTCAAACTGAATTCGTAATACTCTTATAAAATTCAATATAGTTGACAGCTTCAAAATTGTACCATCAAATAATTTTGTCATTGATAAAGTAAAAATATGTTTTCTAATTTGTAATTTCATTTATAACTTTTACATTCAAACTAATATAATCCAGTCAACACAGAGTTATGATTATATTTTGGCAATTTAATATTTCACACTTACGAATTAAACGGTTATGTACGTCAGCTATTTATGATATTACACTACCGATTGTAAAATTGTAATATTGCCTATATGTAAATGACATCTTATTTTTTCTGAGGAAAGGAATGCTTGTATGTACTGTAACGAAAGAAAAAAGATATAGTGAGATATAAGATAGAGTTAGAAAGATACTCTAAGGCGCTACACGATCTTTCGCTTACAATTGACTCGATACTCTTTCTGAATTTCCCGGGACTACGCAATACGAAACAAACTAATCTTATTGTTAGTGAAATACCGAATGGGCGCCAAACGCATCGTTCCGTCATGATACCTAAAGGAACTCTCCGGAAAATATGAAAAGAGGTCCGACTAGCAGGAACGAAGAAAAAGGTATAGTAGAGGGGCTGGGTCGACGCTGATGTTAAGGATAGGGAAAGACAAAGGGAAAGATAGTGAGAAGAAATCAGATTGAGAAACCATGAAATTCAGTAACAGCCATTGGCCTCTTTATTCTGGGACTTCAAATAAAATAAAATTTACAATTTAACAATTTCGAGAATCAAATAAATATCACGCGAGACAAGGTCCTCTTCGGGACACGTGAAACAAAGTAAACACGTTAAACACGAGACACGTTAACAATATTCGCGATAGAATAGATCATTATTACAAAAGATAAACAAACGAGAGAACGCGAAAACAGAAAATATATAACATAGATTAACGGAATGATAATACGTGAACTCACGAGACGCGTGGAACGCGGATTCGTTTAACAGTTCTCTAGGGTCACGGACGCATTAGTATAAACTCAATAATACATTTCGAAAATACCAAAAATTAATATCGGAAAGCACGAAATCTTTCCCTGGCTGGCGAAACGCTGACATCTTCTACGCCGAAATCGGGAGGAATAAACGAAACAGATCTAGACGTGCCAATGTACGGAAGCCAAGATAGAAAAGATTTCGCCTTTTAGATAAAAGTGCTTACCTATACGTTACATTTCGATACCAATGCGAGACAACTATTATAGCGCGACCGGCCCAGACGGCTAACGAAGAACGAATGGCGCCCTTTTCGGCCAACCATCATCGCGGAAGAATTACTCACTGGTATTGCTACGCACAAATATGGAAGTATGCCACTGGACTCAAAATATAAACTATGCGAAATTTCTTTAAAAGCAATATGTCCTCGAGGACTCGATAAATAATTGCCGGAGCCTCTTCGTGGTCGCCATTATACGATGTACGGGAGATCAATCAAAGTCTAAACCGGCAGTATGACGTGCCGTCTAACCGGTTGACTCGGGATCTTCGAAATCGTCACTAGCTCGTTGCCGTAGCTTCAGGGTGTCCAGTTTGCTCTGATGGTGATCTTCGTCCGGACCAGGCCTGGACGGCTAGGCGGCGAAGTTCACGAAATCTCAGGTCGCGGTAGCTCCTGCTCCCCTTCCTCTACGGTACTGTTGATGCTCCCTCTTCCGGACATCGGTACCGGCCGTAACGAAAAGAGCGAACCGGTCCATGCCGATACTTTCCTCGATACCGACCCCTTACTCAATTCGGGCGTCGGCGGCGGCGGGGTGGAGGCGTTTATTGATTTTAGATTGTCCTCGACTATCCCAGCTGTAGCCTCGTGGTGATTCTCCTCCAGTGACGTGAAGATGTTGGATGTTGTGGCCGAATTCATAACGCATGAAATGGTTTTACAAAAGAAATTAACCTAATATTCGATATTTGCAATAAATTGTGACCTTGGAGTTCTTTGCCGGTAATTTGTGTAACCCGATCTTAAGGGACGGCGATACGTCCCGTACGATAAACACGACAGTCACTTTTTCGTCACAGTACATAGTCTTTGATTAGAACTTTAAATGTTTTATAAAGTACTATTTTTTAGTTTTCATAACGAACTACAACTATTACGTGTCCATGCATATTTACACTGTTTTTTTAATATCAATATATAATTTTTAAAATAATATAATTTTTTAAATTTGTATTTTACTATTTCAGGAATGTGCGAGAAATTTCAAATAAAAAATATAACGGGAAGCTCTATAATCCAATTCCACAATTGAAATTCCGATATACCAACGTGCATATATGTATCCGGTATCGGACTGGAATGTATGGATATACACCATGTCCACGCCACTGCGTTTGGATTCTAATTAGCTTCATCATTAACTCACCTATAGGAACTATAATGTACTGGATTAGTAAAAATCCATCTGCATATAGTTTAGTGAAGTTATACTACTTTATCTACTTATGAAAATTTTTTGATGTCTGGTTATGCCACCTTGTCCGAAATAATCTTTTAAAAATATTAAATATTTCAAAAAATTGAATTGGTTTGTTTGAACAGTCCGAAAAAGCACGTCCCTGAACATATGTATACAGGTCATAACATTCCTGGTAAGGTATTAAAATGTAGGTCAGCAGCTAGCTGCAGCCTCGACACCGTAATCGTCCCACCCCCGGTATACATATATGCCGTTATTTTGCAGATGCAAATGGCGTATTTTACTATAGTCAAGTTAATATCAGGAACTGTACGTTCCTAAAGTTAAGTGCTAGTTTTTGCGTCAATATGAAAATATTTGTTGATTTTTAAAACTTATTCCAGATTTACTCTGTATTAGAGCTAGAATAACAATCTGTTTACTTCAAACGTGATATGTCTACTTAATGTTCATGCTCTAACCCTCTTTTAATATTTTCATTTAAATAATTTGTTTTGCATTTATATAAATTGATAGTCGGATAGTCTCCAGTGCATCACGTTCTCTGTAAAAAGACAGCACTTCTGTTTTTTTTCTTTTTTTTCAAGAAATAGCTCTGTTCAGGAATAAGAATGCGTTGGAATGCTGATACTTTTTTCGATAGCTCATTAAA
This sequence comes from Trachelus stipa, assembly GCA_036026315.1. Lineage (NCBI taxonomy): Eukaryota > Metazoa > Arthropoda > Insecta > Hymenoptera > Cephidae > Trachelus > Trachelus stipa. The sequence goes on along the minus strand of JAYRCB010000730.1, from coordinate 86,882 downwards.
ATAGGTTCACGACGTATATGGTATTGGGAGGGTTGACGGAAATAGGTGATAAATAAAATAAATGGACGAACAGGTCGGAGCCAAAGAGACAAACTGGAAACTAGTAACTGGAAACCTAGTATGGCTATTGGCAATCGAATCAATTTCCGTATGAAATTGGTGTTCGGTGGTCGACAGGGCTGCAACGCTTTATTGTATTGTTAAATTGAGAAGCAATTTTGATGCCTATATCTATATACGTTTCTATATATATTAGATATTTCTATATTTCTATAGATATGTTTGCTGTTTTCCGGTTCGAGTTTAATAGTGGAGAAGTGAAGTGAAATTAGACACAAAATATTAAAAAACCGATTGAAACGTTACATGTTTACATTTGTTTGCAGCTATATTGAACTCCCTATGCACGAAGTTTCTCTCGGTCAACGTTTCGGCAATCTTATATCTCATGAACTATGAGCAGTACGGCCGCAGCACAGCAAGTACGCAGTATTTCCTCCAGCTCGCCGGGTACCTTGGAATCCCTGTGATAGCGTGGAATGCTGACAATTCTGGTCTCGAGAGGGTGAGTATCCTTTCGTAAGTGGCATGAGCCAGACCCTTTTGAACTCAACAATGGAATTTTCTCCGTTTTTTCTCGAGCATGATTGAATTCTCTTTGTGGTTTCCTTGTTTCGGTTAAAATAGAGAGCCTCGCAAAGCAGCCTGCAGCTGCAACTGGCGCCATCGCTTGAACATCAAACAGCAGCTATGCTGAGCATCCTCGAAAGATACAAATGGCATCAATTCAGCGTGGTTACGTCACAGATCGCAGGCCACGATGACTTCATTCAGGCGGTCCGTGAACGAATTTCCGACATGCAAGATACTTTCAAGTTTACAATACTGAACGCGGTATTAGTGACTAAACCGCATGATTTACTCGAGTTGGTGAATAGTGAATCCCGGGTAATGCTACTCTACTCAACGAGGGAAGAAGCCACTCACATTCTGACGGCTGCCCGAGATCTCAAGATTACTGGCGAAAATTACGTGTGGGTTGTTACTCAAAGTGTCATCGAGAATCTACAAACACCAAATCAATTTCCAGTTGGGATGCTCGGTGAGTATTAGATTTGCTCTGAAATATTTTCCTTCCGCCTGTTAGCCTGACACGATGGCTAAATCGATTTTCGGCCTAGTTGTCTGATGAGGTTAGCTTCGGCAGATGCGTAATTTTCCAATAAGTATTCTTTACGTGATAGAGATATCCAACAATTTCCGGTTTCAAAAAACTTCTTTTATTATTTTTTTATCAAATGGATGTTTCCAAGTAGAAATCCACTCGTAACTCGTCACTTCGAATTTTTTCTTAAAGTATTTAAATCACTTATAAATTTTCTGTTTAATATTAAAAACACTTTATTAAAAATTAGTAGGATTTTATATAATACCAATCAACGAGTAAATAACTACCTTTTATCAGAGTCCTTCATTCTTATCTCGCTGATAATAGAGATTGGTGGATGAAGGGTTAACATCCAAAGTCTAAAGTAGGCTTAATATATCCCAATTGGTCGAAACCTCGTATTCAGTTAAATGATGCAATACTTAACTGAAGCTTCTTTTACGAAAGAGAATCCTTTTTCGAGATATTACTTCTTTTTGTAAAGTAACTTATTAAAACTGTCATTTTTACATATGCATTGCGGGTGTAGTAATTGCAATGTATAGGTATGGATGTGGATACTACTTTCCGTGTATAATATTTCTTTGTTAATATTTCATACACAGGGTGTTCCATAACACCCGTTGGAGCTTTTAAGGGTGGAAAATGAAGAACATTTCAAAACAAAAATTCCTCTTACATTTTTCTCTTCGATGGCTGTTTACCAAATTATGAACAAATGAAGTGACACAGCGCACAGCGTGGGGGCACCACGCGCAGTTCCGGTACAACGTGTACGGTGCACCGTTCATTTTACAATCATTTGTTTTCTTTTGAAATTTTAAGGATGTAGGATATTAATCGGTTTATTAAGAATAGATTTATAAATGAATAAGGTAATTAACACGTTGAACGCCATGGAGGTTATGAATGACCGAGTCAGGGGGTTTCTCACCTGCCCTTAACCGTATCAAAACTGTAACTCTGCTCGCTCCTAGAGCCCTTTTCCCATCTCCAGCGGAGCGCCGGTATCTCACCCGAGCTTCTACCGGTCCGTAGAGACGTCTCGTTCGGGTACTCTCCTCTGCCGGGCAACTCGGTACATCGAAACAATCTCCTCACGACAGATTCGAACACCTCGACCTCAACTGAACTATATCAAATCCTCCAAGAGCATTAGCGTAACTATACGAATCAACTCCAGAACGTAGCTTCTGAGTATGGTAGCGAAACGAAGGGAACCAGAGACCGAGAAGGTTATCTGAATCAGTAGAGGAGTCGCTTTGTGATCGTGAATTGAACGATCACGTCACAATACATTGCTGATTACATTCTAAAATCGGAAATTTGAATATTTTTAAGAGTTACCTGTTTGAATAATGTCATCGCATTTACATTACATGTATTTAATAATAGTTCTACTAATTTTCTGTACCACTTTAAAGTTTGAAGCAGTGGTGAACTATATGCTGTCATTCGGTTAGATAAATCGACTGAAGATTTCCCTTGTAACGTGTGAGTGCTGCCGCTTTGTGTGTATGTGTGTAAATGCGCCCCCACTTCGCATCTTCCTAGTAGGAATAGCTCAATCCCCACCAAGTCGCAAAATCCAAATAACATCGATCTATAAAGTTATCGTCCCTTTCGCCAATTAACTAGCGAACGCTCAAGACGTATTTCAAAACAGTACAGTACAGGTACGATATGCTCCTTGTCACAATTTTCTTATAATTAGCTATTATTCTATCGCATTTATTTTTTGTTATTTTCTCTAACGATACAACATAGGCGATAGGGCTAACAAATTATAACCATATTTGGATCATAATTCGGTGAAAGTAAATAAAAAAGGAAGGAAAGGCGGCAATTCAGATGGACCGTATTTCTGCGATATAAGAGGTTCAAAACGAGAGACAAATACCACATATTCTTATTAGCGATATACAAATATTCCTGCGAGTAATGGAGCACTAGATACATATCTATAATATGTATATGTATTAAGCGAATGCGAACTTTGTGAACCAGTAATTATAGTCAAGCTTATAAGAATGAATGCGTGAATGGTATTACATCATATTAGTGACGTGATCATTTTAATATCTATTTTAATTTGTGTTAGGTGGTAATTTTTAGTATCACATTGATTAATAGTTTTAAAATATTATCAGGTAATATTTTGAGGGAAAGGATTTTTTTGTTGTTGTTCTAATATTTCTAAAGAATATACATATAATTCAATAAGAATAAAGTAATATATTATAGCCTACATTGTATTCTACAATTATTATTTTTCTTCATACGAATAAGATTTTTTATGCAAGTACAGTCATTTGTACCGAATATTTCGTAGAAATCTTCAATATAACTCTCTTGTCCTTCCATTTTAAGACTGTTATACCTTTTCTATTTTCTTGCGCAATAACTTCTCCCCATTTTAATTTTTGACACACTACTTCTTATGGATTTCCCCGCCGATTTTTTTGTTGGGTACCCACTAAATGTGAGTGCATTGTGGTTAATTTATTGTTCCACCAGATCAACACTTGTATACCAATAATCTATACAGATAGTAGTACGGCCTTTGTCCAATATATACTTGCAAAGAGAGATTACAATCTTAGAAGATTTGTTTCCTGACATTTTGTCTTTATTTTCTTCTTTTCCCGCGAATATTTTAAAGGAATAAGTGTATCCTGCCCCAGAACATAATTTAAAAACTTTTATTCCGTATTTGTAACGTTTTCGTTTCAAATATTGTGGAAATATTATGCGGCCTCGAAATGGCACTAACGATTCATCTACGCATAACATTTCATCTGAATTGTAATATTTCTTAAAATTACTTTTTGGTGTATGGATAATATGAATAATTTTAGACAATCTATTTGTAGGTTCATTTTTTTCGTTATTACTATAATGAACAAACCGCAAAAGTAATTCAAGTCGATTTCTTGATATCACTGTACGTAGGATCGTCTGGTTATACAAATTAATTTTTGGTAATCGAACTAGTCACCGCCATATAATTAGTCCAAAAAACCGTTTTATTTCATTATGACTTGTTTCAAAACATTTATCTAAACGAAGCGTTCGCTATTCTTCCACTATTTGCATTGTATATATGTTCACTTGATTTGGTAACAAAAACAAAATAAAAACTATGCGGTTCTATATAATTAAAAATCTCAGAGTGACGTGTATTGATTCCAGGTAATTTCGAAAATGTGATTGCCCAAAGGATTACGTCAATTTATATCACACTCCTTTCCTTGCATATCATTTTCATCGTTATCGTTATCTTCAACTTCATTTCCACTACCTGACTCAATTTGAAGGCGACGTACTGAGGATGTCCTTATCATGTCAGATAAACTACTCAAGGAACTTTTCTCATTATCTGATAGCACTCGACATCGTTTGGAGGGACTTGGTAAAAATGTATCGTCAGATGAATTACGTAACGCATAATTTTCATCTGAAGTTATACTAATTTTAAGGATTAATTAAAAAATTAAATAAAAGATATGAAATGTAAACAGTTTTGTAGCGTGCTAAAGTATAGTAGACGTTGTTACCTGATTGTTGGTAATGCAGTTGAATGAACATTTAGGGGAAAAATAAAATGGTGGAGAGGAGATGGTGTCGGAATAATAATCTCTCATTAGTTATTAAATAATTTTTTACTTATAAATATTAGGTTATTCTGAGAAAGGTCGATTGATGTCGCCTTGATGATTCAGGTTCAAATTGTCTGTATCTGTTGAAGCATCCCTTTATTTAACATAGGGGGGGGGGTCGACGAAGCCGGGCTATCAGATGTAACTCATTTTTCTACAATTTTAACCCGATTCGCAAAGCCGAAGTCAATCGGTCTTTCTAGATATAACTAAATGATTATAAATAAAACATTATGTAATAACTAAAAAGAGATTGTTATTCCGACACCGATCCCTCTCCACCCTTTTACTGATTCCCGAATTGTTCATCCAACCGCATTACAATTTCATTAATGTCTTTATTTTTTGTTATTTAATTTAATTATTAATCAATTTTATTTAATGATCTTATTTATTTATAAATTTGTCTTTAATAAACTTACTCATAAGTAATTCCATTCAAATTTCAAGAGTAACCAAATGATTGTAGAGTGAGCAGGACGTCGGGCACGTTGTACCATTTGTTCATAATTTGTTAAATAGCCATCGGAAAGAAAAACAATCATGGAGGAACATTTAATTCGAAATATTCTCCACTTTCCATCGTTAAAAGCTCCTACTGGTATTACGGGACACCCTGTATATACATATTATGACGTATTTCCTGAGACACAATTTCCCAAAAGTTGTCCAAAGCGTGACAATCCGATTGCGCCACAAAGACAGAAGACGATATTTTAAGATTTCCATGGGAAACAGAAGCAAAGTAGTTCGTACTAGTACAAATATCGAATAGGCGCCAAACGTACCGTTCGTCGCGAGACAAACGAAATTCCGAAAAAATTAAGAGGACTCCGGCTAGTAAAAAAGAAACGGAAAGATATGGTAGAGGGGCAGGAAACGCACGGACGGTAAAAGAAAAAAGATTGAGAAACCACGAGAAATTCGGTAACAATGATGATTGACCCTTTATAAGGGACTTATGAAACTCAGATTAACAAACAAAATAATAACGAGCGAGAAAACATAAGAATAATGAATCACGCGACACGAGGTCATACACAGTACACGTGAACAATATACGCTAATACAATATACGCTAATACCAGAACTATTACACGCTATACAAGGTTCTCGTGAGACATGTGAAACAAAGAGAAGTAAATTAATAAAAGATATACAATACTTCTGTGACCTATAGGGCTCGAGACTAAGAGGTGCCTTCGCGACACGCATATTTGTAACCATACCGAAACGCAAAGGACGAAACGACTCGACTTACGCGCGAAATATACCAAACATGTAAATGTACTAATTCTTTATTTTTCTTAAACGATCTGAAACTATTTGACTACTAGCCAGCACGGGCTGCTCTTCACTAGAGTAGATATTAATCAGAGCCTCCATATGATCGTTCTACTAGGATACTTAGAAGGATGGTCCGCGAAATCTACGTTCCCTTAGAGTCTACGCACTATACCATTGGCGTACATCGACTTTTCTCGTGACTCGGATATGGTAGTTCCCTGAGCTCCCTCTTTGGTATTGTGCCATTAACTTGACATCGGTACCGGGACTGATGTGACGATAGTCACATGTTCTCGTCGAGTCAGTTCCCTACTTTATTCGGTGTCTACCGTGGTGGGGTGGAGGTGTCTGCTGGCGGTGACGATCCTCTACGCTTCCTGGCACAGTCGTAGGCAGCTCCCTCCTGGCGAGACTAGAGCAGGATTCTTTGAGCATGAAATTATCGTGCAGACAGAAATTAGCTTAACCTCGTCAAATTTTATAATTGGGACCCGGGAGTTCTTGAACGGTACAGTTGGGTTTTATCTCTCGAGGGACGTTACTGCGGTCCGTGATCAAAAGCACGCGAGTACCAAATCGGGATTTTTGTGGTGTCTAAAATTAATGACACAATAAATATATATATTTATTTTAACGTATTTTCTTAACTCGACACCGATAGCTATAGACCGATAACTGATCTACGTTACCTTCGGACGTTCACCCGTCGCCCGTGCCTCCGCAAGTCAGACAGGCGCCAGCCAATTCTTTTGTCACTGGGAACTGACTAGCCGGTACAAACTGGAATTCGGGGTAGAACAGCTCCAGCTCCGCCAAAACGAGAGCTCCGACGGAATCTATCAGAATAGACGGTAGCTTAACGGATCCCGTCGATATTTTGAGGTAGAGAGGATCGGAGTAAGCCTCAGGTAAATAGTGCTGGAAATAGAGAGCAAATAGTCGAGAACGTGAGAGAATGAATCGGGGAAGTAAAATCGACATCCTTTCACCAATTAATAAATTGGAAGCCTCATCGGAACTGGTGCAGGCAATCCATGAAATCTGAGAACTGTATCCCAAGGAAACTCAGGCGGGTATTACACTAGAGCACAGCACTGCGCTTCTGAAACACGCACAGAAAACCGGTAGGACTTTTGAGACATAACGAGAGCAACGCGAGAATTACGCAAGCGAGAACCTTCTTGGCCGTACGCGAAACACAGCTAGAAAAACTATCAACAGACAGCATGGAAGCGCGAGCCACTTCAGTCGATGTCCCAAGACAGACTGCTTTGACAGTAGTTAAATTCGAGAACTAATCATTCTGATTGGTCGAGATCCTTATAGCCGATAACTCTTCCTATCCCTCGAGTCGTCCCTTAAAACCAAATCAAGAGCGTTCTTTAGCGAATGGGTACGTAATACTGGAGATTCTCCACGGCCGCTTCTCCAGGGCATCGGACGACAGCTGAGCACCACGTCCTTAACTCGGGTCAGGCGGTTTCTCACCTGCCCTTAACCGTATCAAAATTATAACTTCGCCCACTCTAGAGCCCTTTTCCCATCTCCAGCGGATCGCCGATATCTCACCCGGGCTTTTGCCGGTCCGTGGAGACGTCTCCGTCGAGTACTTTCCTCTGCCGGGCATCCGGCATGTCGAGACTATCTCTCCGCGGCAGATTCAAGAACCTCAACCTGAACTCAACAATAATAACAAGTCTTCCAAGAACATTGATGTAACTGTACGAATCAATCCGAGAGTGTAGCTTCTGAGCAGGGTCGCGACACAAAGGAAACCAGAAAGCGAGAACGTTATCTAAATAGACAGCTGGAGTTGCCTTGTCACTATGAATCCACGTCATAGTGGCATTGTGACGTGGCATTTTGATGCACGTCGCAAAATAGGCGAATTCTGCTACGTCGTGGGGCCTGATGGCTTGACTTGATTTTAAAAATTTGCATTCATTTCCCTGAGGGGAATGATTCGCTTGTTTTTGACTTCATTAAGCGGATTCGAGAGGATTCGATACAATTTCTATTGAGATGGGGCTCGAGAGGAAGCCAACTACGGGCCTGGCGAAGCACTGCCGTGGAGAGGTGACGTCAAGACCGGAGCACACACCCTGGCCGCTCAACTACGCAAAGCCAGCGGCGAGCGTCTTTAGGATCAGAAGGCGTACAGGGATTGCAGAAGCGGCGTGAAGCCGAATGTCAAGGAAGTAGAGGTGGATGGGACTGCAGCTATCCTAGCGTAGCAAGATGCCAGGATCTATTTTATCGAGATCGTCAAAACAATTGAAGGACGTGAGCTCATTAGTGGAGCTGATGTAACATCGAATCTGATTGGACCAGGGTATTACGATGCGTTCTCGGAAAGGTTCCCGATTTTTGAAATTTGTAGCGTCACTCACGGCGTCGCTCAGCTCAGGGATAGAAGCGCTATCGTTTAGTACCGACTTTTGATTTATTATATCTTATCGTGATCGTTTGAGAGTGTGTTCCTGTGGATAGTAGGAGCTACTGGACAACGGTGAGTGACGCTCAGGGGTATTTTGACTATCGTTCAACTCACGGGATCAACCGATCTTTTCTGTTCGACGTACTCTTATGCGTCATCCTGCGCTTTCCTGACCGCTACGGGTCCAAGGATATCTCATCCGATGACAAACAGAATACCAGTCTCTCATTCCCTTCTTTCTATTCTTCCGGTTTTGAATCTAATCGTTCAGTCCACGTTCCGCGGAATCGTCTCCCTAGCACATAGGTGCGTGAGTCTCTATCGTACCTGGTGTTCATACGCTGACCTAGATTGTGTTCGGTCAACACATGTGGGACCCACCTTCCAAATTTTTGAATTATTCCCATTTGGTGCAAACGCTTGGAAATAGCTCTTTGGGTGACTCCTAGCTAAGCTGGAAGGTCTTGTTGCGTTTGCTTTGAGTCTTCATCCAGTAGAGCTTTCAATTCCGCATCTTCAAATTTCCGAGGCTGTCCAAGGCGCGGCTGGTCACTAAGATCGAAATCACCACTTTTAAAACGTTTGTACTAATAATTACACGTTTCATAAGACACAACGTCGGCACCAAGAACACTACAAACTAATTCTCGTGCTTTAGACGCATTTTTTCCTTGTTAGAATTCGTATGGAAGGCAGTGCCGAATGTGCTGTTTATCAGTTGCCATTGTAAATTCTGCTAGTCTGAGAGGTTATGTAACTCACGTAGACTTGTCGTTCGGTGTTCTGAAACTTTGCGTCCGACCTTTTCAAATCCACAAAAAAATCGCGAAAATATTTCTGTTTTAAATATAATTTTAATCTCGAAAAAAAGTCTGTAAAAATTAAGTCATACACCTAATATTTTCTATTTAAAATAAATTGGAACCGTTCCTGGATTTTTAGTTCTAATAGTTCGTCGTTGTATAGATTAATTTCAGTAGTTTATAGAGTGAACTTCCTTAGTTTTCAGATTTTTATTACGAGTATTGTCTCCCAAACCCAGGACTCAACCGCATAAGAGCTGGCCAGGGTGTCATTAGGAGACAGAGGTGTATCTCTGGTTATACCTGGTGCCCAGTTAGTTGAGCATTTTATTCATTATTTCTCGCGGTGCTATTTATTTGCGCGTCATCGTAAAAAGTGTCGTCACAGTATATATTTAAATCAGCAGAAATGAGCACAATTTTAATCTAGTAAAATATTCATGAATTAGAAGTTTCATGAAAACATGAGAAATTAGGTGTCGAAAACGAGTACACACATTTAATTAAACATCTTAAAGACCGGTCCCGCACCAACATGAAAATTTGACCCAAAGCGTAGGACCGTTCCCGAATCACGGTTGAAAAGAATCACTATTTGAAATATAATTCAATAAAGAAATAAATATTTAACACTTTCTGAAAATTTCATACAGTATGATCAAATTAAAAAAAATTAGAAAAATTTTTATAAAGTTTTAAAACAATTATAATTTCAATAAATAACATGCGGTCTTGAGCGTTAATACCATTTCAACCACTCATAAGGTGTTAATAGTTTAGTGTAAGAATGAGATACAGGTGTTACGTTCAGTAAAAATAAAGATTGACAAGCGAACAAAAGCTTGATGAAAGACAATGAACGGGTAATCACTGCTAAAGCTCTGATTGTGAGTCGAGCGGCTAGCTGTGATTGCTATTTATTGATTTCCAACAAAACCCTCCATGCGTATGGTAAAACGTCTATCGCCCGTGACACGACACGAACAGAAATTTACAGGACATTTCTTCAAGTCGAAAATATTGAAATCGTTCAGACTTCTAAAATGTATTCAAGTCCTTCAGGCTTATTGAAATTTTTTAAATAAGCAAAGACTGAGAGAAATAAAACTCATTGGGATCTTGGAAGTTTGTTACTGTCCCGCTTCGGAGCTTTCAGGTCCTAATAAGAATCGAGATTAGGACTCATTTGACCCTCAAGAACATTAATTGCAATTCATGTATTAAATTTCAATTAGACCCCAGAATCCTTCTTCTATTTTTCTATATTTTTTAGAAAAGACTGCAAAATTAAAGTGTAACATTTTTAAAACAACATATTACCGAAAGCTGATAAGAAGTATTCATTTTATTTAAATTTGTTGAAATAATCATTTTTAGCTGAATACTCTTTTTATTTCAAATCATATAGCTCAACGGATTCTAAATATCATAAAACTTATTTGTAATTTAAAACGAAAGGTAATTTTTCTACAATTAATCGTCGATAAATTATCTTTCATTTGATTTATTATAGATTTAAAAAAACGTAAATAAACGTGTATGCTGTTTAGAGAATCTCGAGGTTTAATTTTATTGTAAAAATTCAAAGAACATCGAGGCTCTGTTGAGTCCAACTGAACTGTGAGAATCTCTTGGAGGTAAATGAGAAATAAATTTGTGTTGGTAAATCTGAGGCACAATGGAATAGAGGATTCTGAGGTTTAAATAAGTTCAATATTTTCGACTCGGGTCATTTACATTTCTTACGACATACTGTTATTAAAAGAACATATAAGCATTTGTCAAACTTGAATTTAAAAGGCTCCAGAAGTCTCATTACCATGCGAATAAAATGTCAATGAAAATCATAAATGACAGACTTTTGAAAGAGTCTCTTTTCCTCAAAGCAGAGTTTAGCAGATATTCTGCAAAGTTAACAATAATTTCGACACCACCCAAAACTGAAAGAGTAATCCAACCTGATAGTTTTTATGTGAATTCGAAAAATGCCAAAAATTTCGGATTGGATTATATTTTCAGTTTTTAATTGATTATTAGAAAAGGGGTATTAAAATAATTGCTAACATTGCAGAATGTGCGCTGCTCTCCGTTTTTGGATAGAATTTCTGTTAAAAATATGTTCCTTACAATTTTCGTTGATATTTTACTCCAATGGTACATACATGTGTGATCTGGAGCACCTTAATACATACTGTGCACAAAGATTGAGGCTGTTATTAGAATCTCGCTAGTTTATGTTTTTCTGATAAGATGCATGGAGATGATATTTCATATGAAATTTCACTATTTGCCTTAAGCAGAATAAGATATACTTTTTCTTGAATCGATTACGAATCGACTACGAATATATTTAATATATGTTTTAAAGGGAAAATCGCATTAATAGGTATTGAGTTTTGTTGTTTAATAATTTACACTTACACAGGTACTACGCTGCGAAATTCAAATCCTTATAATTTTGTCAATTTTACAAAGTTTGCTATAATATTTCAGACACATTTTGGATGCCGGCCATTTTAAAAAAATGCAAGCAAAGAGAATGGATTTTTTTCAACCTTCTACACTGGAATACTCCTTAATTATATTTTCTACACCACTATTAAACTAATAACTTTTAACCCTTTAAGCGCGGAGTTCTTAAACGCACACCAGACACATTATTTGCGCCCATAGCACTCAAAGGGTTAGCATGGAATATTAGGTTTGGCAGATAATTTACATTTATACGATGCCGAATCGTATTTATATGGAACAGTTATATTTATTTGAAATTCTGATTTGAATTTTGTTGCTATAAAATAAGTCTTACAGTCATTTTAGTTCAACGATAGCGTCAGATTTGAAGAGAAATTCGACTGTTCTGAGAAATATACGTAACTTCAGTTGTTATTGAAGCGAGATTGATTCGATGTCCTTTTCAATTATCTTTTCATAATATCACACCGTTCATCTAACTAGAGTGAGCCGAAAATAACTGGAAACATCGAAACACAAGATTGATGGCAAGTTGCTAAAGAACTTCCGACGGTCTCTGGGGAGGTTTGTCATAATGTGTGTGATGTGTATACCTGCACGAGAATAGATAAAGTTGAACGATTGGACGTACTTAATTAAGTGAAATCCGATCGAAATTACGTGAGTCTTCCCGTTCGAATAGATTAAATCAGTAGTAATCTCTTTAGGGATTGTTTCGATCACGCACAATTCCGAAGATGGAGAAGATTTGACACTTCGCATTTTCTTGTCATTTACCATTACCGGCTAGTCATCTTTTTTGTCTTCGATAACCATTAGGTCAGGTGCACTTAGGTAGGTTCGGCCGATCATTCAATTATATTTTCCCATATTATTATCTGGATCAATTTGGTAGTTACATATTTAATCCGGGAGTAAGTGGATGTAGTGTCTGAGACACTCCCACTCGATGCTTATTAAATGGGGAACAAAATCGTGCGACCATTCTCGAGTCTAAGACCATTGCGATTCGATTTATTTATGGATAATTTGTTTTCCAATAACGTAAAACAAGAACTCTTCTTTACTACTGATGAAAAAAGATGATTGATATATCTGACTGGTCACATGCAGAAGTCAAAAGGGGAATTGCTGAAACTAATCAACTGTTACTTAAAACACATACAGGAATATGAAAAGTAAAATAGCCTGAAATAGACGAAATTCATCAATCTTATTCACATGTAAAATAAACAAAATCAGACGTATTCATATATTGTTTTCATCTAAAGATGCGAAAAGTTGCTTATCTTATTTATACATATTTTTATAGTGCACGTCACCAGATTTCGCACAGTGGTCAAGTTATTCTTGAAAACCATGAAAAACACGCTATAAGAAATACACAATCAAGAGATTCGTTCGAGTCTCGCGCCAAACACAGGCATGCAGCTGTACAGGGCACGGATCGCCGAGACTGTGTACCCGAGTCAATTCTTGTACATGTGTTTGGAATCAAATATCTTATGAACCGCTATGAGAAAAAGTTATTGATACATTCACTATAGGAATTCAGGGCTCTGAATCAATTGCCACAAAGATCAATACGATTAGTGTACGAGATCAAGGCGTATTGAGTTGGCGAGCGAGATGATTTTATTTCAGTTCCGTCGTCGTCGTCCTCGCAGGTCCATTTCCTTCCTCCGTAACAGATGGCGCTGATTAAGATACGCGGTTGAGTCTGGATGAGGTGAGGTGAACCAAGTAAAGGCAACCGGCGGTACAAAAAGGACGATGAAGCAAGTCATGTAACTGAATGTCATTCATGATGTCCTGTTTGTGAAGGCCGTGCGGTGAAGTAAGAGAGGAGAGTGAGCGGTGACTGTTAACGTTCCTCGGCCCGTGCGTGCAATGGAGAGAGCACTATGGTGCGAGCGAGACGTCAAACCTTGCGAGAGCAATAATGGCGTAATTTTGCCGACTCGTTCACACTTCTGCTGTTCGAACAGGACGCAACGACTGGCGGTTTGACGTTTCGCTCACACCATAGTACCCTCTCTATTGCACTCACGGTCTAACGTATGTAAATAATCCTGCACACTCTTCTCTCTTACCTTTATCACACAGCGTCAACAAGCTGGATGCCAATAATGGCGCTAATCTGCATTCAAGATTACATTTTCTTTTAACATTTGTATATATTTTTATGTATTTCTAAAATAAATGAACATAAATTAAATTTTTACACCTTTAAACATTCTCGATTGTAACGAAACTCTTATAAGTATTTCAAAAATTACCGCTACAATACGTCATCGTACTTACGCGCCATCTCGCTTATGGCCGTATTCATAGTCGTTCCTTGAGGAATAAGGATCCCTTGTTCCTCGTTTCGCGTTTCATAGTCCTTCCTTGACAGAACAAGGAGCCTTGTTGGCCTCCTTATTTCAAGGGAGGTCTCGAGCTTCCTTGAGGAAACCTTCTGCACTGTGATTGGCCATTTCGTTTGACATGTCTATCGCCACAAGTGGCTCGAGTTAGCAGCTAGCCCAGGTAGCAAAGGTGTATCTTATCAATTATTGAAATTGTCAGCTGGTTATAATAATAAATTTTCTTTTCAGGTGTTGACCTTAAGCAGTCCAGGTAAAATTATGAAAAAACGACAGTGCGTATTTCTTTTACGTTTCGACCCTCATTGGGGTCATCTTCAGAAATGTTTTATTACTAGGTATACATGTATGAACCCGTTGAATAATCATTGGTTATATTGTGTAAAAAATAGTAGCCCAAACCTAAAGCCATAGTTAATAGATCAACTATGGTTCTTTTTAACTTTTGGCTAATCCTGCCTTTACATGTAACACACAAACTCTTGTTAGCTTGGCCTACTAATTTTTACACAATCTAACCAATGATTGTTCAGCAGTTCATACATGTTTACCTAGTAATAAAACATTTCTGAAGATAACTCCAATGAAGGTTGAAATGTAAAAGAAATACACACTGTCGTTTTTCTCAATTTTACCTGGGCTGGGTAAAGTCAACACGTGGAAAAAATATTTAAGGTGTATCTTGGCTTGGCTTATAGTATGAACTACGCGATCCATATTTCAAACTCTTTGAAAAAATTGCCGCTCGAATAGACAAAGAGGGACTGAGGTGGCGGCCGGTCCTGTCGCTATAGGCAATTACATGTCCCTAAAATATACCGTCCATCTGCAAGGGAGAGCCGAGGTGTGACTATGAAACAAGAAAGCCTTGGAGACTGAAGGAAGTCTTCATCAAGGCCTCCTTCACACTTGAAATAAGGACGGACTATGAATACGGGTATTAGTCGCCGTTAAAGTAATACTAGTGAACCGGTAGCCCGTCCCTTTCGCCTAGCAACGTGCGACTGTGTAAGACATCCCGGCTACGGAGGTATCACATTGTTCAAATTCATTAATTTTGATTTATTATATTTGCATAATTTTGACAAGATTATTCTCTTCCTTTTCATCCAATAACGCAGTATTAGGCAACAGGGACAAATATATACCAAACATATACCAAATATATACCTGTATCATACCTTCACTCATCACACAAATGAGCGAGAATATTGGGAGATTCATAAAGACGAATATTGGAAGAATTCAAATACGACGATCATATTAAACCAATAACCAACTTGAAAGGATGCTGAGCAAACGTTGACGAACAAATTGATATAATCCATTGACGAAGCATCTCGACAAGACAGATTAACCCCAAAATTAAATAATTATATTATTAAATCGCCGATATATGTCTTAATTTTTATAATGTGTGGAAAGAATGTGGGAACGAACGTTTGATCTTATTTAAAATCATTATTGTTTTTATTGTATGAAGTGTGCCTATCTCTATTAGATAAGTGATTATGAATATTTGAAAGAAATGTACCGGTAAAGTGATTTTTGATAACATAATATATGTTGTGACGTATTTTTCACGCGATCGAACCTCACCGGAAACTATGAGGATGACCGGTGCACAACTTACGCGATTCCTT
>JAYRCB010000730.1:60744-70941 GCA_036026315.1 Trachelus stipa | reverse complement strand
TGAACAACTTTTGTCTGAACCATTTTTTCGTTTCACCTCTTAGGAACGGAGAATTCGGGTGTATAGATTAAAATGGCCCACCCTGTACAAGCAAAAGGATATTATACAGAATTTTAACGTTGGTTAGTGCTAACGGACTCACGATATACTTGCGTTTAGGAAACGACTACGCGAAGCGTGGACTGTATAGGCGGTAACGCAAAACCAAAATATGACTTATAAACGATATTAGATAGTACCGATCCGCCAACGTGCCACCGATTAACAATCCACGGATCTAAGTTGATCAGGAATGCGTAAAGCACGGTCTATCTTCCACTAACGTAGATATGGCCAACTCGCAAAAGCGTCAATCGCCGCCTTCTAGTCGCTTGAGAGATCCGCAACATGTAATCTCCTTGATACTGGATCTTTCAAGCGGTTGCGATACGGTACAGTAGAGTGTACAAGATGATACAAACCAGACAAAACTAGAACAAGACAATACGAGTCAATACAAAATTTAGAGACGAATCACGCCTAGGCTCATAGGCCACACCGTGAGTGACGCTACGAATTTGGAAAATCGGGAAATTTCCCAAGTGCCGCACTGGGATATATCCCTTAGGCAAATCAAATTGGCGGACACGTCGGCTTCGCCAGAGCGCTCGGGATCTTCAGATATTTTTTTTGATCCTGATGAAGTAGATCCTAGCATCTTTTATGTTTGGAATGGCTGGAATAATATTGTTGAGAGGCGAGAATTACATCCATCTCTACTTTATCGATTGACGGCTCCAAGCCGTCACCAACTTCCGCATGCCCTCCGGATCGGTAGGATGCTCACCGAATATCCCGCATAATTGACTTCTTAGGGTGTGTACTCCGGTCTGGCTGTCGCGTCGCCTCGCTAGCGCGCTACGCCAGCTCCGTAGTTGGCACTCTCGAAGCCCATGGTATTCAAATTTCGGCAGATCCCTTCGGATCCTCTTGAATAATATATATATAAAAAAAAGACGTTCCCACGAGGGAAGTGAGCATAATTTTAACAAATAATACACAGTACAATGCCATGAAATCCCTTTTCCACGGATAGGGCCCCACGATGCGACCGAGAATTGCAGAATTCTATCTTTTGTGACGTGTATCCTAAAATGCCATATCACAACATACATATACATCCTAGACAATACGTAATATCCAAAAATTACTTTAAGTAGTCTAATGGCACCAAAGGTGTGTTTAAGACATCTTAAAGATGACTTCTCGACATATGTGTTGCCTGGAATATAATTTTATTATAACGTTACGATTTCGAATTACCCCTTAAATGTATGCCATTCATTGTAAAACTGCAATATACCGTTCAAATTACCTCAAACTTATTGGTGTGTGCTCAATGCATGTTTTTGTAGAATTATCACGTTCACGATAATATATTTAATCGAGTGGTAACACATTTTTTTCTTTGGCAAATGTCAAATGTCAAATTCGCTTTGACAAAGTGAAGATTCTCGAAAATTTGTCGGACGTCAGAATTACAGTTTTGTTTTGTTGTGTAATAGATCGACAGTCTAAGGTAAGTACATACAATAACATAATTTTTCTATACAATAACTATATTTTTTATTCGGTACAGTTATTAGTTTTGAGAAATTGGTTTAGGTTTTGTTAGAAATTTCATTTATTTCGATGTTGTAAACCTGCAACTGTATGCATTTACTATAGAATGTGCCTGTTTACGTTAAAATCATGCATTTAAGGGTTAACATTATACTGCAGTTTCATGGTAAAATTTTTTAAGTATTACAACGAAACAACTGTTTTTGGAAAAAGATTATCGCAATATTACGACAATATTCTTCGGGTGGGAAAGTCCTCGTTGCATTTTACATGCTTATGTTTACCGTGTTTTATCACTTATTATAAGCGGTTTTATTATTATTATGTTACATTTACAAAAGTGTATTTGCTGGAAATTGTCACAAAATGCTGGTATAAAAATGTAAGCTACATAACGATTACAGTTACAAGCCGTTTTTTCATGTACAAACTTAACATACTATCGAGCTTGTGCGGAAAATTACAACTTCTATATTAGTAACATCAAATGAACTGGCAATTTAACGTGTTATTTTGAGTTTCATTGACAATATATTACAGTTATGTAATTGCGTTTACTGATCATATATCTGAAAATTCAATATTTACATTTTATGCCTCTTATCTTCTGCAAGAAAAATAATTCTACAGACGTTATAGAAATGCTGATTGTTATAAAAACGTTGTTACAGTTGTGACGTAATTTTTCGATTCACGGTCACAAGGCGATTCCGGCTACGGATCCAATAACATTCGCGCTTTCTGGTTCCCTTCGAGTTGCCACCCTGCTCTGAACCTATGCCTCGGGTTGATCCGTATAATTACGCAAATGCTCTCGGAAGATTTCGTTATGGTTTAGTTGAGGTCGAGGTATCCGAATCTGCCGTGGGGAGATAGTCTCGACGCACCGAGTTGCCCGGAAGAGGAGAGTACCCGACGGAGATGTTTCCACGGGCTGGCAGAAGCCCGGGTGAGATACCGATGCCCCGCTAGAGATGGGCATAGAGTTTCGTTACGGTTAAGGACAGGGGAGGAACCCCCTGTCCCGAGATAAGGATGTGGTGCCCAGCTGTTATCCGATGCCCTGGAGAAGCGGTTGTGGGGGATCTCCCAGTGTTACGCACCGATTCTCTAAGGAACGCTCTCGATTGGTTTAAAGGGACGATTCGAGGGAAAGGAAGAGTTATCGGCTATAAGAATCTCGACCAATCAGAATGATTAGTTCTCGAATTTGGCTATTGTCAAAGCAGTCTGTCTCGGGGCATTGCGGTGCACCAACCGAGATGTCACGAGCTGAAGGTAACCTAGGTGAGGTCTCGGATTTTTCGTTATCGGTGTCGGGTTAAGAAAGATACGTTACACAGTATACAGGGTTAGTCAGTAGAAACGCACCAGGAGAAGTTGGCCGCAAGTGGCCGGCACGGCAGTGTGGCTTCTTCAAAAAAATGACGTATGACTGTGAACGATTCCCATAAATGCAAACTGACAGTTCGCATAGCAATAGGATTTTTGAAATATTTCAATAGTCAGGTTACTGAAATAATTAATTAATATTGTAATGACAAAATGTAATATCGGTTAAGATTTATTTTCACAACAGATTTTTTGCTGCACTTTTTTGCCATAAGAGCATTTTGATTAATTCATTTTTAAATTAATTGCAGAATTGTATTGCAGAATCGCAGTTGTGATCATTACTTGAAAATATCAAAATTGTAAATATTTTAAACTTTACATTGTTTTAACTGCAATCTGTTGTGAAAATAAATCTTAACCGATATTACATTGTGTCATTACAATATCAATTAATTATTTCAATAACCTAACTATTGAAATATTTCAAAAATCTTATTGCTATGCGAACTGTCAGTTTGCTTTTATGGGAATGTCAGCCACTTGCGGGCAACTTCTGCTGGTGCGTTTCTACTGACTAACCCTGTATAACTTGAAATATACTGGCGATGTTGCTTATATTCAGTCATTAATTTAGTGTAAAATGTTATCGTTTATATCATAATAAAACAAGTATATCGTAATACCAACCTAAAGAAGGTGTCCCCTGTATGCCAACGTGACTCGCCAATTCCTTCGCAGCTCAGTTGCGTATTTAAGCTCAAATTCCGGTTGCTTGGATCGTTAACAAAGTCTTCCACTCCATATGCATAAACTTTGATAGCAGTTGTGATTTCATTCACAAGACTTGTACTACTCGTATCGAAGTGGACACCTGCAATGAAATAAAATCTTATATGTGGGAACTAAAATATTATCCATTGATCAACAATTCGCGAATCGATTAGTAAAACTAATTTGCTTAATTATTACTGAGTCTCTTGTATTTGGCACGAGAGACGATAGAAACTCTTGATTGATCAAATTAACATTAACTTCCATTAACTTAACATTACTCCAGTCAATTATGGATTGATAATCTAATTTCATTGTCGAATTAATGTGTAAATGGACTTGGACAACGTTCGCTCGACTAAAAGTTCCACTCCTAGGAAGAAATTAACCTAGCACGTCGATTTAATAAGTTATAATCGAAGTACAATAGTCTTGTCTGCTATTCCAATATTAAAGGGGATAGAAGGACCGCGAGGATTTCATTCCATTCATATCTTTTCACCTGTGCCTCAACGATTTACCGAAATATATTCTAAATTCGCCAGATAAAAAAGCGAGATTCGTGATAATATCAAGATAAATGTATGAATACATAAAAGCCAGAGTGAGCTCTATGGTCCACGTTGATCATCTTTACTTCGCTTCTTTAACACGCATGAAAACCTGACAAAGTGACTGGCCCAAGCTACGTTAATTCATGTAAATAATGTTATAGTCGCACAAAGGCGATGACGTGAACGACGATTAATGGTTGTCGGAGCATGCCCTAACTCTGTCAGCTAGAACCTCCCTGGAGAAATTAAATAGCTATCTCACTAATTGCACGGACAGCTATAATTACTCAGAAAAAAGTATATCCAAACCTGTAATTCTACCCCAGGAAATCTTGTTATACGCTGCTTTCCAATATCCTCGCTTACCTCGTGAACCACAAATACGGATTAGTTCAAGTGGCTTAACATAATTTCCATGGTCAATTGATGCAGTTTTCTGTACAATTGCCATTCTTTTTCAAAAGCATTTTTATTCGAGCGCTATCTTCGATCTAAAGAAGAAGTATAGTACTGCCAAAATGTAAGACAGTCTTATCCTCCGAATAACCGACTGTTAACTTCGTTGAAGTGATCTCTGAGAACCTCGCTTAGCTCGGAAGTAGCCCTAAGCATCGTTGTAACGAAGAAAAAACCAGAATCTGGTCTTTCGAGTACGATTTTGAAAAAACCAAATAAAGCACTTTTGTGCCCTGAAAACGGAGTTTTCATATCCAACGACGAATACAAGCTGCAAAGCTATGGAGCTATGAAACCGTAGCATCTCTTTTCTTTCACTCCCCCCTATATCGTTAATCTGGAGACAATGCAGGCTATGGCTTCCACAGTGGGATCTGTCAACAAATCCGAAACCATTCGCCTTCAGTCTAGAATTTTTCTAACAGAACACACCGTTCTTTTTTCAGAATATGGTAGACCAGCATGGGTTTGGACATTGGTTCCTTAACTCAGTTCAATCGCTATCATCAACTCGAGAAGTGTTTCGGTGTCCTGTACATCTAAAGATCAAATATGCTATTCTATGAAAAGCTTCTGATTCCCGCAACGGTTCGATAAAGGTCTCACGCTTACTCTTCGAAGTATTTAGATCTCCTTAACCCGACGGCATTTACGTTGGGTCATACAGATCCGAAGCAATTTCAAATAAGTGAATGTGAAAAAGTGTTATCATCGTCTGGACAGATAAACTATTATGCTACTTCGAAGACCAACAATTCGAGTTCCTTAAACTAAGGAGGGCTAACGAGGAAACTCTCCAACAATGGAAACACTCCACACATGCCAATGTTCATTATCATTGATCGAGGTAAATGGCATAGCTAGACGCTTGCGAAACTTCTTGTGACATTAAGGAACTCGGCCGTCAAATTGGTTCACCACATTCGCAGTAAAACTTCTCTATTAGTCCAAAGAGGGGCTAGACGCAGGTCATACGTATGAAGCAATCAAGAGAGTCGGCCGATTCTCGCGCCAAGTATAGGCAACCGGTTGTACAGGACACGGGTCGCCGAGACTCCTTACCCAAATCAACTCTTATATGTTTTGACGTTATTTTACCTCAAGCCACCTCGTAGCAAGGCAACCTGATGGCACCACAAATAAGAACGAAACGGACAATACTCTAGTATTTCCCCGGGAAAACGCGATGCAAAAATCTTGACTAGAATAAATGCCAAATGGGCGCCAGACGCAACGCTGCGTCGCGAGATACACGAGACTCCCGAGAAAATTAAGAGGACTCCGGCTAGTAGGAAAGAAACTAAAGAGATGGGAGAGGGGCAGTGAATGCACAGATGGTAAAAGAAAGTAGATTGAGAGACCACGAGATATCTAATAACAGTAACAACGGGCCCTTTTATTTTGAGACTTATAAAATGAATTTAACAAATGATATAACAATTGACGACAATGAAATACTTAAATATGAATACGACATCGCGCGGGACGAGATACGCTACGATAAATATAACATGCTATACAAGGTCCTTGCGAGACACGTGAAACAAAGAGGAATAATCCTTGCTACAATACGCTTTATTTCTGTGGCCTACAGGGCTTGAGACAATTAGGTGCCATCGCGATACCGCTATCCGTTCTACAAGAAATGCAGGTATAAAGCTACTCGAGAACGTGAATTCACATCACGTTCGATACAATGCAGGCAACGCGAGCACGACAGGGATCGATAGAATAGGTCCAGCGAATATAATAGAATAGAAAACGTAGGTCGAATCACTACGCGAGTAGGACTTTTAGAAAAACAGAATAGTTAAGAGTAGCAATACGTAAACGGAACGAAATAGAAAAGTTAATATCAAAGAAGTATAACCAAGAAGATAAGATCGCAAAATATTATTCAAAGGTTCGTAAACATAAACATACGAAAAGCGTAGTTCACGGGTTCTTACGATAACTTTCCAGGGTCACCGAGAACATTAAGAATAGGTATTACTAATTGTAAGTATAAATAATATAAGAGATCACGCTAAGGCACAGAATCTTTACCTCTGGCGAAATGCGATCTTCTCCTCAGCCAAAATCGGGAGGATAAATACGATACTATCAAGATATTAAGAAAATCTACGCTCAGAGTATTAAAGATTTTGTTCTTTCGGCGTCGAGACGCTTACCGTGAACGATACAATTTCGAAATTATACGATACGATCTTCTACTTCCTCCAAGAGAAACGATTATTAAAACCCACCGGCCAAGACGGTTGTCAACGCTAGAATGACGCTCCAGGGGTTTGTTGCCTTACCGGTCGGGGCTAGTTACCTTGCGGTAAGTCTAGTTGGGCTCAATGGGCCAGTCGCCTATGCGAAAGATTTCGGCCAATCCTGGCTTACGCGCTAATATTCGAAACATGCCAATGGACTAATTCGAGAACTATTTTACAATACAAAGGTACTTGTTAACTACCCGACGCGAAATGCTCCATATTAGAGTAGATACTAATCAGAGCCTCCAACGAATCGTATAACTACGATATTCGGAAGGATGGTACGCAAAATCTAAGTTCCCTTAGAGTCTACGCATGATACCAGTAGTGACTCATCGGCTTAGGGTAGCTCCCTGAGATCCCTCTTCGGTACGGGTGCCTCCAACAGGGCACCGATACCGGAACTGGCGA
The DNA here is from genome assembly GCA_036026315.1 of Trachelus stipa. Taxonomy (NCBI): domain Eukaryota; kingdom Metazoa; phylum Arthropoda; class Insecta; order Hymenoptera; family Cephidae; genus Trachelus; species Trachelus stipa. The sequence continues at coordinate 63,551 of JAYRCB010000730.1, read as the reverse complement.
AACGCGATGATAGTCCATGGCGATGTTTTCTGTTAGTCGGCTCCCTACTCTATTCGGAGCCGGCCGTGACGGGGTGGAGGCGCCTGCTGGCGTTGGCGTTCTTCCACAAGCCATCCCGTAGCGTAACCCTGGCGTAACCTTTGGCTGCCTTCTTCCGACGATACTAGAGAGGATGTCATTCTCTCTACCGGTGATTTTCTCGGCGTGACGGTGGTTCGACGTATCGCATGAAATTATTCTATACCAAAAATTAGCCTATTCTCGTTAATTATAGTAATCGGGACCCTGGAGTTCTTGACCGGTGCAGTCGGATTTTACCTTCTGAGCGACGATACTGCGTCCCGTGATCAAAAGCACGCGAGTACCACATCGGAACTTTTGTGGCATTAAACATTAACGTCGCAATGTATACCTGTGTTTGGAATCAAATATATTATGAAACGCTATATATGAAAAAAAGTTATTGATACATTCACTATACGAATTCAGGTTTCTGAATCGAGTGCCATCAAGATCAATACGATTAGTGTACAAGATCAGGGCGTATTGAGGTGGCGAGCGAGATAATTTTATTTCAGTTCCGTCGTCGTCGTTCTCGCACGTCCATTTACTTTTCTACATAACAGATGGCGCTGATTAAGATACGTGATTGAGTCTGGCGCCAAGTAAAGGCAACCAGCGGTACAGGCAAGCTAATAAAGCAAGTCATGTAACTGAGCGTCATTAATGGCGACCTGATAGTGAAGACCGTGCAGTGTGGTAAGAGAGGAGATTGAGCGGTGACTATTTGCGTACCTCGGCCTGTGCATGCAAAGAAGAGAGCACTATGGTGCCATCGAAAGGCCGAACCTTGCGATATCAATAATGGCGTCATTTTGCCGACTCGTTCGTATTAATGCTGTGCAAAAAGGACGCAACGAGCGACGCTTTGGCTTTTCGCTCACACTATAGTGTCCTCTTTGTTGCGCTCACGGTCTGACATATGTAAATAATCATGCACAGTCTCCTCTCTTACTTTTGCCGTAGGACGTCAACAAACTGGACACCATTAGTAACGCTCATTGTACTTGTACTTCGAATCAATGTATAGAAAATATATTTATGGTGTCTTTAAACAAAATAGCACAGATCGAACACTTAAATATCAAGGCGTTTGTGCGTACGTGCGTGCGTGCGTGAGTGTGTGCGCGTGTGCGTGTGTGTGTGCGCGCGCGCGCGCGTGTGTTTCAACGTAGTTCCCCGTATTTTAGATGAGGGGCTTAAGATCCAGGGTTTACCGTCGTTTCTTTCCATAGTTTCCTATATCTAAGCTGTAGTTTCTTATACCTTATTAAGCGAGCCAGTTAATCGAGCGCATCCGACACAAAAATCTTGTCATATTGTGACGTGTGTGAATCTTTGAACGATAATTCTTAAAAATTTGTCCACCTAATTTTCAGTGATATTATGCTGCTCAATTGTTTTTCGTCTAAACGAAAAGCATCGAATATTAGATGACGAAGGAACATGATAAGCTATGGACTAAAGCTAATGAAGGTGGATATGTTATTATTACAAATTTTATACGACAAGTTGAAAAAAAATAGTGAAATACAGAGCGAAAAGAGTGAGTCAACTGCATATCTGCTATAACGCAGTTTGATAATGTTTATTTTATCTTTAAGATATTTTATTTAGCTTTTTTAATTATTTGAAATGACATACCTGGATGACATTTTAACATGCAATATTAGTATTAGTAAATTTCTTTATATTTCCCAATTGTTTTTAATTGATTATGTAATCCTTTCAGCTGAATCACACTTTGCATTGCATACTACATTTTCATTACGGATTCAGATATATCTTTATGCACTTTTAAGAAAAATGGGGTTACATCTATATTAAATTTAAATGCTTCTTAATACTTCCGGCAATGCAATATATTTTTCTGATGACCGACGTTATAATGAATTCACATTTCAAATCCGTAAAGATATGTAACTGCAACAAATTCACGTTTATTTCACATCAATGTAAATTTCGTTTACCTAGAATTTATTTAACACAGGGTGGCCACTAAAAGACTGAATGATATAAAATAAAAACCCCTTCAAATCCTTCAGTTTTTCAGTGGCCACCCTGTGTAACATGACGAACAAAAACTTGTGATATCACAACAAAAACACTTACGTGGAAAAATACTCGCCAAATACAGAATTGCTGTGAATTCTCCTAACAAAAAATGTTGTCTACACGTGCCCCGTTCGTCTTACCCATGACCTAAAAACGATAGCCCTTCGTGGCTGAAGTCTGTCACGCGCGCGGATCATCCGATATCCGTACGTCTGCTGGACTTCGCCTGCGCAGAAATTTCGCTAAACGCAGCCTCAGCGTTTAAATTCCCCTCGTTCCATTCAGGTGGGTCTGGGAATCATCCTCGATGCGCAATCGGAACAAGGGTGAAGTCGAATTTCGATATAAATTTGTATAATTAATTAGATAACAGTCAGTATTAGTGATAGAAGTAAAATGTGAACGGTTTGTGTAATTTTCTTCATGAAATTCGAAATACGTCAAAATATCGTGTCCCTTAAACCTAATGTTAATGAAGTTCTAAGCACTTACATTTATATTGTTACAAATATAAAATGTAAATACGTTGTGATATCACTAATCAGAAATATATAGTATCTTATCGTGTAATATAATTTTTTTTTGTTTATATCTCTATTTAGTGAATATATATACATTGTGACGTGGTGGATTTCACCCGTCGTGTCCTCGGCGGAAAATCACGCCGAAACGCGAGGTTGGCGTAAGGCCAT
>JAYRCB010000730.1:41123-52588 GCA_036026315.1 Trachelus stipa | reverse complement strand
TTCTCACATACAGCCGTTCATAAAATATTTGAATTGGAACACAAGTACAAGAGATGCTTCGAGTAAAGAGTCTCGGCAGGCCGTGCCCTGTACGTCAGGTTGCCTGTACTTGGCGCGAGACTCGACCGAGTCTGTTGATGCCAGCGCATAGAGAAAAATAATTTAGTTTTTGCAGCTATAGTTAGTTTGCTGGGCATATTTATGCTGTAAGAGCATTTTATTTTGCAAGCCCAGCAACTAATTTGCACTTTCAGCAGATCAACGTTAGTTACTGAAACAGAAAATGTATCTCTTGGATGATTTCGTGTTCGAACAAATGATTTGCTTTCAGAACTCTTATACATTGATGTTGAAACGAATGAAGGATTCGAGTTTAGCAACGTCACCAATTGCATATTTGCTACAGTAACGTCGTTTGTTTTATCAAAATATTTGTTTGCTAATGATGCCAAAAATGTATGCTATTGGACAGAATTCTTTAATTTGCTGTTACAACAAACGTAGATGGCTCTGATAACAAAGAACATTTGGAAAGAGCGGCGGTTGGTCTGGAACGTCATACTACGCGTTCTAACACGTTACCGCCTCTATTGTAAAGCGACCTATTCTGCTTCATGCTGCTTGCACGGTTTTTCTATTAGAAGTTCAGAATGGATTATCCTGGAAACGCGAGGTCATTGTTCACGTTGTGGGGAATCAGTGAAGACCATATTAAAGTGTTTTCTCCAAAAAGTTCTTTGCAGCAGACGGTAATTATTATCGGCATCGAAAATATCGATCAATAAATATTTGGAATTAATACATATATCTGCAGATATGTAGAATCCAAATGTTAATAATAATCCCTTCTATACTGAAAAGGACTTAGCAAAGGAAAAATATTATTATAATCTGTCATTCCTTTTTGGTTTGGGTAACTGTTTATTTGCTATGATGATAATTAAAATTTCGGCAGACTCTTTGCCCTGCTAGCAAATGATTCGCACGTGTGAAAAATTGTTTGCTAACGACATTTCATCCGCAGCAGCGGTTTTTTTTTATTTATTTATTTGCTAACGATTTTTGCTGCGATAACAGATGCCATCCTGGAGTAACAAATTTGTTTTCTGTGTGCGATATTGGAAGTTTGAATACTCATATCTGGTGGAATTCCTCATGAAGAATGGTTCAATCGTAATGTCTTGAAAAGCTCTAGTGATTAGCTACAAGAATATGTAGTACTAAATCGAGATTCCTTTTGACAATTTTTAAGTTGACCTTAACGCAGCGTTTCAAAGTTATTCCAAGGTAAAATAATCTTCATCAGATAATACGTTTTGTGAACCCTAAACAATTTATTACAAGCATTGTTTTCTGAAACGCGTATTTTTTTTTAAATATTTGACCGTTCCGAAACTTATGATACACACTGTATTTCATTTTCTGAACTTAAATATCTACAAAATCGCTGTTTTTAATCACATTTATTAATTCATATGGTGGATTATGTTGGCTATCGTATATGCATTTTACGAATATATTTTATTTATGTGTTGTATGCACAGATACTTGAAGAATGTCTCCGTAGAAGGGGATCAGGGTAAACCTAATGTCGAGTTCACACAAGATGGAGTTCTGAAGGCTGCTGAGCTGAAAATAATGAATCTACGTCCTGGAGTAAGCAAGCAACTGGTCTGGGAAGAGGTAAGCACTATGTGTGTAATAGCTTCTTATATTCTTTAAACTTATGTATTAACGTACATTTTTACACCGCTTGTAAATGGTATAGTAGAATATTAATGTGCATAATAAATTCTTATTCAACATCTTTCCCAAGGGATTTGTAGGTACAATGGAATGAATCATGTGTCTTATGCATTCGCCATCCGAAACAAAATAGTACCATTTTATTCTTTGGTAAATTTTAAGCAATACTTATTTTTGCATTTTTTCATCTACATAATAAGATTTCGACATAATCAGCATTGAAGTTGCAATAATGTCATCGATAAGAACGCGTTTAAATGGAGCGTAGGAGGGGGAGTCTGTAAAAACTTCCCTCCGTACCCCCTTTTTTCGATTCTCATTGGTCGTTCAGTGCAACAATGCAATTAGAGTGAAAAAAAGAATGCTAAAGGTATCATTTGGTCGCCATGACAGATCCGTAAGCCGTCACTCTTGATGATCACTGATATTTTATATACTTATAAAGAAATAATTAAGAAACTTGATTCCGCAGGAAAATATATTTTATCGGAAGGCTTCAATTTGGTGTAATAAATTTATCAACAGTGTTTTCTATAATGAAATTATTAGGTGCGAAGATTCCTGGCTTCCAGCTCTCGTCCGTGTGCCAACCCACACATAGAAAAAGTCATTTCCCCTTAATCAGTTATCGAGGCGTGTGATTAAGTAATTAACGAGGGACATAAAGTAACGTTACATAGTCATAGAGTTCAGCCGCGACATCAGACTTCAATTTTGACAAATGAAATATAATCGATTTTCGACATTCTACTGGCTGCAGATAAACTATGGAAATCAATATCGTATTACATCAAAAATATTCTATTATACTAAACTTAAATTAAATATCCTTAAAGTAATCATAGCAATGTCATGGCAAATCATAGTCTTATAGTTTATTTTTATCATTAATTAATTATGGACTCGGATTTCGGGGCATGATTATAGATGGGCACAGCGGTGGACTGCTTGCGAATTCTATCGATATTATTATCCGGAATATTCCAAGTACATAAGTCTTACCTATATATATCCAATTACCCGGATGACTGAACTTGTTGATTAGTTGATAGATGCTCTTCCAAGTTACTGAAAATCAGGGAATGATATCAAATAGTTCAATTTTTAATAAACTGTTGTCAAATCCGCTCATCTATATAAAATAGTATATTATGCAACTAGTGCGTAAAATGAACTTTTTTTAATGAGTCATGATCGTCGCAAATGAGTCACTGGCCGTGCCGGCAACGAGTCTTGTCGCGATTACGCGGGTGTAAAACAGTCACGCACGAGTTGCATACACTATTTTTTGCACGGTCGTAAGTAAAGTTCATGTGCAAAGTTCGATTTTCAATGCATAAAGCGTACTTTTCTCACTACACACAGTATAAAAAAAAACACTTTACGCACTGAAAATCGAACTTTACACATGAACTTTACTCACGGTCATGCAAACGCTATTTTATTAATATTAGAAATTAAAATATTTATACCGAAAGTATTTAGAGTATTGATTATGTATGTATATATAAAATGCTCATACTACTATACTCTGAAAATTCTCTGACGGTAAAATGAACAAGGAGTACATAATTCTCGGAGGGTTTAATTACAGTGATAAAATGATGTTAATCACCAAAGAGAGAACTTTTAATTGAATGAGAAAAAGATGCGTAAGAAGTATTCAAATACAGTCTAATCGGAAAAGTTTTCTTAAAGCTAGCGGAAAATACCGAAATTTCCTCGAGGACAATGGCGGGATTGAGTTTCGGCCCATTTGTAAGAAATAAAGGCTCTGCCTAATTCGTCTATTGTCCTTTCAGAAGAACTGTAAAAGCTTTCAGTGGTTCGACTTGCTCACGAATCATTTTGTTAAGAACGAACAGCTACCAGGAAGATTTCAAACACGTGGGATCACACTTAATGCAGTTGAAGCCTCTTGAAACCATTACGTGAAGTAATTATATTATAAATAAAAATGAAAAGAACAAATATAATAATTTTCTTTGAAAGTTACTTCATGTTTGGTGCTATTAGACTTCAGTATTGGTTTTGAATCGTTAGGATTACTGATCTGGATCTCTAATCTAGTCCAATCAACGGCAGATTGGCTGACAAATTGTTATATTTTCAAGGGACTAAGTTGATGTGTATTTAATATATGCTTTAATTAGTTGTTCGTTTCACGATAGACCGGATAACATATTCATATATTGGTATATTGTGGTGGTGGACATAATATTCATGAACTTTGGTAATTTGGGAAACCGTGTATCATGGTAAGCCGGTTACAGTTTGTACGAATAATTGTTCACAGCTCGTGTGATTTAGATAATTCCAGCAGGACGATGATCGGTACGTAATGTAGTCTTCTGAGAAATCTAATAAATTTATAAGTAATTAAAATATATTAATTTCTGTTGGTAACGTAAGTCACAATAAAAAAAGTTATTGGATTTTTTCTCAGGAACTAGAAAATCTTGTCCACCCAGAAGTTTTTAAACTATTTATGATTAAAGTAATTTGTACGTTGTAACAAAAATATTTCGCAACAGGCTCTTTCCTGCTAACTGGCTCAAGAACACCACACGCCTGGGGCCCAATTATTGCGAATTAGACTTTTTATTGCGTATCTTTTGTTTAAATACCACGATTAGTAGTATAGGCCCCCTATCGTCCACTCTTTCATCTCTTCTTCCCATCCGTTTGGACATTGGCTCGGAGATTATCGAGGACCATCCTCGAAGACCAGACACTACGAGAGACATTGAATTAAGCGCGAGGCCGAGAGGCGTGCGTTGCGTTTTAGTCAAGCATCTTGCGAGGACGCCGAGATAATAATTAGGAAACCATTGTGGTCGCTAGTCTTCTGCCTGAGATCGCTCCCCTCTACCCTGCTAGCTGTGCGCAGTTTCTGAGTCAGAGCAGATATTGCAAGACCTCACGAGATCACTTGTCGGTGCTACACCGTTACCGTACCTAGCGCCTAATTTTTATTTTGAGAAAAGTATTTTTTGCTGGTAAGCCTTCCTTTCCTTCCTATCTCTTTACTACCAGAGCCCTTCTTCCTTCCTGATTCCCCGCTCCCACTGTCGAGTTAAAGCTCCGCTACGACATTACGTGCTTTTGCGCTAACTCCCGTTTTGTTTTGCGTTGTCTAAATTAACCTATTGCGCCTTTTGAGTTTTCTTTTCTTTCCATTAGACTCATCTTTTGGCTTATTTTTTAATTTTATTTTATGTTTCTTTACCTATTACTAATATACTATGTCTATTTTACCCTGTGTTCCCTTCTTTTGATTACCCACCAATTCCTGGTTATTGTTATTATTGCATCAGGCTCTCGTCCTGAGCTTATAAGGACCCAGGATAATGTCACACCGTTTCGTAGCTGCTGCTTGGTTATACGATTCATTTATTTATAACTTTTTGATACGTATTATTAACTGAACAAATAATCATTATATCTTTTCCCTTCTCGGCTTACGCTTCATTACTCTCAAGCTCGTTTACACATTTTTAAATTACAAGTACTGGAACTTTCTCGCATAAATTTTATATACTTTATTTTAACAATCCTTAATAATTTTTCTGTGAGGATTCACCTTTTTTTTAAATGTACTACTAATTTGGCCGCATCCTATTTATCTTTTGGGGATTGGTGACTTTTTATATTTTAAAGTGTTTATTTAAAGAATAAAACTTTCGAAAAAATTCTTCCGTTTAATTATTATTAATGAACAATATATGAGGAGTATTTTAATATTAACCCTTTCGTTACGAGCCCCGGATATCTCCTGTATCTACGCGTTGACCTGTGTGTACGAGCGTCGGATATATCCGGTATTTTTTCAAAACTTTTTTAATTAAATTGTATTATTTATAATAATTTCAAAGTCTCCAAATATGTCGTTATGTAAAACTTAAAGAAGTACGTCGAAGACCAATTTACCGACGTGCAATGTGCACATTCGCGGTTCGCGGTTCGCGGCGCGGTGCACCGTTCAGTGGCGTCAGCTCTGCGGAACGAACTGCCGTAACGAAAGGGTTAATTATATTGAATATAGGTAATTTACTTTCCATTTCTTGAAAATTTCTGTCATGGAACCTCTCATTAATTGGGACGAGTTCTCTACATTCATAATACTCACGAACAAAATTTAAAGGAAAGTTTATCTTGATGAAGACGTTGATTGCCAGACTTTGTAACATCTTTCAAAGTTATAGTGGCTTAACCCATTCAGCGATTTAATAGCAAACACGGTTCTCACTAATGAAGCTCAGCGGGTCGAAAATAATATGGAAACAGCTAGAATCTGAAAAGACGTCTTACGCTTACAGTTAAAAATTTAACATTTTTACGTATAAATAAAAATTATGGCGTAAACATGGCATGGCATATGGCAAAATCATTGTTTGCGGCACAAACTATTAGTCTTCGGAGGCGTTGTATGAAAAATGAGATACTGATGGTGCAACTCTTGTTGATCTTAAAACAAAATACAGTGTAGGTTCCATCAAACCATCCACAGTAAAAATTCTTCACTTAGGCTCTGTTTAGGTTTTATCGGGGATTTCGCAATAAAGTCTTACTATACCCGCAAGGACTTTCCTAAAAAAATCCTAGACTCAAGTATTAAAAATCCACCCTGTCTCATTCAGGAGGTCGTTGATATATTTCGGGTGGTATACACACGTTGGCCTCAGCAAATTATTATCTATTAACAGTTGTTAATTCGTTATGAATATCCAATTGACAAAAATTATTAACTATTTATTAATGCATAATTTTCTTATTATTAACCAATATATTAAAGTTTATACATTTACTGTCCACTGGTATTCATTCAATTCATTTATAGCGTTGAACTCTCAAATAATGCGACGAATATTTAAAATGTTTAGTTTATAGTGCACTATTTTTAGACATTTCACTGTTGTAAAACTTTTAATTAAGAAATCAAGAAGTTCATTGTAATTTATTCTCGACTTGTGTATTTTAAGAAGAACATACTACATACCTTTAAACTCAATCATATATAATCAAACAGAGAAAGATAAAATAACCAGCATATGATATTTTAACAAGTTCGAAAATAACAATGATACGCATCTGAAATGTATAAAAAAAGTACTCACACATAGCCTATTCAATAGACACATGACCCATACCAGATATAGTTTATTCTATTTGGCGACTCGGTGATTTCGAAATCGAAAAGACCGTGCGTGTCTTCCTGTTGTTAGCTATCTTCCTCCATGGATTCAAGGTGCAGATTGGTATACTTAGCACCAGCGGTTGGTACAGCAATTTCCTCAAATAAGTGCAATGGTGTAAATTTTCAATTGGTAATGCTGAGAAATAGATGTCACGAAAGAGCCCTAACGCCTGTGTAGGATATATAAACTATTGTTAGGAACTACTTTTAAATAATTATTGCTAAGCGCACGAAAAATACCTGTGTTGTGTCCAGCGGTTGTTAGGCGAAAGGGACGAGTCCGCTTACCGCTGCGACACTCAAGCGATTTGATTCTAATTTCAATAACGGAGGGGGGGAAACGCGATATTAGCATACTCTCCCGGTTTGTAGAGAATTACAAAGGGATTGTCGGTCGGTATTCTAGCGAGTAATGCTAGTTCCGTTACACCATAATTGTCGATACTTGCCTTCTACGTTTCTCAATATATATTAATAGTTATTAACTAATTATTAATTACCAATTGTTAACCATCTATCAATGACCAATTGTATCATATGGCATGCGTACAAAAAGTATAGTTTAAGTATTGTGACGTTGCATTTTCGGAATGCGCGTCACAAGAGGTGTTGTCGTGGGAAGCTGGAGTGCGCGCTTGATTTACAGCCTGCTATTGCATGAACGCCCACTGGCGGGGGTCGGGGAGCCACTTAGAAAACATACGATCTGTAAATTAACTATATCTAATTTTAATCTATACCTATGAACGAGCTTACACTCACCAACACGGAGGACTGGACGCTGGACACCTGCGTGAGACGACATTACCGACTCCGGCGGGACTGCTATACCGACCGCTCGACCTGACCGTCACTATTGGAGCCCGCCGAACTCACACGGCTCAACGCATGTCATCCATATCGCCGCTGCCGCCAACACCAGAATTCCCTGCAAAAGGGTTATCGTCATACCTGTTCACAAGCCACGGGACTTTCGCAATCAACACCAAGATATCCCTGCTACCTGTCATCGTGATGCAAGTTCGGAATCACCACACGCCAATCCACTGCGCTCACAAGGAATCCTCGAAAGGCACGGGTGAAGGGCCACCTCGTCTCCCATCCTAGGGGATCCTTGTGCCCCGTGGGCACGATAAGGTTTTCTCCAAAGACGTGGAGCGAGGCCCCAGTCAGCAGTCTGTAAGGCGCGGGAAGCTGTCACTCGGGAAAAACATCAGTATACTAAATACGGAGCAGAGGAAAAGGCTCACTTACCTGCGGACGAGCTGCATACGCTACCTGTGGTGGTCAATCATCCTGATTGCCTACATTGGCAAGCCCCAGTCTTGAAGCGACATCGCACCATTTCGGAGCACTCCGGCACAATGTCTGAAGGCAACGAACATACTCCAAAACATCGCGAGCACGACATACGGACAGCGGCATGGCAACGCAGAAGACCCCAGTACCGCCCTACGTCGGAGCGCTGGCGAACTACAATTACCCAGAGGGCTGTGCGAACGATGCGCACGCAACCGCTCGAACGTTTAAAACTACCTGATAGGGTTAATGATCCTAAATATTGGCGATATATTATCAATACGCATCTAGGATTGGCGGAAGTAATCGCGAGGAGTGATTGACCAATTATTATCGGTAATTTAAGGGTCGGGTGGGAGGATAGCAGCCCGGGTGTCGCGAAAAGAATCGGAATCGTTCTCTTTCGTCGGACCTTCCTGTTAAGTGGACGTCTTGTACACTGCTCTGGAATTACCTCTGGGAAAGCTTTCTCTGTGCGAGATCCTCTTTTTTATCATCTGACAAGCAATCTTTCTCGTATCCGGGTACGAATCTCTTCACGCTATCTACGGGAGTAATATAATTGCACGCTATCTAGTAGCGAAGTATTAGCTAACTCCGGCCTAAGGGCTTAAGCAGGCGTCCATTGAAGAGTTTCGTCGCCGGAGACATAAGTTATCTATGCTAGCTCGCGTGTGAAGTGTATTTTGTACAAGTGGTGGTGGTTCCCCCGATTACGGCCACGGCGAAGAACCTTTTTATTTCGTCTATTCAGTTTACTTTGTTTTACGTCGTTGTTAACTTGTGTTAGCCTACCCGATCGGAATTTTCCGTGGGTATAACGTACGTCTTTTCTTTTATTGATCGGATCGCGTGTGTAAGATTTCCTCGTACGGGTGTTAATACGAACAGCTACCTGGGATAGCGTAAATCTCGCTGCGGCTACCTGAGTCCTCGAGACTCCCGAAATTCGCGAGAATAAGAGTCAGTCGGCAAATTATTATACGTTACCTGGGACAGCCCGAACCCCTTTGTAATAAGGGCCAATCCGAGTGTCGGCTACGCGGTCTCGAATCAAATTCATTAGTGTGGATTTTCCGTGTTTCCTTGTTAGATTACTATACTGTGATTTTACCTCCGGACGACTTATTGACTCTGTCTGTTTTAATTATTACTTTGATTGTATCATTTTTATTATTTGGATTGTCCGACTACCTGGAATGCGAAAGGGGACTAGGAAGTTATAATATTGTAATCGGCGGATTGGCCGTGACTCGTGCGTGCGTTACATCCCACCTTCTCGCAAGCCGTGAGTACGTCTCTACAAAATTCCCTTTTCGTTGCGTACCATCTATCTCCGTTGCCTGTACCTAGGCTCGCGTACCGTTAATTGTCTGTGAGGGCTATAAGCTGCCTTTCGGCACGAGTCGAAATCTGTAATCTCGACCTATTACCTCGACTACCTCTGGTAGGCCTTTTCGTACCTTTGTCGGGTTTTGATTTGTTAACTTCTGGTTGCCAGGTGCAATAAAGTGTTAAGTTTTTGGTTACCTAATCCTGGCTGTGGCTCTTACTTTCTAATCACCCCGCCCCTCTCCTATACCTAACGGGACTGAGTTAGTCGGACTTCCGCGACGCATCGGTTCCGGTACCATCGGATTTTCGCTTATTCTGGTTACCTCGGTGCAGTCTTCTATCTTTCGCTATTGGCATCACCGGATGCCTGGCGCCCATCGGCATATCCATTCGTTCTGTGTGTCGCTTACGGATCCGGAGGTATTGGGTCGATCGAGCGAAGGTATCCCTTTGTTCCCGGGTCGAGTTATCTTCGAGACATTTTAGGAAATCCGGAAACAGGTGTTACAGTATATACATTATCTTAAAGTTTATTGTTCAATTATTATTCCTTAATTATTTAATAACCATTTAGCTGTAATTAGTTGACAATTGACTATTAACATTTACTAACAAACTGTTAAGATATTTCTAATAGACAAATGCGTTGTTTATTTCAATAACAATCAATTATTGATCAACAATTGTAAACTATTGTAAACGTTATGATATACATACACTATATGGTGTATGTGCTTTATACATTCATCAATATTATGAGAACCTGCGGATTTTTTTTAGTTGGGTCAAAACTGAAATGAAATAATCGATATTGAAATACTGTACGGAAAGTTCGCAGTTTGTGCACCAAAAAACAAGCACAAAGTGGTCCATTCTTAATGAGTTCAGAGTATGCGGGAATTTTATGATTCCCGCACACTCTGAACTCATCAAGAATCGGCCATATTGTGCTTCTTTTTGGTCTATATACTGTGAACTTTCCGTACATTGTTGCAAAAAATAATATATGATACACGTGCGGTTTGCTGATTCCTACTTGTGTGACATATGCCGTTTTCGCTTCGCTCGGGCGGCAAACGTCACACTCGTCAGGAATCACCAACTTTCCGCACTTGTATCATAATGTATTATTTCCGTATAAAATAACTGACTGTGCTTTTAAATTTTATCATTTTAGTCAAAATCATATAAATGTATAAAGTCACGTCGTGTTTACCCTTTTTCTAAGTTTCAAATAAACAATAGAAAAATAAGGTGCAGTGGAGGACTAATAAACAGGATTCCAGGTTCAAATCGCCACCAAAGACAAAAGAATCTAATGTTTTTATCAGCGATTAATATTGTTAAGGACACGGAGGTATTGAGCTACAATGGACTATCGGTAGAGTATTGTTGAGATTAGTCCTGATCACCTCAAAAGACATATCAGATTTCTTTGACGACGTGAACAAACTGAAAAAAATCGGCCTGGAAGTGATAGACGAATTATTAACCATCTTGTTACTGTATATTCGTTTACAATATTCAGGACAGCGATAGAATCACGCAATGAGTTGCCCAAAATGAAATTTTGAACGTGAAAATTATTAAGCTTGATGAGCAAACACGCAAACAAAGTACCCAACGAGGTCTCAAAGATCCAAGTCTGACGAACATGGGTATAAAAGTAATAGAGAATGCTATCGTTGTGATCGTGTGGGTATAGCACTATAGCCAATGAGTATTATGCTAAGTACTGTGACGTGGCATTTTATGCACATCACAAATGAGATAGGAAATAAAAGAGAAAAGGGCTACACCGTGAGGTTCGAAAGGCAACGTAACATTTGCGCCGAAGCGTGGACTGAATTTAACATTTAGAATGTGTATTGATTCCCCTCGGGGTGTA
>JAYRCB010000730.1:0-18815 GCA_036026315.1 Trachelus stipa | reverse complement strand
AATAAATTTTTCTCACATACAGCCGTTCATAAAATATTTCAGTCGAAACACAGGTACAAGAGATGCTTCAAGTAAAGTGTCTCGGCGGGCCATGCCCTGTACGGCAGGTTGCCTGTACTTGGCGCGAGACTCGACCGAGTCTCTTGATTCATATAAATAATAAATTATGAACAATAAATATTTCAGTGTTTTTTTTATTTTAATATATTACGAATTTGTCTCTCCGTTGAAAAACTTAACACTTTCACATAAATTTTAAAGAATAAAGATAATGGAATGAAATCAGTAATTTAAAGTCTGCAATCTAAACGGCCGAGTGCACTATTTACTAACTCGTGTATTGCTAGTGTTACTAACTCCGTGCAGAGGTGATTGACTATACAATGTGAATCAAGAAGATCAGCCACTGCACTAAGCGTGGTATTCGAAATTTTTCCAGTTTCATAAGCCTTTGTAATCTCATTGAGGAAGCTATTACGAGTTCGGATTGCGGTAACATAATTATCTTCCGCGAGCGTTACAGCAGAACATATACACGATTCGAGCGTTAAAAGTCTTTCGAAGGATTGTCTTTTGAAAACAATAGCCTCTTTTCCCGATGTTAATCTTATTGCGCGATCACCGTATAATTCGCCCATTACAATGTTGCAATTTGCAAGGGGAACTTTGAACCATTCATTATTATTTTTTAGTACAGTAACATTAGTTGTAAAGTGCTTAAGGAATTTCACAAGCAGGCTGAGGGCTGCCGTCCGAAACCTGTACGAACATGCACGGAGTCCGTCGAAGCTTCTGGAAGGCTTTCCGGGGGTGGAGGGCATGGGGCTGCCTCAAAACTTCGCGCGAAAGGTCCGCCGGCTCTGGGAGCGATCCTTCCCGGCTTAGCACGGACACGAACCATCGAAGCTTCCAGAAGGTTCTAGAATATTCTAGAAGGTTCCCGATCGTGTGTAATTCCTAGAATAGAGCGCAAAATTCCTGGAATATGACGCAAAATTCCCAGAATCGAGCAAAAATTCCTGGAATCGAGGGGTATTGATGACGTCACTTCCGGAAATTGTGGGCGCACGCGTTGCCAACTTAGCACGGACACCCACCTTCGATGGTTCTAGAGTGTCGGTATAGGTCGATTACAGGAATCCTGGTCCAGAACCGGCCCAGCTATACTGCTCTCGCATGCGCGAAATTATAACCGCGATCGGCAACGTTAATACGAAAGGGTCACTCAAAAGAAATTATAAATCCGTATGAACCCGAAAAAGGGATAATACGCGCAGATTCGTTAACACAAGCTTAAAATCGCGAACACAGAAAAATCATTACAATAAATAGAAAAGATCACAATAAATTATTACGAGAGATGTCACATAAAAATATCACAGTCAGAAAAATATAAGATATTATAACGAATATTTAATTATTGTTGAAACAGTAAAACGTTCTCGGAGCGGGTAGTACAATTTCGAAACCGGCAGCAGGCTCGGCGTCGAGGAACGTAAACAACAAGGTGGTCTCGCCTGGCGCGCGACGTCAGAGGGACGTTCGCAATACGTAAAGTTCCCAAAATTTATACAGCGGTAGAAAGGCGAAAATACTCTAAGGTTCGGCAACGATAATTAGATACGAAACATCCGCAATAATTCACAGAAAGAAAAACGGAAGATATCGCATACAAAAATAGGAATGTTAAAATCGGAAACACACTTCAGCAAAATCAGATAGTTAGGCAAAAGGACAGAATTCAGTTAACTTAGCCCAGTTCGAAAGAGGAAAATTGAAGAAATAGTACGGCTATAAGTAATCCGAATAGATATGGCGTGGGCTCGCCACTAATCTTAGCAGAACGTATTGTTTGAAAATCTCAAAGTAATTAGACAAAGCCCAAAAGAATATTTATTTTTGGGTAAACGATATCTTAGAACAATCGGCAAAATATTACAATTCGACAGCGAGAGAATCCGGCTGTAGAACAACCAAGCCGGTCACCCCGAGGTCAAACGTTCGGGCAGGCAGATTCCCACGTTCACCCTAGGCGAAGATTCCAGAAAAGTTGTTAGATATTCAAAAATCTCAATTCAGATAAGAAAAGTCGCAAAATCGAAAAACTCAACAATAGAAAATAATAACGGCACTATCGTTCTTTATACTATAGCAGGCGGAAAGACATTCGCCCGATAACGGCAAAGAATATTCGTCACCGGCTAAACGGACGGTGTAGCCGTGCACGTGTCTATAATCTTCAACAAGAAAATCAGAAAATATTAGAAAAAAGCGGAAGAACTCATCTCAAAAGAAAAGGAAAGCGTAAAACTCGACATTATTAGGCTTCCCGGGGCAGCGAAAAGCAGCGCAACGTCGCTAGCATTTCTCTTTCTCTCTCTATCTCTCTCTTTTCACGAGGTTCAATCTTCAACCGCGTGGATTCTTGATACTTCGCACGATAATGAATTATCGATCGACGATCTTCGGCAAGCGGGCCAAGGTGAGGCGGGACGGTACCGGAACGGGACGAACGTTGACGACGGCAGCCGAGCTCTCCCGATTGTCGACGCGTAGCGGCGGAAACAGCCGAGTGAAGACGAACGGCGATCCTGGAGGCATGGCCCTCGAAGCACGCTGGGCCTGGCGAGTAAAGAATATTCGGCGGCTTCGCGGCCGGACGGAGGCACCGGCGTGGGCAATCGGCAGGCCTTAGGCGGGCCAGGGAGGAATGCTTCGTCTCCCTGCCGGCCGTATCGGCGGCGGATAGGCCCAGAGGGCAGCCCTCGCCGGCTGACGGAACCGGAGGAGTCCCCATCCCGGATGCTCCAGGGCCTCTTCGGCGTAACGGCAGCAGCAGGATCCCGGCGTCATCCAGGTCGGCGGAACCGGCGGGCGCATCTTGGTCGGTGGAGGCGACGTTTGCTCCTTCCAAGGTTGTCCCTCCTTCAAAATTCTCCCAAAAACGGCATCAATAGCCAAACGGTAGCGCCAAAAATCCTCAAACTCCACAATGATGCTGTCCTGTCCTCACGCCCTTCTGTCGTTGTAGAGAGACTCGAGAGTCGAGATAAAAGATAGCGTAACAAAAAGCAAAAAGATAAGGCAGCATAGACGGAAAAATTAGAAATCATAAAGAACGATAATAGATGCTCACAAACGGAAGCCTTAAAACTAATATTTTAGACGGAATTTCGCTGTTGGATTGTCGTGCGGAGCTTAGGTAGAGAGAAAAATCGTAATTTATAACTTTTGGGATGCGATTCGGGAGAATCACGTCACAGTACGTAACACTGGGAGATCCTCCACGGTCGCTTCCCCAGGGCATCGGGCGCCAGCTGGGGACCACATCCTTAACTCGGGCAGGAGGTTCCTTCCCTGCACTTAACCGTATCAAAACTATAACTCCGCCCGCTCTACAGCCCTTTGCCCATTTCCAGCGGGGCGCCAGTAGTTCACCCGAGCTTCTGCCAGTCCGTAGAGACGTCTTCGTCTTCGTCGAAAAGCATTTAAGCTATATATTTTTTCATTAAATATTACCATTTCCAGGTGGATATGCGAAATAATGGAGCAATAACAGAGCCTGAATATAAACTCGTGCATCTGTTGATCAAACCATGAAATTGAAGGACTATCAAATTTAATGCATATTAACTGGTGTTATAATAACCTACGTCTAGGTACCCATTTATAGCGTCTCGACATTCTGAGTAGTTAAAAAAATGTAAATTATTTTATGCACAGATTGGTGTATGGAAGTCTTGGGAGAAGGAAGGGTTGGATATTAAGGATATCGTCTGGCCAGGAAATTCTCACACTCCACCTCAGGGTGTTCCAGAGAAGTTTCACCTGAAAATTACGTTTTTGGAGGAACCACCCTATATAAACCTAGCCCCACCAGATCCTGTTACAGGAAAGTGCTCCATGGATCGTGGTGTCCTTTGTCGAGTTGCCAAGGAATCGGACATGGTGGAGTAAGTAAAAGAGTATGGATTACTTATTTTAAACCTAAGGTATTATTGAATTTAATACAAGTTTGTATTTGCAACTTTGATAATTGTGGCTAATTCGTTGGTAGTAACAACCGATACTGTTAGTATTATTTTTGATTGAGTATTGAAATAGCTCCTATATGTTGACTAAGTTCACACTGTTACTGACTGAATTTGAACTTTTTACTTATTGTCAAGTGAAACTATCATAAGGACGAGTTCATGTTAATGATGCATTGTCGTAAGTTCACTTTCTTTGTGATAGTTTTAACCCTTTTAAGCATAAACGGGGCGTGTCCCATAACTGATTTTCATCCAGAACGTGGGCGATATCTGGTCGTCCCATAGTTCCTCTTCCGCAAAACGCTTGTCGAAATTAGCAATACTTTTTAAATGGTAAGCATTTAAGATGCTGCTGACAATTGTCCGTTCTACACCTAGGAACCGATTCTGTTTGAATGTATGGTGCCATGAGGTTCATCGCGAACCAATTCTTTCTAAAATAAAAAAAACTATCGTTTTTCTCGTATGCCGACCAAACCAGCTGGCGGAGGCGGCGGGGATCTTCGGGACAATAACCAAATAAATCATCCGAAAACGTTCTATGAAATTGCCAATCAAATCAGATTTATTTCGTGATAGAAGCACCCGATTTCGTGATTACAAAAGAAAAGAATTATTTTGAGATTACAAAAATGATATCCGGCTTCTCGCGCAGTCGGAAACAAATTATAATGATGTTAGTTCAAATAACGTATAATAGATTAAGGTCGCCGAACATCAAAGTGAATAGGAATGAATAAAATGCAAAAGTAAATTCCTACTTCGCAACCTAGAGTGGTGCAGTATCAGATCCTAACAAACAATATAATCGAATCGCCACGTTCGCGATTAACATTACACCGACCTCAAGGACCTCGGGCTTTTCGCGTACATCTGCCTAACCAGACGCGTACAATTTGTAAGTTTCTCGACCAAACTAATGCAAGGAAAACCCGTTCAAAAGCGTAAAAATAACTTCACAATTAACCTTTGACGACCAGCAAAATCTCGTGTCTGTTCGTACGCGAAAATTTACGCAGGCTCTCAACGGCCTCTTTCGCTCGCGTGGATTGACAGCCGATCCACACGCGTACACTAAATTTCGCCACTCACAGAACAGACAATGCTCACTTACCGAAACACCTCGCGTGAATTGGTAGAATCGAAGGAAATGCTTCCCTAGAAATCCGCGAATCCTTGTAGGGCCCGTTCATCTGCCACCCTCGGGATTTTCTCCGCGAAATCTCCAGCAGGCCTCCTTTCCCCGAAATACTCGTGTACATGTTATATCCCAAAGTGGATCAACTCAAGTAAATGCAAGCAGTAAATTCTTTTCGGCATATCGAACTTTTCGATTGCCTCAGATAAATCCTAGAACGCTGAGTAGCAGGCCACGCGCTCACACTACATGCCAGCGCGAGGTATGAAGCAAGACTCCCCATGCAAGCTCATCAATATTGCTGTACATTGTCCCCAAATTCGGAGCTAATGTACCTGCAGTATTCGAAACCGAAGGGCAGTCTTTCGCGAATCTTGGCAACCGACGGAACTCCTCCAGGAGCTACCGTCGAAATCATCGAGTCTTGCACGTTCCTCCGCTGATAGTATCGTACGTGATTTCGGATCCAAGTGACCAAACCTTCTCACCCGAGGGCCAGGGAAGTCACCGTGGTGAGCGTGCGAATCAAATCTATCGCGAGTGCAACGGCAGACATCGGAGTGCCTAAGAAAGAACTCATACCGTGCAATTCTCCTAACTCTACAGACCAATAACACAAATACAATATCCGTAAGTTAACTAACTCCTTTATATAAAATTTAAGTGTAACGAATTGAGGATACGTGTCGCTCCTCATTCGCATCCACAAAATAAATAAGCAACTCACTCTTTGAAGTGACCCAATTAACGAATCTCCGAATAACCGTAATTCATCCCCAATAACCCAGGGAACAGATACGCCTAGCGTTTTAATGGTAGACCACATTCAAATTACATCTACGCCCTAGCAGCTTCACTAGCTAAGGCTTAACATACACACTGCTTTCGGGCTGCACGATTGAATTTATTATATTTGTTACTGCTTCAAACGTCCAGGTCAGATTAATTCTTCTTATGCGCGTACCCTAATATGGCACCGCGCGTGAAATTTCCAAATCAGTGGAAATCGCATTAGCCTAATTCTGTCTCATGGGCCAGTAACTTCTGGGCATTTCGCGATGTACTTGCAGCACACGTCCCCCTAATTCGCGGAAATTCGTATTCAATACAGGCGGCGGGTCCTTTACGCTGGTCATAAGGTTTACTTTCAATCACTCAGTCTTCCCTCGAGGAGTGTAGATGGCACGTCGGGTAATAGTCGGTGTCTGTTGAGTTGTAAGCGAAGGTACGCGGCTCACGTAGTAGTGTGGAGCCAAGAAGGGTCTAGTCGATGCGGGGTCACGTCGCCCATGCAATGCGCTCCGCTCCTGGGCCAGCTGACTCGTTGAGGTAACTGCACCGATCGTCGTCCTTACTCCTTGTCACTGATGTAGTTCTCGTTAACGCATAGACTCGGCAAGCGCGCGAAAGATATAAAATTTAGCTCGGCAAGGAAAGAAAAGAATAAACAGAAATTTGGAATCAAATCATATATCTAATAGAGCCTTGAGGTGGATGGATACTGCCTGGACAAATCTCCGAAATTTCATCACGTACTCGCGAACACTTCAGTTTCTGGCGAGAACCACGACTGGTGAATTCACCGCGTCACAGTGCACCAATGAAAACGAAGGATTTCCGCTAGGGATGGCTGCGTGGTGGAAGGTACAGTCGTGTAAGGCCAAAGTTAGCTGTTTCATGATGAATCACGCGATTAGCAATCGTCTCACGGTCCAAGCGTCAAGCGCATTCGTTCACAAATTTGTGGAGCTTCACACTCGTAGCTCATCACGTCACTAATTTAAAATTAAAAAATTGCAAATTAAAATACTTAGGTATCAAAGTTTCCTTAACAAGTAGTCCATTCGTTTGCACAGCGCTAACGAGACGCCATGAATGGGAGACGAACTTAAAATATTGGATCGCGTCAATATCAGCAGTCTGTGAAGTAATTACGGATCAAAAGCTAGCTATGATCTGAAGAGATTTGCATATTGAGACGAGGCATCCCTAAGTCGGCGATTGCCTCCCCTATCAGCCCCTAATGAAGCTGAAACTTTAAGACGGAACTGGCGGGGCAGTGCTAACAGCCAGTAGAATTTCGATAGCACTGCAGTGCTCTTCACTATCGAGTTAGTGTTACGGCGCTAGGCCGTCTGCTAAAATTTCCAAACGTATGCCCATAGAGACTTGTAAATTTACACAAATATTCTCTGGACATCGACCAATCGAATGGTAAATTTAGGTAAATTTTACTAATAATTGCAATTAACAAAATTCACTACACAATTTATTTGTAGCTATTCAAAATATCATGTACTGGTTCCTACGGTAAATTTTATTTTGAATTTTATAGGAAAAATTAACAAAAAATTCTCTCCGTATACAAAACGAAAACTTGAAAATATCAAGCGGTTTTTCAAACGAACGTCCCGTAGGCACAATTTATGTTCTAAACGATACGATACTAAACGATAAATGGTAATGACTCACGTTACCTGTGAACTACGAATATAATTTCATGAGGTGTGGGCTGAACTATTTGACACAAAAACCGAAATGACGGAACAAAATTGCACCCTAAGCGTCACTCACCCTCATCCACTTGCTCCTAAAATCTTCAAGAACATACTTCAAGGTTACTGGTCCCTCTGCGTATTCCTCGCCGTAGAACTTGAAGTCTCTTTATTCCTGGTAGTAGCTTCTGGTAATATTTCGCCTTTGTGTTCTTTTGGCGATGATTTTGTTTTCATCTGTGTGAATATATCTAAATTGAATTATTGTCTTTTATTCGCAGAGTGGATGTACCGTCAGCTCACAGGAACGAGAGCTTCTACCAGTGTTGCAGTGGATTTTGTATAGACTTATTGGAAAAATTTGCTGAAGAATTGGGATTTACGTATGAATTGGTTCGCGTGGAAGATGGTAAATGGGGTACACTCGAGGTGAGGTAATTTAATATAAGGAAGTGATGTTATTATGTAGATAATGTCGTTAGACATATAACTATAATTTTCTAATAGCTCTATGCCACTATTTGTGAATTTTATACATTTTTTCTTCTAATATTTCTATGCGTTTTATCGTATATTACATAAGATACATTAGGATTTAAAAAATACTGTATTACTAAAACATTTATTTAATAATTTATTATATTTTTCAGAATGGTAAATGGAACGGTCTTATAGCTGACTTAGTGAATCGCAAGACTGACATGGTAATGACTTCCTTAATGATTAATTCCGAAAGGGAGGCTGTTGTTGATTTTACGGTACCGTACATGGAGACTGGTATCGCTATTGTAGTAGCGAAGAGGACTGGCATCATCTCTCCAACTGCGTTTTTGGGTAAGTTACGAAAGAATCTCTGAATGGAATAAAAACTTTTTAAAAGGAAGAATGATGAATAAATGTATAAATTAGGTATAAAATGGGACTTGAGTATATAATTTTAATCTCTAAGTTTTTTCGGAGTGGTTTATATTGGCTTCTGCTGGTCCATCTCTTCTTTGGTCGGAGTTCACGAAAATCCCTATCAATTTCAATGGTGAGATAAAATAGAATTCATTTAGACCAAACTATGGACTTTATAGGCTTTTCCAAATCCATATAAGTTCTCTAAAGGCTACTGTATAACCATCTGTAAAATAACAAATTTTTACTCGAAAACTCAGCATTTTGACTATTTTAAGAATCAAAGCTTGGAAATACAATGCAATGAAATAGTTACGCCTATACCGTCTATGTACTACATATGTATAGATATAGAGAAACGCGCAGACTTTTTTTCACGATCAACTTGTCATTTTTTCTATTTATGATTGTTATGCCAATCTTGATTCTCAGTAATGTCCTCGTGGCATGTTGAAAATTATTTCAGAACCTTTCGATACGGCTTCGTGGATGCTTGTTGGCGCTTTGGCTATTCAAGCTGCAACGTTCACCATCTTCCTATTCGAGTGGCTATCGCCTTCTGGTTTCGACATGAAGGTAAACCCTTCAGGCGCTCTGCGAAAACTGGTACCATTCATTTTGCTTTTTCGTATATATTTTTCTCGTTTTAAACCCTTTAATCTCCCGATACCATACTCAATATATCACTGTAGTGTAGTATATGGCTGCATTTTTGGTGCGTAGCCAAGGCACAAATGGTACATTATTATTGTAATTATCGCGACTTTTTAACAATATGGATATTAATTGAATTTCTCCATCATATTTTCGTCATCATATTGTGTATGCATGATGAATAACGGAAAGCAATACCTGAACATGGAAATATGTCGTGTGAGAGGAACCGACGAATTTGAATATCTTTGGACAGTTGTAGCATCACATTCCATTCCACATTCATGATGTTTTTGTATGTTTTGCACGGTTTGCCAATCACCTAAATGTTTAGCACTTAATATGCACTTTTCTTTATGATTCGTACCGCACACTGAGTCCAAAAAAAATGAATGAAATATGGCATCGTAACCAATATGATAATGATCTTTTAGAATACGTATCAATCCTAACGGAAGTTTCCTAGTCATTTCCCTGATAACGAAAAGGCTCCGGCCGGGGTCACATTAGGCCTCCCATATAATGCAAACCCAGCTAGTAATGAGCGTGGCGCGCCAAGGCTATCGGGGTCCGAACTGGGCCTTTACCAGTATCCCAAGATGTAAACCTAAGTTCAGTTCAGCTAGTTTCTTGATACTGTGATAGTTTCTAAATAGTACCTGATTATTATCCAAGATGAAATTAATGATTGTGTTTATTTTCTGTGAATATAATGAACCGTAAAAGACTTCGATTTCGTTAAACGCGTGTGCCAAACTGGTAAATGCCACCGCTTGGGCATACTGATTGAGCTTGTGCTTGGGAAACACACGGTCCAATGGTAAGTCGACAATCAGACATACATATTTTAACATTATTTAATTGAACATTTGTTATAATTGGCCCGAAAAGCATCGTCGCAATTGCATACGAGTAGTCGATTGATTTGTATCTAAGAGTTGTTAATAATTCTCTTCGGAGATGATTCTTTTAAGTTGTTCCATGTATAAAGCGGTCCTGTAAGGGAACCGAAAAATTAGAAGGAATCTATAGGGCTCAGGAGAATCAGCTACTGCACTGACGGAGCGTGGCAGGCACAAGAAGTACCGACTGCACCGCGAGCCCCAGCATTTTGAAGATCATGAGGGTGTCAGAGGATTACATTGGTGGCACAGAATCGCGCAACGTGGGACTTGTGGTGGATAGAAATCCTAACATGCGAAAACACACTGCAATTAATTAAATTTTTTGTTATTCATATATGTATCATATACTATATCGTTCCGAGCAAACACTAAGTAACGAAAGTACGTAAAGAAATATATTACCGACGAACGATCCCGGCAATTATAAATCGACTCGAGCGGCTAATGGGCCTCAACCGCGTACGCAAACAGAAAAGAATAAAACGCGGAGAAAGATACGTCTAGAAAATTCAACACAAAACCAACAAAAATACCATACGCAGTCTGCCGGGAAGAAGTAGCCAGCGGATTCTTCCGTAGGGGACACTCTAGGGCACTTACTCCCGCGAATATACACGGGATAGATAATACCTTACAACTTTATACACAATAATCAGATACAATCAGGGAACGAAGCCTCAGCATACAATGCCCGTCAAACGGTAGGTAAATACCGGACGGGAATATTCAAAATCTGTCACCGGAATCTTTGCCGATTCCGGGCACAACGCTACCGACTCTATGAGACTATGCTGGCTCGTTATTCAATTGAATATTAAAGATAACGTAAGGACTCACCTCACGATGACTCGGGAATTGATTGTCTAGGCTACTCACTAACACAATACTAATAATATCTATTATACACTCTATAAATTAAACGGACACTCGCACGGACGGTACGACGACGAATGGCTCGTTGCTCCCTCGATAGGCAGTGGTGGCGCCCCAGTAATTTTTTTCCTGACTGTTGATTGGTCCGCGTCTGAGCCTTCGAGGATAGCTGTACTGATTTCGGGGCCCAATCTAGGGTTGTGTCAACTTTCGGTATATCCTCTCTTGTCGGGTAAACGGGAATATCGCCGAGATACGGGATGTCGCCTGGTATAATGACCATTGCGGTTCATTAGGATGGCAGACCTTCCCGCATTGGTCTCGTGATTGTTCACACCGGTATCTAGCTTCCAGATCATTCCATGACTCCCCGGAGCGTCCTCCGGGAATCAGAACGTCAGACGTATTCCGCCTTCATTTGGGTCCAGATGTTCGGATCTCTTCGCAGGCCCTCCGAGTCGTGTAACGACCCTGGGCCCTAGCTCTTCGTCGTCGATGGGACGAATGTTGACGGTGCCGCCGTCCGTACCGACTCCTACGGTCGGTCGGTAAGTTTTCGGCACGGTACTACCGATCCGTTGCTGTTGTCTTTCCTTCAGCCCTCCTCGGCAGCTTCCTTCGGGTTCTTGGTCTTTAACACAGGATTCCCTGAAGGTTGACCCGAAGCTTCGGTATTATCCTCGCGTTACACTCACCCTCCTGGCGACCATGGGGCCCTTCCATCTAGCACTACGCTCGATATCTCCACGTTGATTCCTCTCGTCTGCTGGAACTCCCGTGTTTCGGGAAAGTCGTTGGACTCGATGGTCCGCCGTGCCACGTTTAACATAGATACAAATAAAATATAATTAATTAGTGTATTTTTTGGACACATTAGTAATCCTGGAGTGTCGGTCGTCAGTGCGAGTGCCTTACGGGACGAGACGTAAATTCGTCTCGTAACATCCTAAAATGGTATCCTGTCTTTAGTGGTGGGACATCCCAAATGTAACGTCACAACAATTTTCGACTTTTTTGAAGGTAATTTAATTATTTAATTTACGGTTTTTTGCCTACCAACACCGCTTGACTGAGTAAACTTGATAATTAACTATTAACTCCAAACAAAACGTTGAAATAACGTACGTGATACTAAAATACATGCTACTATTAGAACAATGTGTTATAAATATTTTTTGCTTTATTAACGTCCTTCATTAACTTTCTTCATTATCAAGTCGAAAGAGCAGGTGTCGTTCTCCTGCGCACGCTCTGACAGCTCGTGTGTCTGATGCGTCTTCTTCACTCTACTCAGCTTTTTGACATTCTCTGAGTATATCGACGCAATCGCCGTTGCCCGTTTGTGCAATCTATTGGGCAGCTCGATAACCACACTGAGAAAAATAGAGTTTAAGTGTATATAATTGTACGATCAAACGAACTTACCTGTAAAGTTCGATTGTAATTATACGAAAAGCCTCGTTCGAGAAGATTTCACAACGTTTGAAAGCTAGGGAAGAAGAAAAGTTGGTACTCTTGCTTTCCCCCTCCCGCCGCCAGTGCACTGGCTTCTTTATATTTTTAGAGTGTGCTTATCTTTCCTTTTCCTGGTCTTAAAGAAAAAATGAGATTCCTTATTTGTACGAGAATTTTGGGTGTATTGTTGAGAATTAACGAGGTTGGGAAGTATCTTATCGCACGAGGCTCTTCGTATAATTACGATCGAACTTCACAGGTAAGTTCGTTTGATCATACAATTATACTTCAAGCCTCGTCCTTCGAAGAATGAAGTAGTTGTTCAGAGTTATGTTAATTTTTTCTTTCTTTTTTTATTGTGTAACATTATTTGTGATACTATATAAGAAATATGTGGCATAGTGTTCTCATTCATATAGTAAAGCTCTGGGTTTCCTCCCTAATATTTTGTTTCTCTGCTTTCTCCCTGTTCCATAACGGTTTTAGTGAACTTTCCCTTTTCTGTCAATACTGGTCTGTTATAAATGTTTTCGAATGTTTTTGAGTTTTCCGGCCAACCAGCAATTCTCTTGATGGTGCCGATGTCTACTCCTTTCCGCAGGGCAGCCGATGACGTTGCATGTCTTGTGCTATATGCTGTGAACATGTTCATGCCGATTCCCGCTCTGGTAAGGACACTTTTGATCCGTCGACTTATTGTTTGTGTGTTTGCTGCTTCATACGGCTTCCTTGTCGTTATAAATGATTTGATTCTTTTATAATTTTTTATTATAATTATAATTTTTCTATTAAATATAATTTTTCTGGTATTTTGATCTCTGCTCCTCTTGAAGTCACCATGATGTTGTCTATATTTATCAGGGCTAGTGTTTGTATCCTCTGTACCGTCGCCAGCGCAATTGCGTTGATGTCTTTTCAAAAATTCCTTTGAGGTTTCTATCATCCTGCTCGCCTTCTGTTTCTATGAATCTCAGGACGATGTTGAAATCCCAGGTGATTTCATATCTGGCCCTTGGTGGTCTTTTCCTGAAGACTATTTTGAAGAACCTTTTGATCGGTTGCTTGTTGGATATGCTGTTAAGCAAGATTAGTGAGATAGCCGATCTTGTCGAGTTTAATGATCCGTATGATGCACCCTCTTTGAATTCTTCCACCAAGAATTCCAAGACTATCTTGGCATCTGCTTGGAATAGGTTTATTTTGTTCAGTCTGCAGAATATCTGCCAGTGTCTCAGTGGTCCATTGTATTATTTCAGCGTTGATGCTGCTACCGACTCTGATAATTTGGAGGCTACTTCTGGTGAAAATGATCGCGACGCGTACGCTTTCTGAACACAATCCCTGCTGTCATCATTAGTTGAATTGTTAGTGGATGTCGTTGTTTCCTGCAAGGAGACAATAATATTGTAGTTCTTAGTCTGGTTTGAACATAACTTGTTTACTAGCTAAGAGTTTCTGGAACAATGGGTACCACGGTTGTGTGGGCCATTTCGGTACAATGACTGTTCCCCTGGCCCCGTCATGTATGATCTTTCTAAGTGTGGGTAATATTAGTGCGAACGGAAGAATAGTATAGAAGTACTTGTCCTCCCATGATATTCAGAATGCGTCTAGCGCATACGCTTCTGGGTCTGGATGCCACGAGCAGAGTTTTCTGCATTTCCTGTTTGCCCTAGTGGCAAAGAGGTCTATTTCATGAGGTCAAATTTTCGGCGATTCTGCTGAATGCCCAGTCGACCAGTTCCCATTCAATATCTATATTAAAGGATCGCGAAGCCTTATCTGCTTCTACATTTCCTTTTGAAGATATGTATGTCGCGTATACCCATATATTTTTCTTCTGGTACCACTGCCAGAACTCCCGTGCAATCTTGTTGAACTTGGGATATTGAATCCCACCTTGAATCTCACTATTTCGCAGTTACGCTCTTGGCTCCCGAAGCTTTTCAGTGCGAAGTATGCCGCAATTAGTTCGAAGTAGTTTATATGATGAGTTTTCTCCATTTCATTCCATAAACCTTGTGCACTCACCCCTCTGCAGTGCGTTCCCCAACCTATTAACCACGCATCTGAGCTTATTTTAAGCTTGAATTTTAGGGTTCTAATAGGGTTGATCTTATGTAGACTATTCTTCCACCATCTAATGTCCTGTGCAACACAGTCTTTAAGAGCCATCCTCTTGTCAAAATCTTCGTCATTTACCAGTAATGCTAAATATGTTTCTCTCTCTAGTCATTTGCAGTACACACTACTGTATGCAACTCCCGGCCAACACGACACAAGAGTCCTTAGAAGTTGGGCTACCTCTCTTATTTTGTATCGATATCCAATTATGAATTTGTCGAGTATTTATTTCAACCAACTCTTTTTCCTGTCCGTTAACTCTACTGTGTATTCTTCTGTGACCAGTACAAATCTGAGGTATGTGCAGCGTTTGCTTGGTACCAGGCAACGCTTTCGATAGTTGATGGTGAACCCTAGCCTCGATAGTAGTGTGATGGTTTCTCGAATGTTGTGTAAGCATGGTATGTAAGTTTCGTCTATCAGCAGCAAGTCGTCTATGTATATTGTTGATAGTAGGCCTCTGACACGCAGGTTGTTGACTACTGGTTTCATTATTTTGATAAAGAATCATTGGGGCTGTGCAGAGACCAAATGGGAGGCAAGTGAACTCATATAAACGGTTGGAAAATTGAAATCGAAGGGATTTCCTGCATGAGCTTTGCATGTTTACCGCAAAATATGCGTCAGTTATGTCTAGTGTTACCAAAAAATCATTAGGTAATATGAGGTTTAGTGCTGTTTTCCTATCTTCCATTTTGAAGTGTGCTGTCGAAATAAATTCGTTTAGCATTTTTAGATTTATGGTAAATCATTTTGAATCGTCTCTTTTCGGTCTCAGAAAATACGGTGACATGAAATGTCCCTCACAAGCCTTACACTGGAGAACAATTGCTCCCTTTTCTAATAGCGAGTCGATAGCCTCTTGGATTTCCTGCAGTTCTTCCTTCGAGTAGTTAGGTTGCACTGGTACATTTCCTTGGATCAGAGGACTGTCAAACTTTATTTTGTATCCTTTTATACATTCTATAATGGCTCTGTCATTTGTTATTTTTTCCCCATTCTCTCACTTGATTCTTTAATTGTTTTCCAGCTTTTGTGCTTACCGTCTGCGTTAGTGACTCTGACGACTCCTCGTTCGCCACTTGACCTGGTCTCGGTTCTGAAATGTCCTCTGATGAGTCTGTCTCTTGTGATATGAGTTTGATCCCGTTCTTGTGTTGTATCTTGAATATTCGCCCACTTGCTTTGACTTTGCAAGTGGGCTTCGCCAGTTTAAAGAATTTTGTCTCTGAGACTGTTTCTTCGCTATCGTTGCTTATGTTTTAATGTTTTGACCAGTTTTCTCTATCGCTTTTGCGTCTTTGATCCTTTCTGACAGCTTTGTGTCGTATAACCACTCGTCTGTTTCTATGTTGTCTAGGATTGGTCTTACTTGCTTGATCAAGATTGGAGATATGAAGACTCTTCTGCCCACCGACTGCGAATGATGCAGTTCTGCCATTATTTTCCCTGCATCGCAGAGATTCTCTAGAAGGATTGATCTGTCAATGCCTTCTCCCTCTTCGTAGAGTATTATTGAAATGGCTGTGCTCAACGCTGCCATGGCAGATCCTAGTAGATTTTGTGCCTCTTGAAAATGGCGGTCTCTCTTCTTGGTTACGTCAGCCATAGTTGCTTCAATCTCCAGGTTTACCTTGGGTGCCTCTAATGGACAGCTCCTTTCCTACTGTATTTTTTCAATAGTTCTTCTTTCTGCTCGCTCTGTATGCCAGTTTTTTATCTTACTAGCCATATTTTACTAGACAGTGTTTCCAGTGTAGTAGTAGGTCTGGGTGAAGTTTTACAGGAGAACTTTCATCCACTGTCGGGTCAGCTCCTAGTTTATCAACCGCCACTTCGTCAAGTTTAGGTTTATTTCCTTCTGTATTCTGTATAGAAATACTAGTTTCGTCGCCTCCGGTTTTTGCGTTTCTCTCTTTTTGCATTGAGACGTTAGAACTTATTTGCCTATTGGCCATGCTCTCCTGATTCTCATTGTCGGACGAATCAGATGCGTTATCATATTAGTACAGGATGTCTTCCCTTATGGATAAGTTTTTTCCGTCTAATGATTTAATCGATTATGTTTTTTCTTACCTGCGGTTGAAACATTTTCCATATTTCCATGTTGTGGCGTAGTTCTTTCTAATGTCTTCTTGACCACTATCTTGGTTGCCTCATTCTGTTTCCGTAACTCCCTCATTTCATTCTCTATTTTTCTTAATTTGACGAGCAATATTCGTCCTATGTCTTCCTCTTCCGACGAAGTCTTCCCTTCGTCACTTCCTGACATTTTACCTTCACTGTCTCTATTATTCACTATTTATTTAAACAAAGCTCTCTCTCTCGTTGCGAACTCTCTTGCACAACGAAACAATATGAAGAAGCCACCGCACTGGCAGCGGGAGGAGGAAAGCAAGAGTACCAACTTTTCTTCTCCCCTAGCTCTTAAACTTTGTGAAATTCCCTAGGAACGAGTACTACTACATTAATCTTCGAAGGAGGAGGCTTGAAGTATAATAAAAGGAGAGCTTCGTACAACAGTAGTCCTTGTGCAAACGTGTTAGTTTGTCAAGTATAAATTCCTAGCCTTTCGACGCCTTCGTTGGGTTTCACTGATTACCTTCACGCTCGCCAGCTGATACTTTTAATGACCCTATCGGGAGGTCAATGCTTTATGCCCAAGTGTTTATTGCTGCAATTGACCCTCGGAGTACTCCAATTTTGGTGCTGGTGCGGCGAAGCTCCTTGGTGCTCCTAGATGCTAATTCTCTCCGATGCATAATTTCCGTATTCTACACGCTGATGTACTCTCGGTCGTAAATCAAACTTGACACCGAAAGTTGAATGAATGTGAACTGAATTTTCGTATTAATTTACTAATTCACTTTATTCTTTACTTCTGCTACTATTACACTTTGTTGGTTGGAATGATACTGCCTCCCTAGTGGATTTGGCGCTCGTTATACACTAATGTACTCCAACCCGGAGTTTCTCCAGACTATTGAGCTACTGAACTATCAATATTATCGCAAAAAGTTATTAACAAAAGTTGATCGCTTTGATGTGCTCGTCAATCCGATTTGGGTTTGATCGACCTTGGCTTGACCTTGCGGTTAGTCCTTTAGGTGGATATGCTGTTAAAGTCAAAGTATGACCTTCAGAAATCATTTGGTTGACTCCCTTCATGGTTGATCTTCACACCCTTTAGGATCATCCATGTGTCTCCTCGGCTTCTGGTTGCCGAATGGTTCATCCTTGCTGAACCCTTCCATTAGCCTTATGTTGACTGCCCTTTCTCCGAGGTGGGTAGTATGGGATTACCACCCAATTCTATTTGTTGACCTTGACAAGAGATGGTTAAGGGTGAATTCGTTCGTTGGTGAGGGATAGTGGTGAGTAGGCGCCACCCATTTCCATCTCCTAACTTTGACCCAGCCTGTGCGTGGGTGGGGTTTTAACTCCCCCTTTCCATCCCTTCTTCTTGGTCAATGACTCCTTTTCTGTCAACCTTTCGTATCGGTGCAATGGGATTTGACGGTAGGTGGATTCTACCGTTTCCATCTTCTGATCTTGATCTGAGCGATGTGTAGGTGGAGTTGAGCCTCCTCTTTTCCATTTCTTCCGTGCACGCAATGGTTTTTCGATGTCCCCCTTTGCGGGTTTTGCAGTGGGGTATTGCGGGATCTCACTCTCTCCTTTCTTCGGCATGTGCTGTGTTGGAGTTTGATGGGGTTTCCCCCTCTTCACTTATTTTGACCTTGTTATTTCCCTCGGCTGTCGTGAGGACGGCCATACTCGCCCCCCCATTTCGTCCTTCAGTTCCTTCTGAAGGTCGGAATGCTCCTCTAGAAGGCCGCCGAACAATTGTAGGAGCTCCTGGGAGGGTTCCAGGCAACTCTTCTCGTAGAAGATTCTCTCCAGACTAACAAGGAATATCACTTTAGTGTCCCCCTCCGATTTTGATGAAACTCAACTATGTTGCAGCGCATGAAACTCTAAGAGACACGTGTTTTTTTTTATCGGCGGAAAAACGGTTTTAGGGGGTGAAACCAACCCCCAAAGTTGGGCATGTCGAAGGGTGGTAATGCAGTTTCACCTAGAAGGAATCGACCGATTTCAATGAAACAAAAACTAAAATGTTTCACATCGCGAGTAATGTAAAATGCCTCTAGATATTAAAAAAAAATCGTCTCGTAAGAGGGTGAACCACCCCTTGATTATTACTTTTTTCACCCTATTTAAAAAACTTACGATT
>JAYRCB010000729.1:98607-150273 GCA_036026315.1 Trachelus stipa | reverse complement strand
AATAAAAAAAAAAAATTTTAAATAACCTTGTTTTTCTTAGTCAGGCCGGAAACTTATCAATCCACCCTCGTATATACGTAAAAGTCATTTCCCTCGAATCCACATTCAAATATCCTACGATGTGTTCCACTAGATTCGACCACGTTTGGCTACTTATCAAGTTTTCCATTCGATTTTCTCGTTTTTAGCATGAAGATTCTTAGGACGCAGAAAATTTCGACAGGAATTAACCGGAACGAAACGACTTCGACCGACATTTTCGCCTCCATTAGATACTTGGAAGGTGGGTGGGAGAATCGTTCAGAAAGTAAAACTTTCACAGTTTCAAACCTTCCTGTACCCTCCTCGTACCACCTTCTGAACACACCGACCCTTGTAACTATAGGACACTAGAATCAGTAGTACCAATGTTCACGATATTAAAAAAAAATGGCTTTTCGCGGGCTCTCCGGAATTCTACTCACGCGCCACCACTTTAATTTCGTACGAACGTCTCCCATTACCCATCCAGTCAAAATACAGTAGTCGATCCTCGTGGGTCTACTTCGGGAGTTGAAAATGGCCGATGTTGCCAAGAGTCGTGAGTGCCGATGACGTTGTGGAGGGTATCGGTCTCTGGTATGCAGGCTGTGGGTTTTCGAGAGGGTTTTGCCAATGAGGATACCGTGCTGGATAAAAGGGGCAAATTCCCTGAAGATTCGGCTATGGATTTCGCGAGTAGAAAAGCGTATACTTTCCTCACGGGTGCCATTATCTATGATGGAAGCTGTGAAAGGGCCCGTGAAAAAAAGTGAGGACGCGAAACGAGTAAGAAAAAACTGGCTGTATAATAAGCCAAGGGATTTTCATGCTACGTATAAGCCGACCTGCAGACTCCGACGTTAGCAATGCTAACGAGAAATTTCTCAGGTTCATCAAAGGAAAGGTTAGGTTATGTTACTCTCAATTTTATACTGATAAAGATTGCTGGAAAAAGTCTCGAGCCTCCGTCTTCTTTTGCTTTTGTCTGTAATGGCACTGTTTTTTTTCTTCGTACTTCATCCTCGCTGCGACGGTAGGATGACGAGACTACGTGCTTTATCGTTATTGCCTGGGTAATTGAATTAATTGAAAATCGGACCAAAGTAAACCGGCAGTCACTCTCTTTACAGGAGACTGTTTTGATACCGCACGGTATCGAATTAAATCTCAGCTGTTTGAACAGTATGATACTCTGTAAGTAAGGAGCTTCCCTTGGGGACTGGAAACTTTATTTAAACTGTCGAGTCAAAGTCGAGACCCTCCTCCTCCTCCTCGCTCCAGACCTTAGCTAGGATTACAAGATTTTCACTGATTGACAATGAAGATAGAAATATTCTTTATCACTCTTCACTCTGGAGAGATTACATGCGTACGTATTTCGATTCGTTTCAGAAATCGAAGTAACAAGAAATCAATCGATTCTACTCGTTACGTTCAGTTTACCGTATCACGTTTAAAGCAGACCCGGAAGAGTAACGAGAATGCAACTTCTTCCCCAAGGGACGTCAAAACGAAAGAAGCATCCTCTTATACCTTTCGTGAGGTAAGCAGTGCCTTCTTCTTACTCTTATTTCCCATCCCTTACCTTCATCCCCATCTCTCTTTCTCTCTCTCACTCCCCCTTCTTAACCCACCTATTACTTCTGCCTTTAACCTACCAAGAAGCATCCTAATGATCAACCCCGATGAAAATCGGATCTTCATGGCGAAGTACTATTTCCTCCCTCTTTCACTACCTCTTTCTTTTCACTCTCTCCCCCGCCCCACTTCTTTTTGCTTGGTTTATTTCCATCTTCTACTGTTCTGTCCCATCTTGGTAAATAACGTCTTTTGTAAAGTAATATAGTTATGGCTACGTAGTTTCGCGGATATTCCGCTTCTTTATTCTATTTTTACGGAATTACATCGATACCCTTTTCAAATAAGGGTTGCTCACTGTTTGCACTTTGATGTTCGTTGTTCTTCGCTTCTCCCCCCCCCCCCTCCCCCCTTCTTGCCGATGTTTATCAAACGTGCCTATATCACACACAGTGTATATGTATAGTATAGTCCATACGAAAGTCTGTATTTTTATATATATTTTTGTATTTTCATAAGATCCTCCGTACGATAGAGGATACAACAACATGGGGTGAATAAAGGAAGGATATCGCACGTATAACCAACCCCTGGAAAAGGTAGGTCGGTGGGGTAAAGCGAATAATGGCGAAGCCTTGGTGTTAGCCTGCCGCATTGGCACCGCTGTCCATTATGCAAATCCTTTTCCAATGCTGATACCGTGGCTCTCGGCTTACCGATTCTTCCCCGAGTGGTGACTATCGATGTTGATTTCCCCCTGTATCGAGGGGGTAGTAGGCAGCAATAGTATCAGCTAGTATATGGATAAAGGGTAGTATTACGGTACCACTAAAGAGAAAGATCTTCGCAGTTCTGTGACACAGGAATCGAAAGAGGAGTGCCGCAGAAGAATGGGCAACACTAGTGGCTCAATGTAGTATACTACATTGAGAAATTCAAGATGGATGAATTCCATCGCTCATATCGTATAAGTAGGAGAGACTATTGATTCTGTTTTTTGATATTTCTAGTTTATCGGGTTAAATCGGCTGCATCGATATGTTACTTGTGCTTAAGCATTACCAAGTTATTGGATAAAGCAGGTATAATATACATTTTTATTTTTGCAGCCATGTCGAGTATGAACAGTTGAACCGTCGAATTTCAAAAAATGGTAGATTCGTTCAGGCACTCGCATTATGTGGAATATCAATTTCGTGAGAATATCCCACTGGCTCACAATGGTGGGATAGATGGATGGAGACTTGCAGAATTCCGTGGCGTATCGCGCTAAGTACTTGGGTGAAAGTTCGCTCCTTATTATCGCCACGGCACCGCTTCCCAGGTCACCCCTTTTCGCGGCTACCTCTACAGACTCGCAAACTACCCCGGAGGCCGGCTAACTTTTTAACTAGTTGCAAATTAAAATTTACCTCGAGCACATCTCTCGTGCTGGCACGTTCGGCTCACTGGTAGTTGAGTGAGTAGTGACTCATGAGTCTCTTCAAATATTTTATTAAGAAAGTAACGTTGACTCAAAAAGAAGGAAAGAGCGAAGAGAAGTGGAGGAGGGTGGAGGGCAGAAATTGATATGCTATCCTTAGAGGAAGAACTTGATAAATGACAGACAGGGGGATGGTCCCGTCAAACGATTCAATCGGCTGACAGTTCAAACATTTGCGGAAATGAAAAAAAAAGTGTAAAATATATAAATACTCAGAGGGGATGTTACTGGAAGGTGATTAAATTACTTGCTTATACTCTCGTTAAAACAATATCAGCCGGTATGGCAAGGTAGCAACTTCCATGGAAACGGTATTCAGGTGGAAAGAACTCCTCCCTTGTTAGCATTTAATTGAGAACTTTGCGAGATGTAGGTCTGTACATAACGACCGACCGACGGCCTCGTTTAAATATTTTAATAATCTCTTGTATTTTGTATAGGAATTGAAATATTCAAGCGTTCTGAATCCAGAAGGAGCGAAGTAACCTGCCAAGCCTGTAATTCGCACCCACACCTATCTTCGTTCTAACCCTATCCACCCTTAACATTTACTCTCTCAGTTACTCGCTTACTCGTTAACCAGTCTCAGGCCCTCTATCTCTTATCTCGCGACAACACGATAAAAGCGTTACACAGATTGCTCGGATGTGAACGTGGCTTAAGGTTTCTTGCTAAGAGACGCCCCAGGGTGATGCAACCGCAGTGGCAGCTGCAGCTGCAACGGACTCGCAAAACTTCTCTGCCTGGAGAAATACACACAGTTTAGCACTAGGGGAATCGTAGAGTAAGTAAATGAGAAATAAGGATCTCATGAGAGAGAAAGAGAGAGAGAGGGAGAAAAGGAGAGAAAATTACTAAGGCAAAGCTGTATTAGTTACAGAATAAAAAATTTGTAAAATTTAATTTAAAATCAATTTTCAGATGTCTATTGATACTTAACAAGAAATATGGATTGATGAAAAATTGATCAGGACCACCTAACAATTTTCAGAAGCTTATACCAAGAATCTTTCATGATGATAACAAGGTATTCGTTCGTTAATTAATTATCTATTAATTCAGATCAAACATATCAATCTGTCTAGACAACTTTGTATACCTTGTCGATCCTTTAGACCTCTTAACAATTTCTATTTGTGAATTGCTATTTTGGTAAATATCTTGGGAATCGTGTTTCAGAGCAGCTGCATTGCGACTGCGGTGTGTCAGCCATCTCCGCACAGGATTGCGGCTTGGACTACATGTTTATATAACGTCCACGAGTGTACACTGTACAGCAGCTACTCTGCCTGTTTGCTATTTGCAGTTACTCAGTGCGAGAGACTGTATTGTGTAAGGGGAAGACACTTAATGAATGCCGGCACGTGGCTGCACATTACCATCCCCCCTGATGACCATTTGACGTAAAGTGCACTGGAATGAATTGAATCTTGAAACTACAAAAAAAATTTTTAATTATACATAGATCATTTTTAAAAAGTGTAGGCAGTAGTGAAGTAATTGGATTATAGCCAAACTGGTAGCATGGGGTTGGGGGCGCATTGAGAAATATGAAGCAAAGTAATTTGGGGTGGAGAAGTAAAATCGGAAATGAAGGGCGAGAACTTTTTCGTCGAACGTTCTCGCGAGTGGTCGATGGGGGGGGAGGTTAAGGGTAGGTGACACGGTTTCACCATTATCGGGTGTTTACGATGAGGGATGTAGGGGTGTACGACGACGAGGCACGAGGGTCGCATCGTCGAAGAGCTCACCCGCTCCGCATAATAACTAGCTACAACGCATTTACATTTTAATACGACCCACCCACCTCCCACCAACCCTTTCCTACAATTCCTTTCGTGTACCTTCGTCTAACCCCGTTGTATCCTGAATGAGCTGCTATCGATACCTGGGGGATCTGACCATTTAGGATTCCAACGTCATCCGAAACTGTAACCCATATAGGGTAGTTACAGGGCTCAATGAACACCCATCCTGTTTACCAGGTCCAAGAAACCCTCTAGAACTTGGTGCAAAAGAGGCAAAAGTCCAGTGGTTTAGCGACGGGCCATTTTTATTTTTCCCTCAATGTCGAAGCTTCGAAGCCAATCGATCTAAGAAATTACTCTACGACCCTTACAGACCCTCAGGAACCTCCCCTGGGTGCCTCTCGTCAGCTACTGGCCCCTACGATCCGAAACAATCGGGTCGCTCCCGACCGTCGGCCGTTCTATGATATATGACATCATTATAGTAAGACCTTGAGAAACAGATGGGTTCTTCCTTCTTCACCCAGGACGTCGAGTATACGGATTTCATCGAGGACATCTACGAGAAACGAGTATACAAAGGATTTCTGGATAGTAAAGTAACCGGAAGTGGAAGGTGTAATCCGAACATGGAGAACGAGCAACCTGAGAGCCAGTGGGAGATGTCCATTAAGATAGGCCGATGTGTTTAACGGCGAATTCAAATGTCGACGACGATGTTCCCAAGGGTGAGGCGGGAGTAGGTACTCGACGCCAGAGAGAAAATATTGCAATTGTTTCGGAGGCGTGTTTTATGGGGTTTTTGTCAGCAAATAAAATGCCTACGGTCTGACTATTCTCCCCACGATGCCCTACTTCACTTTACCGGGATTGTAACATTTACAAAAGATATAGAATACCTATAATGTATATGGTATATCTGACATGGCTATAGTCTATAACGTAGATATATAATAACAGTACAGTGTAAGGCTACGCTGTACATTATATAGTATATAAGCCAATAAGTCCTCTATACGATATAGAATTATAGTATAGGTGTACAGGGTATATTATATTGGTGGGAGGATCGAGCATAGACTACAGACTACGTAGAAGGGTCGCTAGATATAATGGTGATTTATTAGGTGGGGAATTCCAATTCGCCATTGATTTACGGCTTTACGAAATCGCGTAAATATCTTCAATTTCCCGCTCCAGACTCTTCGACTTAAATGGAATTCGCGAATCATTGAGATACTTGACACTCGAGACACGAAGAGCCACGTTAGAGCCTGAATCTTGTCGACGCCATTTTCAAGTCTCACATTTTCGAATCCTCAATCGAGTATTTATCAAAGTTCCAGCCCCAGTCGCTAGAGCTCCATTCTTTTACGTCCTATGCTAATTATCCGCACCATCGACCTCAGGAATGTCCTCCTTCACTTGCCAGGACGAAATTACTCCAGGATGACTAGTGGATGTCAAACTACCCTTCCTTTACTATGGATACCCTATATTGGTAAGGATCTCGCGCAGACTGGGCAATGTTGCTGGCAACCATGAGTAAGCAACGGCAACTGGAAGACGAGACGCTCTCCTTCATGAAAATATTAGTCTGACAACTGTGAGTTATACCCCGGCAAGGTATTATTCCGAACAACGAACGGCATGGCCGCTATCTGATTCTGTTATCTCGGCGCCGTATGCTATTCTGGCTCCGTGGCGAAATAAACGGCCCGTAGAATACTTATTCTTGAGAATAGCAAGCCCGTAGAGGATATCCTGGGTCCCGTTCATCAGGTCCATCAAGGAGCCCAAATTGGAATTTTGGATTCCTAGGTTTACCCTGTTACCCTTAAGCTTCTCACTACTGTCCTTGGTCCAATTGGGATACGACCTTATTTGGGATAATAAAAAGGGATGCTGAAGATTAAGGGGTGAATTGTCCCCGTGTGTACTTCTGTATGACAATATCATGCTACCATTGACTCTTTTAGTTTTCTATTCTCTGTTATATATAGGTCCAGGTCCTATTGGGTATGGTAGCACGTGCACATAACTCAAGCTAGGATCAAGGAAGAGGACCCACCCAGGAGTTTGCTTAATACCCGCAAATTATAAATAATGATGCAACGAGGAATAGCACTGCCACAAATCAACGTTTACCGTAATTCCTTTGCCTCTTACGCTCCTGGGATTAAGCGGTTCTCGCAGTCTGCTGAAAAGAAAGTAAAATGAGTAAAAATGGGTAAGAGCAGCAGCCACTGTGCGGTTACCGTTAGTTTTGCAACAGGAATTCTCTTTTCCTCTTAATCTCCTCCATATTCTCTGGTTCGCAGGATATTCAAAGTCCAAAATGGCCATCCTTAATGTCCTGGAGTCGGAAAGGATTTCTGATGGCTGCGGCAAGTCTTCGCCAAGGAGATAACGGAAGGAAAAGTCCGAAAATGACATCGAATGCTCTTGCGATGCCTTTTCACGATAACGAATGTCTCCAGAAGACCTCGGCGAGGTCGACCCCGTCTTCCACGTCCCGCCAGTGGTCGTAGACGTTGCTAAGTTTTCCCAAAGTGGAGAACAAGGCCGTCAAACAGATTGAAATCAACGGACGGAGCGAGCAACTTCTTCTTCCTTTGGGAGAGGACGGAGCCAGATCTGAAATGAAAATCTGCGGGCAAGGAGGGCCTGGAGAATTGCTCGAAGAAAGCTATTGTTCGTAGGCCGAAGGAGAAGCTGAGTCTCGAAGGAATGAAGAGAACAAGGAAAGAATAATCTCACAGAAGAGGGTTTCCGGAATCCGAGGGTTTCAGTCCTATTTTCTGGAGTTCAATCTATTAGCATCTTCGCTCCTTAGAAAGGAGCCTTTAAAAGGCCACCATCAGAGGTCAGTAGCAACTTCTGATAATTTACTAAAGAGCTCAGTACTATTAACAAGATCAGTAATAACCTTGATAGCTAAAAAGAATAACAAATGTACTAAATTTCCAGAAAGCAGTTCAAGAAAAAGAAACTCAATCATTCTCCATCAATTTCGCGATTTCTCCACGTGGCTGATACCAATCCCATTCACGCGGTCGCTATACGGCCATTGGGAGATTACTGCAGTGAGAAACATAATATAGAGACGGTGACATGGCGAGGCGATAAAGCGTAATGCCAACCTAGGAAGAGGAGAGGTCGGCTGTTGGCCAGAAACGCGCTGGATGTAGGTACCTAATTCGTGTTTGATGATCGTACCGCACGTACTACACATCCCGCACGTCCCAGGAGGCCGCGATATTGCGCTAAACCGAGCAATTACTGCCCGTAATCTGGCTAATAGAATTCCAATATGTGTGCCAATTGAACGCTGTCTAGGTGCAGTGGACTAGCAGACTAGGAGTCGAGCAACGGAGCAGGTGAGGCTAGCTGGTACGCGCGACTGGGGAAAGCCCTGACATGGTTCCACCATTAACCACGGCCACGGGGCTCACCCTGAGCTATAGTCAGGACGTTGGGAGTGAGTCTAGAGAGCTTGATGTCACGGTATACAGATGCTAGGAGAGAATGATGGAGAAAAGGGAAAGGTAACAGGATCCCTCCTGCCCTCCCCTCTCTATGTATTCTCCATATGCGCTGTATATACATATTTATTGTCCAGCTATCACAGGCTACACGAGGTACACACACCATACATGCAGTTATAGGTACGTTCCTGCGAACGCGTCACCCCGCTTTACACGCTTTTACCATTACCCTCTGTTTATAGTACATATAACGCATCGGGGATAGAAGTGTCTACCGTTGTTAACGGGAAAATCCCAGCTCAGCCTCGGATGGTCCTGCGCACGTCCTCTTCCTCCAGGATGGAAAAATCTCTCGTGTGGAATGGAAAACGGCCTAACCTTCTATTTGCTGCGTGTCGTTGCTATAGATAGAAAAGAAATCGGATATAGGAAAGCCCTCTGGTCGACCCCCTGGCTCCCTCCATCCCAGGGTTTAACATAATCGAATAACAAATAGCACGGAGATGTGCATCTGCTTCGAGGAGAGAGAACAAGAGAGAGAGAGAGAGAGAGAGAGAGAATTCGGCCGGCGATGCCTACGTGAGTGTACTCCCGGACTCGCTCACTTTCACTCGGAATTGAAGAACTGAAGAAGAAAGTGCAGCAGTGAGTACCGTAGAATCGAAGAAATGCTAAGAGCTGGAAGGAGTATGCGAAGGAACGCGACATTCGAGAAAATTGGCAAGGAAATACGTTTCTCCCAGTGATATTACACGCTTCTACGAAATCCACGTCCGAGACTGAGAATGGACTCTCGCCAGTCTGAGATATATATATATATGTATACCCACGTCATATATTACACCTACGACTTATCTGTGAGAAGGAGAGAGAAAGAGAGAGACTCAGCATGCTCCTGGCGACATACTACTATCTATGAAGCAGGAAGAGCGATTCTCTCTCTCGCTCTCTCTCACTCTACATAGCTTGAATCCTCAATAGAGAAGTGGATGGGGATGCTGAAGGGTAGGCAAGGGAAATGGTTGTCGGTGCTGGGAACTCCGATACGAAGATTGGGTTAAATGGCGTGGTATAACCCCTCGTTACGCATTCATAGAAACTCTTCCACGACTGCGGCTACCTAACTTGACGCCGTATGTATATACATATAGCATACGTATATATAATTCCGACAGAGTTGGCCCGCGCAATGGAAAATAGTGCGCGGAAGGCGATAGGTGTTATTTTCGCCTTGAAATTATTATCATTCTCCAGAGCGATGACCTCATTCAGGGTATCAGGAGTACGAGTGAGACGAAAGGAAGGTACAGGCGCCAAGCGTAATCGGTTCGAGTAAAAGTAAATGGCAATTGAGGCACCGACGCTAGATAATAAACGGGCCTCGGTCT
This sequence comes from Trachelus stipa, assembly GCA_036026315.1. Classification (NCBI taxonomy): domain Eukaryota; kingdom Metazoa; phylum Arthropoda; class Insecta; order Hymenoptera; family Cephidae; genus Trachelus; species Trachelus stipa. The sequence continues at coordinate 140,567 of JAYRCB010000729.1, read as the reverse complement.
AAATGTGGGACGATCCCCAGGGGGCGTTCTTGGAAAATTAAAAAAAATAAAGGAGCCTCACTGAGCGACGCTCGGTCCTGTACAGGGTACACCGTGGAAGAAGAACGAGGAACATGAGGATGACCAGACGGGAAGTTGGAGGGACGCAGAGAAGGACCAAGGGGAATGAAGTGGAGGCGGGGAAAGGATGAGGTCGCGTCTCGTTAATTGAACGGAGGGTGCGATGCCGCGAACGGCAAGGATTTTCAGCAAACCAAGGGTAAAATGAAGGCGAGTCCTCGACCACAGAATTGCCTCAATCTCGTCGACCTGAAATGCGAGGTCCTGTTGTTCCCGATGTTACGGGACATCGAGGACGGCTGTCCTCCCTTCAACGATCAGCGTCGACCCACTCTCCAACCCTCATCTGCACTCCTCCATTGCGTTCAGGGAGCCAGAAGAATTTTTATTCTTGTCATTTCGTACCACAAGAATTTAGATGAATTAGAATTTACTTGTATGTATACACAGAATAGGATATTTTATATATATTTTTGTGAAGTGTGATTTTTCGACTTGCGGTCGCAAAGCTAGTCCGGCTACCGATTTAGATAGTATCGGTGTACCGAGTTTTTCGGCAGAGGAGAGTACCCGACGGAGACGACTCCGCAGACCGACGCCCCGCTGAAGATAGGCAGAAAGAGCTGTAGAGCTGGAGGAGATATAGTTTTGTTGCGGTTAAGGGCAGGGGAGGCACATCCTGACCCGAGTTGGGGATGTTGAAGGGGCCGTGGAGGATCTTCAAGAGTTACGTACCGATTCGCTAAGGAATACTCTCGATTTGGTTTAAAGGGACGATTCGAGGGGAAGGATAAGGGTATATAAGGATAATCCGCTATACGGATTTCGACCAATCAAAATGATCAGTTCTCAAATTTGGCTATTGTCGAGCTGGTTCGCTCTCCTGGGCTATTTGTTTATAGTTTTCCTAGCTGTTTTCCTGTTTTCCTATGTATGCGGTACAGAAAGTTCTCGCAATATCCAGAAAATCCTATAGATTTTCCGAGTGTGTTTCGGAGGTGTAGTGCTGTGCCCATCTGAGGTCCTCTGGATACGGTTCTCGGCCTTCTCGGATTAGCTGCACCAGCTCCGGTGAGTATTCCCAATATATTAATTGGTGAAGGGATTTCGATTTGACAGTTCAGATTCGTTCTGCTACGTTCTCCGATCCGCTGCTCTCTGTATCGCGCATTATTTGCCTGACTTTTACTCCGACCCTCTCTACCTCGACTAGCAGCCTGAGCGGCATTTCCGTAACCGTTCACTCCTATTCGTGCATCCAGTTGAGTTTGCTGATTTCACGCGTCCCAAAAATCGACACGATCCGTTAAGCTACCGTCTCTTCTGCTAGGTTTCACCGGAGCTCTCGTTTTGCCGGAGTCGACACTGTTCCACCTCAACTCCCAGGTCATACCGGCTCGTCAGTTCCTGGTGAAAGAAGAATTGTCTGCTGCCCGCCTGGCATTCGGATGCGTGAACGAAGGGTGGACGGTTGAAGGTGACGTAGATTAGCTCTAGGATTTTCGTTATCGGTGTCAAGTTGAGAAAATACATAAAAATATATATAAAAGTTTCCTTATAAAGTTTAAATATTTAAGCCACTCAAAAATGCCGGCGACCAATTCATTCCCGGTACCATTGTGCTTGCTCTTAATCTTCCGTACCAGTGACGTCACTGGAGTGCACAAGACCGAAAATACATCAACCACTGACTCCGTCTCGTCTACTACCCTATTCTAGTACTACTGGTATGTACTAGTTCCAATTGTATCGTGGCAACGTAGTGCCACTGCGAAAGGTCCAAGCAGTTCCACGTGAACGTACTCGTAACCTGCAGATAGAACCCCCAGTATCGAGGTTCGCTAGAACGAACACGTAGATAGTCATCCGGGTATTTCTCGAGAAACTAAAGTAATTTCACGGAACCGCTAAACGTAAACAGCCGTTAGGAGGGTTTGCCCGTAGCGAGTGTACGAGACATTTTCAACGCTGACGCCGACGTCCTAATACTGCAAAGGGACAAAAGGGTCCGAGGGAACCTTTGGGTTTTCCTTTATCGTATATTTGAGGGAGAAAATGGCTACGTGTATAAGTCGTTAACAGCAAGAGATTAGGTACTTGAATTCCTACCCCCTACCTCCTTTATTTCGCCCTTCATTCTTACTCCCACCAAAATCCACCCTCTTCGTTACACACTCACCCTTATACTTAACCTTTGACCTTGCACTGCAGCACGTGCCCACGAATCAGTCCTACGTAATTTTTAGTTTTACCGTAGCTCAACGTGGATTTATCACGGCTCGATTTTCAGTAAGCCGGAAATATGACGGCTAAGGCTGGTGAGAGTAGAAGTAGGAGGAGAAGGTAGTAATAGCGAAAAGTCAAGAAATAAGAAAAAGTCGATATTTCCGAGAACTTAAAAATTAACGATGCTTTTTCGAGTACCTTTGGCATTCTCGGCACAGAGAAATAGATTTCACGGTATCGTAATCCAATTATACCCCTGGAGTCCCGCTAGCGTACCCTTAGACCTCTACATTTCTATATTAATAATAACAATAATCAAATCGAAAATTTTCAATCTAACCTTAAAACTTAGAATTCTTAATACTTTTTTGTCGATTACTCGAGCTATTCATTGGTTTAGCAACCTTTTATTTCGCTTACTAGATTATTTTCTTTAATACGATCAGAATGATAGTAAAAAATGTCATCCCAAGGGTAGCGGTATATCCGACAATGGATATTACGATTGCTGGAACACGGTAGAGGCGCATAAAAGAATGATAGTTATTTTTATGAACAGGCAGGGAAAAGAAAAGAGAAATGGAGAGAGAAACCCTTAATCTCAACTAATTTCCAAGTAATAACGATCCAATGGGTGTCTTTAGTATTTTGAGGATTGAGGGGTTGCAGGGAGAAATCCTGGTTCCTCCTGGTTACTGGACTCGTTGCTTGATTCTATGCCAGGTTCCCCCAAGTCGATATCCCAGCTCCCTCGTAGTAGTCCCTCGTTAATTACTAAGGGCTGGTTAATGAGTTTTATTTTGTAAAGGGAGCACAGTGTCTTTGAAGCATTTCAAAATTCAGTCAAGATTCTCAAGACGGTAAACAGGTTGCTTAGGTTAGGATAAGAAGACAGATACGAATATATAGAGGCGAAATCCAGTATCCTGGGGGAAGAAAAAAGAATGGACCATAACTCAAAGTCGCGCTACTCATTCAAAGATGTTGTATTTTGTCAGCATCCTAAAACCCTTTACATTAAAAAGCATAGAACGACGGGTACCCTCTACCCCACTTTGTTCGTGACAAACGACGAGATGGGAGAAAAATGTTGTACGATATCGTTTTGAATAGGAATCTTTTTTTTTTAAATCCAATTTACAAATATTTACTCTCCATATTGTCACTGTAAATTTATGTTCGGGACTGTGTCATAATTTTTGAATGTACATGTAGAAAGTTTAATGACATTAAATCAACGCTTAGGGTTTTTCTTTTTCATGAAAATCGATGATTTCTTTGACGCTACTTTTAAAAACGGCAGCTTCGTCGCAATGTTACTTCACGAAATATAATTACGAACGTCTTGCAACTCGTTGAAATTGAAGGGTGCACTCTCGGTTTGCGTAATAATCTTAAACGAGCGCGTTAAATAACGGCTGGAGGTTTCAAAGTGGTAGCTTGTGGGTGGTAAAGAGAGAAGGAAGTAGGAAAAGAGACTGGATGGATGCTGAAGGAGTGAGTGAGGAAGTAGGAAAAGAGAGTGAAATGGAAAAGAAAGTAGAAGAAGGAGAAAGGGGAACACCCTACTTTCGTTTCAGACAATAACAATTGCGCTCGTTATTATCCTCCGTTTTGTATGGAAATTTGTAAAATGGGAAGTGGCGGTATACATTGGCTGTACATGTAGAATACGTTTGAGAGGATAAGAAGAAAGGGAGAGAGAGAGAGAGAGAGAGATAGAAAGGGAGAGATGGAGAGATGAAACAGAATTACTGTAATCTACAATGAAAAATCTTGTCGTTCGTTAGATGAGTTTTTAGCAAGATAAATACTTTTGAGCTGTGTCGATTCCGGATTTTCATTGTTGGGAATACACGACAGGGAATTGGACATATGTGACTCCAAGGTAGATTGGAATTTCTGTATATAGGATTATTGATCTTTCTGTACCGTAAAATAAATTGAATGTCCATTAATTTACCGATTACATTTAATTGCCACGAGTTAAATTGTTGTACCAATTAAAATCGACAGGACGGGGATGGCTCATTAGAATTTATTGCTTGGTAATTGGGCTAACTGTTTATGCAGCGAGCGTATCGCGTCGACAAATGAAAATGAAAACTTTGTGAAAATAGAGAAGGCGACATTCTTGGAGAATCGGATGAAAGTTCGCTCGTTCATCGATTAATTCCATTTTAATTGATCGAGTTGATTCCACATCATGGGCAGATCTTATTATGATTTTTAGAGCAGCGGATAGAGTGAGAGAAAAAAGAAAACATAAAAAAGGAATAATAGTAAAGGCAAGAGCGTTTTGTGAGAGGACGTAATAAGGGTCAAAGGTATAAAAGCTAGGATGTATAGGACTAGAAATGGGGTAGGGCAAAAGGGACCGATGAACCTATAGAAAGAGGCTGTATATCAGGAGGGAGAATTGAAATTCACAGGAAAGCAGTGCAAAACCCGGCAAAGCGTTTTCTCCGCAAGAACACGAGCATTATTAGCCAATTTAGCATATTCCCGTAGTTACACTTTTATATTAAAGGAGAGAAGGGCGTAGGGGAACTTTCTTCGGCTCTGCATACATCTGAATACAAATGCACGTGTTATTCGCCACCTGGCGCCTTCACATTTTTACAACCCCCGTTCCAGCGCTAGCAACTCCTGGAGCATAGAAAGCTGGAGGAGGTTGAGTAGCGGGAGGGCGACAGCTTTCAGTAACTCTCAAAGAAACGAACGTCTGATATTCAATCTTGGGAAAATCGCGTCCACTGAGCTCCAAATCCCAAATCGGTCGTACACGGTGAATATTTAGTTGACTTTACGTAGGAGTCTCATTGGCGAAATCATAATCCTCTGGATCCGCTGGTACCGGAGGTGGTTCCAGTGGTATTGGAACGCTGACGTCACCGAGCTCCAATAACTTCAGCCTCACTTCCATGTCCACAATGGTTTCCACATCGTCCCTAAAGGCGAGGCTCTCAACGTTGCGACCTGAAAGGTATCGAGTAACGATACAGAAGTTATTCGTGCGTCAAGACCGACATCCGGTTAACCAATAAAGAAATTTACTACCTAAGAGATAGTTTAGGGCGTCTGTCCAGATATGGTAGATCTCCCGGGTTGGGGCGATGAAGTCCAGTGAACCTCCTTCGTAAAGGAGCGAAAAAAATAACGTATCCTCTATGAATTTCCGTCCCTTGGAGTGCGGACATCGTTTTCCGGTTGCGAGGCCAGTAGCGGAAGCTATGCTGATTCGTTTCTGAAGACTCGCATAATTATGTACATCCGCATTCCAGTCGCCGTAGATAATGGCACGCTCGTCCTCAGATAAATGAGCGAACCACCAGTTTTTGGCTTTCTGAAAAAATGTTGATACAAAATCTAGGATTAAATTTTTTAACCAGGATCCTTGATCGGATCAGATAATAAATTATTTAATAAATGATCTCATGATACCTTCAAAGTGTCCAAATTCCTTGGGAAAGTATGTCCAACCTTAATGGCATTCAGTCTTTGCAGAATTACCAGCCTCTCCGCTTCCGGTCGTACACTGTTCCGTATTTCAAGGACACTAGGATGTTCCTGGAGTACCAGCTCAAAAGCATCATTTTGTTCCGCCATCCAAGCATCCTGTATCTTAGCTGCAGTGATGTCACGCAAGGTGTCAGCCAAGTTGTTCAAGGTAGTGGGTCTAGTAGCAAGAGCATCTTCCAGTTGACGACGTAGAACGGAAAGAGCCACATCATGATCTGCAGGTTCCCTGGCCTTCAAGTCACGCCGGGTACGGCCCAGGGTCCAGACAGCATGGCAGAAGACTTCCTCGAAGAAGGGATCCCGTGCAGCGAAGAAGATGGGACTGAATCGATCCGAGGTCTGACTGTGTCTGATACCAATATGTAAAACTTCGCACAAAATCTTCACGACATCCTGAGCTATCCGGGTTATCCCTAAGGCTAACTCAGCCTCCCCCACAGCCAGAACATAACTGTCGCGATAACGATTTGAAAAATATTTAAGACAGTTAAGCGCTAAACGACTCACCGGAGCACCGTCGGTGCTGAAGCTGCGAGAAAAATGTTTTCTCAAGGCGGGAATTGGTTTGGCCGTAGGTGTTGGCGACGACGGCATATATTGCGGTTCGCAGCCATCGAGACTGATCGTCCAGGATAATCTGGTGGATGATTGACTTGCAGATAAAGATCCTAGATCAACTAGAAGCGTCTCGGTGCTGGCTGAACGCCAGGATATCCTAGCTGGTTTGATGTCATCCAGGTCGCAGGATTCTATTTCATCTCGTTCGTTCACACCGAGCATATAATTCAGGAGTAACGTCTGCAGTACATGGAGCTGATGAGCCAAGTCGTACTCCAACTGTTTCTGACCTGATCCAAGTACATGTCTGAATATTATCCTGCGTGCCTTAACTGTTGATAAAATTTGTAAATCATTATTCCTTCGTTCAGATTCTGCTGAGAGTAGCAGTCCGTTCACCATGCCCAAAATGGCAACCTGAACACCAGGTGATCTTCCCGTAACCAAGTTCAGGGTCTCCCAAGTATTCAATGCTTGACGCAAGTGCCGAGGGTGGTCGTCGTCATTTCCATTAGCAAGTATGAGACACCCTATAGATAACGCTTCACGTAGAGCACTGCTCTCACCCGGACCAGCAATTTCCGCTACCACTCTGTCCAGTCCTAGAAGTCTCATTTTCTTCAAGTGGCCATGCTGCATCGAGAGTCTCAAACAAGCAAGAACCGCAGTGGTTTCAGTTGAACCAGCAGTTCGCAATATATCAATGATCAAGTCGGTACCGCGGATCTCAACGAAGCATCGTGCAAATTCGGGATCCTCGCATGCAGTAGCTAGTTTTGTAATAGCAGCCTTCCTCCGTAAACCAGGACCAGCATCCCGAATGGCATCTAGAAGAATATTTGCAGTTGTCTTTGCTGAGAAGACCAGCCGTAATTCAGTCCCGTTTAAGACCTGATCAATCAGATCGGATGTGACGTATTTATTTGCCAGGGTAGGGTCTTCAGCCTTTGGCGATGGTCTGGCGATCTGAAGAGCGTATTTATCCGATTCCGTTGAGAGACCGTGAGCCAAGCATAGTTCCTCTATTATTTGTTCCAATGGATGACTCCTGTCGATTTTCGCCAAGATCTGCTCCTCGCCAATCGCCACGGCGACGGAAACTATCGTATCCGTCATGACGCGCGTCGGTCAGCTCTTCCTCCGTTCTTCGGTGTAACCCATGTACGAGAGTAAAAATGGTTAATTTACTTTGGTAATATTAAAGCGAAGCAATACCTGTGTACTCCGGTCTAGCTGAGGTCTGACTACTCTAGTTATCGAAAAGATACTGATAAGCAGGCGTGACGAGAAGCGCCGTTTGTCGTTATATCAGTTGCTCGGGGAAGCGAGGAGAACTGAACTGACAATAGCACTGCGATAACGCTTCAGTACCTTATCACTAGCTTGCTTCAATTAACGTGCACTTACACCAAGAAAGCGGTTTCGCTGGATTCATCCAACACGCATTTACACAATGTAAATGGGTTTGAATGCTGTAAGCGATACTTATTTTGGTGGCTTTGTAATTGTGTCAAAAATTTGTTTTTATTGACACAAATTATAAACTTTTTTATTAATATAAATTAATATTTATATCGTTGCTGCCGAATTTAGTTTCACGAAAGTATTATAGCTATTATTGATTCAAGCTTGTTTTTTCTGGGCATAGGAGTGAGTATAGGAGAAGTTAGAATCGTTGCACTAGGAACTCATTGCTCGTTGGAGTACAGAGAGACAGGGTACAATGTGGGGAAACTGAGAAGATATTATGTAAAAGCTATGTCATCTTTATTTATTTTAAAAAGTATAACGATCAAATATCGCCACCATGCCTCAATTCATGTTCATGAAAAATTCACAAAACAATTTTATTCTCCTCCCACGGTCAACAGTGTAGAATGTGCTTATTGGCTAGTTGGTGGAGACCCACCGTTGTCATACTGGTTCTTGTTTCTTAATAGGTAACCCGCTAGGAAGCTGATGGGATCAGGTGGTCTCTCCTTCGCTAGGCTTGATAGTGCCTGCAGCAAGATGGGCACTACGGTTTGGTCTAAGTACTGCCTCGTAGGTAATGATTGAACCTCGACTCGAGCTTTTTTAGGAGGCACACCCGACAGATCCGAATCCTTGTCCATGGATATTACTTTCTGGAAACAGAACGTATCCCTGTCCACAGATGCTAGATGATGCTGGCTTCTTCATTCTCCTCTGTACATTATACCTCCTGGTACTTACTCCTCGACATTACTAACGTTAATCTAGACATTTTGCATTAAGCGTACAAGCGGTGCAAGTCATTTTCAGCATTACCTATCCCACTCGACCAATGAACATTGATACACAAGAAAAACATTCTGTACGCAAAAATCTGAATATACAGCTTTTCGAGTACTCTGAACTTTAAAAACTCTTCAATGACGTCTAAATGACAAAATCGCGATTAGTAACAACCATGATAAACAGGGACACGTAAAGGTTAGTTTTAACCAAAAGAACAATGCCTCGTAATACGGACCCAAAAGGTAAAAGAAATCAATTGATCACGTTACATTAATTAAAAAAATGCGTGAAATGGTAAAAAGATCGTCATGAACAAGCTTGGACTTACACCGCTCGTACCCCAGGCCCCATAATCCAAGGTGGTCGAGAAGGTGTTAGGTTATCTCCCTTACGTGGGCTGTTTCGGACACAACATTGGCGATGGGTTGAGCTGCTACTGCTTCAGTCCTTTCCTCTGTTGTACTTTCTATCATAAAAGTAAATTGATATGTTACGAAGATGCTTGCGAAATTTTATTGAACGCGTAAGGATTAACAAGAAAAATAAAAGTGAAAAATACAGAACATACCACCGCCGGACGCCATCGTATCGATCGTATAAACAAACAAGATAGTCGACCAAGCGATGGGATTATGAAAAGTACAAGCTGTTGCGACCGTTGCAAGTAGCAACAACGTCCACGAAGCACACGTGCGCAAGTGGCAACATTTCATAAAATTATATCCAGCACCAGCGCAACTTGTGTTTCTCATGAGAAGTTTATACTTGATTACTTTACCGATTCCAATAAAGTCATTTTAGTACACTTACAAGTTGAGTTTCCTATCTTGAGTAAGTTCAAAGAAAACTATGGCGATAGATGGCAGCACATAAACGTTCTACAAAATATATTTCCTTTCGGGTCTGCTGCACGTTCACGTGCGGCATGTGGACAGTTTACACTGTCTGTTTATTGAGTTTTGTGAATATTGTTAAGACAAGTAACTAAAAATGGCTTTGTATAATTTTAAGAAAATTGCAGTCGTCCCTACTGCAAAGGTGAGTTCTATTTTTTACATGTTATTAATGACTGGGCTTAATTGCTAGGTTATAATCATGCAGCTTGTACTGCCTGCATGCTATAATTTTCGTGTTTAGAGCTTTAAACAAATAAATTTAACTGAGTTTTTCGTTTGTTTGGTGATTGGACATATACAAATATATTCAATATTTTAAAAGTATGTTTCTTATCTTGTTTCAGGACTTTGTCGACATAATCTTGTCAAAGACACAGCGTAAGACACCCACAGTAATTCATAAGAATTACAAAATATCACGTATTCGTGCCTTCTACACGCGCAAGGTTAAATTCACACAACAAAATTTTCATGATCGGCTTAGTCAGATTATTCAAGAATTTCCAAAATTGGATGATGTTCATCCTTTCTATGCAGACTTGATGAACGTTTTGTACGATAAAGATCATTACAAACTAGCTCTTGGTCAGATTAACACTGCTCGACATCTTATTGATAAGTATGTCATATTATTTTACAAAATCAAGGTAAATTGTACATAACATCTACAATTTCTCATAATTTCAATTTTTTACAGTGTGGCAAAGGATTATGTCCGCTTATTGAAGTATGGAGATTCCTTATATAGATGTAAACAATTAAAAAAAGCTGCTCTAGGTCGTATGGCTACTATCATGAAAAGGCAGGCTGCTAACTTGACATATCTCGAACAAGTACGGCAGCATCTGGCGAGATTACCCAGCATCGATCCATATACAAGAACCATTATCATATGTGGTTTTCCGAATGTAGGCAAAAGCAGTTTTATAAACAAGGTACTATCCAGAAGCTTTACGAACTAAGGTAAATACAAAATATTTTTACTATAACCACAAATATTTAATGTTCCTTTAGATTACACGTGCTGACGTGGAAGTGCAACCGTATGCTTTTACGACAAAATCCTTGTACGTGGGTCACACGGACTATAAGTATTTGCGTTGGCAAGTGGTTGACACCCCTGGTATTTTGGATCATCCTTTGGAGGAAAGAAACGTTATCGAAATGCAAGCTGTCACAGCACTAGCTCATTTACGAGCAGTAGTACTTTACTTCTTTGACATTTCTGAACAATGTGGTCATTCTATTGAGGAACAAATGAAGCTCTTTGAATCGATAAAGCCGCTTTTCACTAATAAACCTTTATTGGTCGTTGCCAATAAAGTGGATGTTCTACGAATGGAAGAACTTCCAAAGGAAAAACGTGCAATCCTGGAACCATTAGAAAATAACGAAAACGTCCCCCTTATAGAAATGAGCACCGTAACTGACTTCGGCGTGATGGATGTCAAGACACAGGCGTGCGAGCGTCTCCTGGCCTTCCGGGTCGACCAGAAAATACGTACAAAGAAGGTACAAATAAATTTTCTACTTATTACAATACTCAAATCATTATACTTAGACATTAAATTTATCATAACAATTGAAATATAGGTTGAGGGAGTCTTAAATCGTCTTCACGTAGCAATGCCTACAGCAAGAGATAGTAAAGTGCGTGCACCATGTATACCAGAATCTGTATTACTGAAGAAGCAAGCTGCTGCAGCTAAAGCAGAAAAGGCAATTAAACGTAAACTGGAACGTGAAATAGAAGAAGAGTTGGGTGACGATTATATCTTAGATTTGAAGAAAAACTATGACATTGAGGGTGACCAGAAGTATGATGTTATACCAGAAATATGGGAAGGACATAATGTAGCTGATTATATTGATCCCGACATCTTTGAGGTACAATATTTTAAGAATCTCTTTAAAAATATTTACAAGCACTAACCAATTTACCTCTATTTCAGAAACTCAATGCACTGGAGAGAGAAGAAGAATTACGCGAAGAAGCTGGTGTCTACGATTACAAGATTCCAGAGTTGACAGAGACCATGAAAGAGATAGGAACACTGGCTCGACAGATCCGCGATCGCAAAGCAATAATGAAGGATGAAGCCCGCATTACAAAAGCTTCCACAAAACCTGTTATGCCGCGAACAGCAGGTGCTAAAGTCCGTGATCGTTCAGTATCGAAATTGCGAGAACAAATGGAAGATCTTGGTGTCGATATGGAAGACACTGAAGAAGTGAGTCTTCTTATGTTACTTAATAACTATGCCCTGTACATGATTTCACTGCAATGTAACTTTTTTTTACTGTTCTCAGGCACATTTCACAAAGACCAGAAGTCGATCTAGATCTTTGTCTCAGCCAGCGAGGAAGAGGATGCGCCTACAATCCGAGTCTCAATCAAGAGCTAGAAGCAGTTCACGACCAGCAAGAGATGACATGGGTGTGAAGGATACTGCGGTAAGACTAAAAGCCATTTCTAAATTGTTCTACCTATTTTTATTAATATATGTAAAATTTATGTAAATATCTTGTTTACAGATGAAATCCAAGCTGAAGAACATAGCACACAGAGCTATCAGGAAGAAGGTAGCAAAGAAGGGTCTCAAGGGTGAAGCTGATAGATTTATCGGTACAAAAATGCCAAGGCATTTATTCGCTGGCAAACGTGGTGTTGGCAAAACAGACAGGAGATAAGACCTTCATTTTACATCTTACTTCTTACTTCCAACCTCTTTTAAAGCTTGTCCTGTCAAGAGGCACATACATCGTATGCAGTTTTAGATTGCAAATACATAAAAAGATTTTACATGTGTCATGCTCAATAAATTGGAGCCTAATCGCTCGGCGCAGACAATGCTTTATTTAATTTATTATCCTTGACAAATGTAAAAAGAAAGTAAAATACCAAACCTATAAAAATTTTTTAGATTTTTTAAATAATGTATTGCCCAAAATGAACAACGCTTGTTCAAATGAATTCGTAATACGTGTAGCACCTCAATTTTTGAAAAATGTTTCATCAATAGGCTTTTTCAATAGTTCTCAAGGAGTTCTATGATTCCTTATAGGTTTTAAGAATAGTTCACTAACAGGGTGACTACCCTTTTATATGACTACTCAAATAAATATGCTCGACCCGACCAAGGAAATAGGAAAAGTAAGACAAGCACAATGTAAAGAGAGAGAGAACAGTGTGAAACGAGATGTCATAAAGGAAGACAGAAGTTAAAAAGTAAAAAAGTAAGGAATGGGTGTATAAAAGTAGAGAAGAAATGAGAAAAGTAATAAATCAGAAAGTGAAGAATGAAATATAATGATATAAGGAGGAAAAGAAGAAATAAATATAGAAATAAAAGGTTGGAAATGGATATAACGGGTGTTTCCAAGAGACCAGTATAGAAGACCGGCTCGAGGAAGAATGAGCGTTCCGAGTCCGGGCACTGCCTCGAGCGTTCCCTCCACTCTCCGCCTGCTCCCACCCGCCGTGTCCTGCGCCACGAATTTGCGCGCACACAATTTTGGGTAATTTCCAGTACTTCTAAATGTGCTTGGTGATGTTACCGACTGCGGAGTTACCATAGGAAGTTACTTGATAGTTCCAGCTAAAAAAAGGAAGTTAGTTTTCTTACTAGTATGTCATATGTTTCATGATTGCGTGTGCATAGGACTATTTCTTGCTGGGTTTAGGAATGCGCAAGTGGTAAAAAAGTAAACATGGCGCTTGCTGAGCTTTGCGGTATTAATTCCATTGTCGATTTTAAGAGATTAAACGAGAATGCTTCCTTTTCATCCGAAATTGAAGCGTACAGTCGAAATTTCTCAAATAATCTCCAACTTGCCGTACCCCCATTCGCAAATGTGAGTATATAATATATTGAACTGTTTCTTTGAATACTTGTCACAAATGTGCATTATCATGTAGCATTTTAGTAATCTACCTTCTGTAAATAATCATTGTTTAGTCTATTCATTTTTTATAATAGTTAATTTCATATAAAACCACTATATTATTATAGTAGTTAACTTTGACTGATTATTTCACTTATTTTTATTTAGTATTTGTAGGTGTATATTATTCTTTCTTATTATAGAGGTGTTTGATATCTATTTCCATTAGTTTCTCATTGTCTAATTGTTAATATGCTAAAAATTGACCATATGTATTAATTAATTGATATTTTATAGCCTGTGGAAAATTTGGCTGCTTTAGCTCAAGGAAGCGATGAAACTGGAAAACACATTAAAATCAATTTTGATCATGGAACTACAACTTTGGGTTTTCGATATCAAGGTGGAGTGGTCCTGGCAGTAGACTCCCGTGCAACTGGTGGCCAGTTCATTGGTAAAATGATTTATCCTTCATTAATAATTTGTGTGTAGATTTTACTTCTTTTAAATAGAGTATTTACAATTTATATTTATTTAGGTTCTCAGTCTATGAAAAAAATAGTTGAAATTAATGACTACCTCTTGGGTACCCTGGCTGGTGGTGCGGCTGATTGTGTATATTGGGATCGTGTTCTGGCAAAGCAATGTCGCATGTATGAATTGAGGAATAGAGAACGTATTTCTATAGCTGCAGCAAGCAAGCTTTTATCCAATATGGTCTACAATTATAAAGGAATGGGATTGTCCATGGGTAGGAATGATAGTTGGCTCGAGTCACATCAATTTACTAGCCTTTGGTAAGTCACACTTTATTTTACTTGCATATTTTCATCTAGGTATGATGCTTGCTGGATGGGATAAACGCGGACCTGGATTATACTATATCGATTCGGAAGGTACTCGTACTTCAGGCAAAGTATTCAGTGTCGGTTCTGGTTCAGTGTTTGCCTATGGTGTCCTAGACTCTGGCTATAGCTGGGACCTAGCTGACGAAGAAGCCTATGAGCTTGGCAGACGTTCTATCTACCATGCTACTCATAGAGATGCGTATTCCGGCGGTATTGTCAGAGGTAATATATTTTCCATGACTTTTCACATTCTTAAACTTTAAGACCATGAGAAAAATGATTAATTCTTTTGCAGTGTATCACATGAAGTCAACCGGATGGGTTCACATCTCAGATGAAGACTGTAAGGATCTCCATTACATGTATCAGGAACAGAAAGAGAAGGAAAAGGTCACGAAGTAATAAAACTACTGGAAAAATAATGTATTTCATCTAAAAAATTTTTTTGTCTAATAAAATTGATTCTTAACTAAGTACAACATATTTTTTTGTCATTATTAATTTCCTGTATACTTTTCTGTTAATGGAACTAGTCGTTTATAATATTTAAGTAAGCCAATAGGATCGCTAATCACTTTCTCTATGATGCGACATTAAAATCTTTCTTAAATGTCAATAGGTCATGTAGAGATCAATGATATCAGTAAATAAACTAACAGCATTAACTGACATTGTAGTATTTTTGCAATAGTTGCATATACAATTCATTATCTAATTGCAACATTATAATGTATTTTTTATTAATAAAGAGTGAATAGAGGATTTATGTTATGAAAAAAGCCTTGTAATTGCCTCTCTTGGGCAGCCATATTTGTGACGGGACGTTTTCATATCTGTCGTCATCCGCACAGCGCTCTTGGCAACAGAACGACGTGTTTAAGCGTGGCACGCTGTTGGAAAAGTCCAGTGAGAAACATATTGACCTTATCAAACTAGAAATTCGTAATTTCAAATTATTTCTTGAGCTATGTCAAGCGCCGAGGAATGCGAGTTGAAAGGTGGCCATCCACCAGCAGGTAAGACGTTTTTTTTAATACTGGTTTTAGATATTTTTCTGTGATCCAGTCTTGCATTGTGAGATTGACGTCTTCGCTTGCCAAGGTCATGAGAATTGAATTGCTTCTTTTACGTCGTTCTTAATTTTTCAGTTAAGGCTGGAGGGATGAGAATAACTCAACATAAAAATCCAAAGGAGGAACGTGAGAGCAAGCCCAGTAAGGAATCTGAAGATGCTAAACCTTCAACTAGGTAAATAAGATTAATTCTGCTTTTTCGGTATTTCATTAACGTGGCAATTTTATCTATACCCCATTTAATTGCTTTACTGTTAAATTAAGAAGGGAAACTATTGCATAATGATGTGCCTGTAGTCTATCCATATAAAATGTATATTTCTGTTATCTGAATCTTACCTGTATCTTGTCAGCGTTATGATGGATGACTCATATATAAAGATAAAGTCGAATATGTAACATAGAAATAAATAGTATTTTATACTAGATCTATACTGATATGTATCCTTGCAGTCCTCCAAAGACAATGATGATCAGTGGAGCTCCAGCAAGAGGAAATGCAGACTTCCCACCAGAGGCGGTTCAACATTTTCATGAGAAGCCTGCTCCGACACATGATGCTCGTCCTGCTCACTGTTCGCGTCCTATTGTAATCCAGCAGCCTAGAAAATAAGCTATGTCTATACCTTCTACCAGGCTCAGCTAAAGGGATACAGAACTGGATTTATGCAAAATTTGTGATACCTTCACAACATATACTTAAAAGATACCATAATATTTTGTGCATGTACTCAACAGAATGACAAGTTTATTAAGCAAATGATTTTGCATCAAATCTAGGTGATATCACCTATACTAGTTTGGTATATTGAGGCATACATAGGGTCTCTCATAGAGTTTATCACTGTTGTGAAAAAGAAAAATTTATTTTGTAATCAAATACTCTAAGATTCATATAATATTGGCATTTAGTTCAGAGTGAATCGGCACTTGTTGAGATTTAAAAATATCGGTTTATCATTCCGTTTTTACTTGATGTTCTACATTAATCGTTATATTTTATACCCCTTGGGACCATCCAATGCATTTCAGACTCAAATATTTTATGCGGAGAGAAAATATCTAATTCTACAGTTTTTGTTTTTCATTATGCAAACCTCATGGTTTATTTGGTTGTGGAGTACTTTAATAAAGAAGTTTTGGTGACAAGTATTCGAAAATGCGATATCGCAACCGTTGCTGACATTAAGACTAATAATTATGAATACTTTATTATCGATAAGCAATATTGCGTGACCAAGTCACGGCTGATTAATACTTATTATAATTATTTGTATTCTGATACGAAAAAAATAAAAAATTCATTTTCAATGACGTACATGCACATTCAATCAGTTCCATTTCCTTCATATTTTCTTAATCATTATTTCTCTAATTATAAATAATTCTAAAAAAACACTTGTCGCATCACATTTTTAACACATTGCATACGGCGCTCTGCGCGTTGAACACGCCCTCAAAGACCGCACATTTTCGAACGCTCCAAAATAAAAGAAAACATGAAAACGAGATATCTCGTGGCCCAGCCGCAACGTTCAATTTGCTAAAAACGAGATATCTCGTGACCCGTACGCAATGTGTTAATACAAAACAGTCAGCGCTGCCTTTGGTTACCTGTTCAGCAATCACATGGTAGCTGGCAGCATGGTAGTGGGTGGCACTGGACAGAGTCGTCTTGGCAACCAGCATGTATTCCATAAACACAACCACATTGATGTGTCAAAGGTTGAATAAAAAAACCATCCCACTCGGTCTTCCTTCCTGATGTGGAAAAATGTGAATACGA
The DNA here is from genome assembly GCA_036026315.1 of Trachelus stipa. Lineage (NCBI taxonomy): Eukaryota > Metazoa > Arthropoda > Insecta > Hymenoptera > Cephidae > Trachelus > Trachelus stipa. The sequence goes on along the minus strand of JAYRCB010000729.1, from coordinate 123,454 downwards.
TCCAGACGACCACCGCATCTTCATCGTCCTCAGCAGCCTCCTGCCATAACTTTCTCGACGCCGCCTGAAGATTCTTCTATCTTCTTTGAACTTGGCCCTACGGAAAAGAAAGCAAGGATGTCGGCGAAGAGTAACACGGAAAAAGTTTCTGAGATCGACAATCACGTTACCAAACAGTACGACATAATTCGACGTCTTGGCAAAGGGGTAAATTAATATTTTTCATAATTTAATTAGCACCGGTAATATCTTAAACCTAATTAAACGTAGTTAAAAACACTTAAACATCCATGAACTTATATAAATTCGTAAACATATTCCACAGAACATGTTTGCAAAATACTTTCCCGTCCACCTACGTAATTTTTGCACTTGCTTAGAAAACTAAATGTGTATTAGGTATTTCGTGCAACATTACAAATATAATCGTAAATAAATTTTTATTGCATTCCTTTATAATATTTACGAATTATATAAAATCATTTTCAAAATTCTTATTAACTTCGAAACGGCCTAACCGGAAGGCGGAAACTCATTAGGAGCAAATAAGGTATGATGCTACATGGAGATATAGATAAAACAATGAAAGCTAAGTTATTTAGTATTCAAGACTGTCGCACAAGGCATAGAAACATATCTAGACAATCAATAAATGCGCCAGGTTGTCGTGTCATAAGATAATAATATGTAATACATAAAATATATATAGACATTCCGCAAGTCGCGTTTTAAGGCCACAACGATTTTATCGATTACAAACCAATAATAAGAACGAAGTAATGAATAAAAGATTTCATATAGTTATAATAAAAAACTGAATGATAAATTTGTAGGCTTATGGAATAGTATGGAAGGCAGTGGACAAACGTTCCAAGGAGACGGTGGCAGTGAAGAAGATCTTTGACGCCTTTAGAAATCAAACAGATGCTCAAAGAACTTTCCGCGAGATAGTATTTCTTTTATCGTTTGCCAATCACGAAAATATCATCCAGCTTATTGGCCTTCATAAGGCAAATAATGATCGGGATATTTACCTCGTCTTCGAATACATGGGTGAGCTCGATTATCGAAAATTATTATTCTCTACAATATCATGATGAATAAATTGAGTGAAGATGTTTATGCTTTTCAGAAACCGATTTGCATAATGTCATCAAAAGAGGTAACATTCTTAAGGACATTCACAAGATCTTCATTATGTATCAGTTGTTCAAAGCGATCAAATACATTCATTCCGGAAATGTGATTCACAGGGATTTAAAGGTAAATTATATCAATAAATATTTATTCAAGCGATTTTGTTTAATATCTATAATTTCTCCTTCTGTCTATAGCCATCGAATATTTTGCTGAATGCTCAGTGCCATTGCAAAATCGCCGATTTCGGATTGGCCAGATCGGTAACCCAGATTGGGGAAGGGGATGGCGAAAGCGGAAGCGATCCTACCCTGACGGATTACGTAGCGACTAGATGGTACCGCGCGCCGGAAATTCTTATAGCATCCAAACGGTTTGTCATTTTCAAACTATAAGCTATATCAATCGATAGTCAGTAATTTCTCATTGAAAGATTTAATCCATTAAGCTACACCAAGGGTATTGACATGTGGTCTCTTGGCTGCATCCTAGGAGAAATGCTACTCGGCAAGCCATTGTTCCCAGGTTCATCGACGATAAATCAAGTGGAAAGAATAATGGCTACTTTGCCGCCACCTACGGAAGAAGGTAAATGATTTCAGATAATATTTTCACTTAGCAACTATCTTTTATTAGGAAATACTCAAACCAATGACGTGCACGTACATAATTTCAGATCTGGCGTCCGTGAGTGCTGGATATGGCACAAATCTTTTGGAAAAGACACCGTCGGGACCTAGAAGAAGCTTGAAGGAATTGCTACCTGATGTCTCTGGAAGCGCTTTGGATCTGATAAAGAACTTGATCGTATTTAATCCTAACTTCAGACTGACAGCTGTCGAGGCATTGGAACATCCTTATGTAGCGGAGTGAGTCCAGGTTTAATTTAATGGGATCGATTGATCAGTGCTCAGCAGAGACCTATAGACGATAATGGCGTCATTCAAGAATATATAGAGATACGATACCTTTTGTAGCTTTCACAGTAAGGGTAACGAACCCGAACGAGGCTCCAGTGTTATACCGTTACTCAGGGATGATGTGCAGCTCTCGGTGGAGGAGTACAGAAGCAAACTCTACGCCATGATGGACGAGAAGCATAAGAAACATAAAAATATGTGAGTTAAATGCCGGAATTGCATTGTCATCTATAACTCAGAGTCATCGGAGCATCCACTGATCAAATGGTTCTTTGCTGCTTTTCGTGCTTCCCAGGTTAAGAAAGAAATTTTCTGATAGGTCCAAGTCTAGGATAAGACGACTCTCGGAGCATATTAGGAAGGAAACAACGTCGAGCGTCGGTCAGGGCGACGCTACTGCTAAAAAAAGCTTCCATCTGTCCTGTGATGATTTTCACAAGGAGAGGATGACCAAAGGTGACGTCTATAAGAATCAACTTCCGGTTGACAATCATGGTAATGAAAATAATGAACTCTCTACTGTTTATGTAGACAATAATTTATTATATGATTATTGAATTTTTACAAGCCCGTTCACTGCCACCCAGGAAGGTGATAGCACCTACTTATATGGCTGGTCATGGTAGGACTGGAAAGAGTCAACTGGTTAATGTAGATATGATGATGGGCGATAAGCTACAGCAAAATGGTAATAAAAAGAATAAGAATTATTTAAGAAATATTGTTATAGTAACGTATGATTGAAAATGCGTGTGAATATTAATCAGGCAGGAACACAGTGCAATATGCTTACAACCTGGTGAACGGCGACTTCAGGAATTTACCACCAGGTCAGGCAAAGAGCTGCCTTTATTTGAGCCAACAGCAACAGCAGCAGTCGCAGCAGCAGCTCTCCAAATCACAACGATCAATACAGTCTGATCAAGTGACTCTTGTAAGTCCACCTCCTGCCCTTTTGGATAAATGAGAATCAGCCTGTAAATCGAAATTCTGTCGTTCCAGGTAACGTGTCGTATGGGATTCATTTAGGTACTGTAACCACTCTGTTTGAAGTCCCACGACTAAAGGTACCTTCCGAAATTGACTGCCAGTACTGCGAGCATCGTCGTATCCCTATTGACCTTAATGCAACTGATTGAGACGCAACTATGCTCGCAAAACTGAAAGTGAATTTCGGAAATTAACCTAAGAGTGCATGATCCTTTTTTTTATTTCCTAATTACACGTCTGTCACGAATATTTTGTGTTTCAACGACATACGTGAATTTCATATTTTCCACAAGGCACGACAGGCGCGATTAATAAATTATTTATAAATTTTTAAAAGATTTCTCGATTCAAATTCTACGGTCTTTTCCTTTTCGTTACAGCATGGAACAGGGGTCAGGTCGACTCTTCAAGCCCAATCGAAACCGCGTAAAATTGGAAAACCTCAGCTGGTACACAGAATATCTAATCAGAACCCAGTGAATCAGCTAAAAGGGACGTTACCAAAAAGGCCCAATCAGGAGAGTCCAAATAATCAGAGCAAGTATCTCACGAAGATGCCAAACAGCTATGCAAAGCACTTTGCCGGTAATGGCCACGTTGCGGTTCAACAACAAAGTCACGTGGCTTCGCAAAATCAAGCTATTCAAAATTACTTGAATCAAACAATTCCGATGAGAGAGCGTCAGTCGATACGCACCATCTCGGAAGTGGCAGAGACTACGGGATATCCTCAGAACGTAAATAATCACCTGGAAAATCACAGGTTAATGAGAAGCGCTGTAACCAGAAGTCAAACGTTGAAAAATCACCTGAGACACAACAGCATTCAAAAGCCTCAGGTAGCAAGAAATCTTCGTTCGCTAAATAGCTACAGCCAGAATCATGGAATCATCACGGCTTCGGCCTACAAGGATCTACGAAGTGGAAATATCAGATGGTGAAGTAGCAATGTGGGGAGCCGTCTTCGCATAGCTTTCAGGAAGGAGGAACAATAAAAAATAATTAAAAACTTTAGGACGGTTAAATCGAAACAAAATTAAATTCCCAATTTCGCAAATTCTACAGGTCGACGGAAGAAATATTTCAATATCCTTTCTTTTCTTATATTGCTATACTGAAACGTTTTTTTATAATGGAAATTTTGTGTATTTCAAATGTATACCGTGATTTGTATATTCGTCGTTGAAATTACACGATCGATTATTTTTACGGGAAAAGGAAAGGGAGAGTGTAACCACAATTAGGAACAAAGTGGATCTCACGAATGGCTATACAGAAATAAAAGAAAAAGTATGGCTAACGAAGTTTATTGCCTCTCAATGTTAAAGATGAAAAATTAGATGAAAAAAGAAAAAAAAAGTGAAACTGCCTCTTCCATACCGTGTGAACGTTTTCTTAATGTTTTCCCTGATATTTTTAATATCCTCTCTACCTTCTCCACGTACGTATGTATTTACACAGGCATTATACACCAACTTACAAATTGAAACAGTTCTCAGGAATAATTCCAATTATATCGTAATGAAGTATTTTACGATAAATAATCTCAAGCAATAAAATCGGTACGTCCTCGTGACGTTCCACGTGCCACAATGGAATATAATAATTATTATGTCACCGTTTAACACGGCTAACAAGACGATTTTTGATAAATCACTTTATTTTAAGCAAACATGTTACAATTACTATAAAACACCTACGTGTGAGAATGGCTGTACAAATTTCCTTGTAAGACATTTGTAATTTTTGTGATCGTGTCATGTAATGACGTCTGTCAGTGTATGATAATGTACAACGAAACATTTCATAAATAAAAGTATCATGTAAAACCCACGTGAAACAGTGGCGACCAATAATTTTTATATTTGAATTCTACCCCGTTGATACAGAACGAAATTAAAATAATTTTATCAAAAATTTTCATCGATTTCATTTACTTTAGACAATGTACGAAACTTTTTAATATTTAGCCAACAAAAATTTTATTTCTTCTAAATCCAATTTGTATCTTCCCGCTACCTTACTGCAAGGCCATTTCGCACTACGAACGCTAAAAGCCAGCTCGTAAAAGCCTCACTAAATCTTGTAATTTATGAGTTGTCTGTTTCGCACATGTATACTGTCATGGAATTAATGTTTTTTTTTCCTTATACCACATTCCTTATTTATTTTCTTTATCCAACATGATCGCCATATACGTATCACGTTCCATAAGTTTCCACGTGGAATTGTGCATATAATAAAAGTATAATAAAATAAACTTGTATATAGGTAAATGGTGCTAATTGGCAGCAGTGCGATAAAGTAGGGTTAATTATTTAAAATAAAAAATATGATTTTTCAACACCAAGTAATTCTTCAAGGTGGCGACGAAGAATAAATTTGAGTTCTATTTTTTGTTCTACAATTATGATAGTACACAGGATATGTGATACCGTTATGAAATTAGTAAAATGAAAACAAATATTTTTGCATAAGGTAAAAAATTACGTAATCCACTCTAACATTTAATTTTAGTTTATATTTGGAAACTAGGAACGTCCCTCATTTTAACGTAAAGGATTCGAAATTCCTTTTCTGCCTGGATGGACGTTGGTATCCCTGGAATGTCCAAAAGTTCTCCGACGTTCGAAGATCGTAGTTTTCGAGACGTGACTTTAGTCATTCTCGTTAGCTTGTAATTTAAGTGTAACGTTCTACCAGTACTTTGGCAAGTACCGTTTTTAAAGTAATTGGTTTACAATTATAGCTATCCTCGATTTCGTGTTACACCCATACAATTAGTTTAATTAGAGGGACAGTCAAAACGGTAAATATATTGTGTAACGTATTTTCTCAACCCGACACCGATAATAAAAATCCGAAAGCTAACCTACGTCATCTTCGATCACGCATCCGCATACAAGGCGGGCGTAGCTTAACGGATCCTGTCGATTTTAGGGTTTGCGTAAAATCAGCCAACGCAACTGGATATGCGAACGGGAGTGGATGGTTACGTAAATGCACGACCACTCAGGCTATTAAGTTGAGGTAGAGGGAATAGGCTTAAGCGTCAGGTAAATAGTGCCGGAAACAGAGAGCAATTGATCGAGAACGTAGCAAAACGAACCGTAGCAATAAAATCGATATCCCTTCACCAATTAATAAATTGAGAGTCCTCACCGGAGCTGGTTCAGCTGATCCGTGAAAGCCGAGAACTGTATCCAGGGAACAATCAGGTGGGCACCATAGCGTAGCACTGTATTTCCGAAGAACAGCTAAAGAAAACTATAAATAACCCGGGAGCGCGAGGCAGCTCGAGGCACCCCGTTCGGTGTCCCAAGACAGACTGCTTTGACAATAGTCAAATTCGAGAACTAATAATTCTGCTTGGTCGAGATCCTTAAAGTCGATAACTCTTATCTTTTCCCTCGAGTCATCCCTTTAAACTAACTCGAGTATCCAGTTTTTAGGAATTGTGTGTAGAAGAAAATTTGGATATTGAAAATTTGAATACGACGAATGATATATTATTCAAAGTCAAACCTAGGGATGCTTTTCTTATTTTAATCGCAAATATATTTTCTTCACATAAAAAGTCCATGTGGTCAAAGGAGTTACGTGATTGCAAGTGACTTTGATCCTGACTGACAGCGAGATAGAGCGAGATTGCATCGGTAGAATTGCATAGAACAGAAATAATATTTCCATTACAGGAATATCAAAGTCTCTGGCGAATCAAATAACCTCAATAAGAAGGAGGATATTTTCAGAAGAGATCTCTTGATCCTGATATACGTTCAGAACACATGATTCGTTTGGAAGCATTATTACATTAAGAATTGATTCAGGTGGGTGATCCCTTAGAAAGGATGCTTGGTCATAGTTAAAAATCGTACACCATATAGTAACAATTACGCCATTATTTAAAGTTTCAAATGTCTCTTCTAGATGTATTAAGACTAATTGAAAGTCAAATTTGTTAGGCCCTAATGGTAGGCATGCAAATGAAAGTGATTTTCTTGTATGAATCACAAGCTAAAATAGAACACGTCGCAAAGAAAGGTTCTCGGTGTTCCGAAAAGTATTCGACTTGGGGAAAAGATTTGGCGAATCAGTTATAAATCCCCTTCTGGTTTAAAACGCTTGAGAGCGATGAACTTCCTTAAAGTGAAGCGATCCGTATCAATTTGGTAAAAAGCATCAGCCGAGGAGTTGGGGAAACTGAAAAAAAAATGAATTCATTATGACAAAAGTACCTTGTAAATTCAGTGAGAAAATTAATTATAAAATATAAATTCTACGTACAAGAAAAACGATGGTTAAATCTGACCGATTAGATTTTGCATATTATTTATTAAAAAATACACGTCAATCACGTTACAACATCGATCTCTCTTAGTGTTTTTCCTTGCACTTCCGTTAACAAATATTACAGACAATTTTAGGTACATCGATTCGCTTTGACCCTACTTTATACATTCATCGTAATTTTTTATTTCGCCCTCGTCGTTCAACTAATGACGTTTAATCTCGTATACGCGACGATATTAAAACCTCGAAAGAATTCGTGATTTAACTAATGTCAAATGCTTTGCTCTGGTGCTCACAGCATCCCCCTCTTCACATTTTTCTTTCTTCACCTCCTTCGTTCATCCTAATTTAATTTTCATCTCGAGCAGTCGTTGACCTGTCGAGAACCATTAAATATATAAATATTTACAAAAGAAAAAAAAGCAAATAAATAAATATACTCAGAGAAAATACATGGAACACTCATAGCTGACCGAAGCTCAAAAATAACGTTTTCCCCTTGAAATTGCTGATTTTCCATCCATCACAAAATAAAATCTTACGTATAAGCAACGTCACAGTTCCCTACTCAGGGATGACAGTTGTAAACCATAATTTGACATATGTGACTGTAATTTTGCCAAATTGCCATTTTTTATTGTATTACCAATACGTGACTGTTATTCGACGTTTATCTGACTGTGAGTATAAGACTAAATGAAATTTCGTTCAAAATCGATTTACCGTCTGATCAGCGAGTGATAATCCCCGCTGGTTGTCAAATTCGTTTACCTTAATCTTATGGGGTGAAACGTAAGATCGTTCAATTTGCATCGTTTTATCATATTACAATAATGTTTCTACAGGGGAGAAAAATAAAAAAGGAATTATCATCCAAGGACGATCTTTCCCTCTTATTTTTTTCCAAATCCTTTTCTTTGCTTTAGATAAGGGCTCGCTATCGCAAACAATATTTTCACGCACGTCATCGTTTGTTTTGCAGTCGTTAATGCTGCCCATCACTCATATTTGTATTTTTCAAAGTTCAGATTTGGTTTTGAACAAGCAGATAACAATATATCTGCATACTTGTCTATCTTATTCTAATAAAGTTCCTGACACTTGAATACTGCTTTCGTGATATCCATGCAGATGGTACAGTGACATCTTTCTCGCTCACGTCTTGGCGGATCTGTCATCGAAGGAAACTCTCTGACAGACTTGGATCCTCCTGGGATAATTTGTGACGGTTGTCTGAGCAGAGTTGAGGAGGGTCGTCGCAGGCTGATTCGTGACTGGTTGTTGGCCCGTGGACGGCTGCGACTTTTGGTTACTCCTATAGACGACCTTCGTGTAAGCGAGATTCTGCAAATATTAATATCGTGATTCAATCGAGTGTGGATTGATCTGAATATAAAAATAAAAGTATAAACGGAGAAAGAGAAAAACAGAGAGAGAGAGAGAGAGGATTGATATAAAAAGAAAATCTTACAAGGCTATTTTGCGCTTTACAACCAACCTAAGATTGGAAGATCGAAGCTTTTTAACCAGAGATGTTTTAACAAAGTATTTTACAATAGAGTTATTTGAAACAGTATTTCCTCATTGGCTCGTGCAAATGTTGAATTGTTTCTAAACAAGTGCTTGATACCTAAGATAACAAGTAAGGTTAAAAAGAATTTTCTTGAAATTCCCATTGAATGAGGATGCAAAATTTTATTACAGCCCTTAATTACCTGTATCGTTGATAAACGTTCCTAAAATGATCTAATATATCCACCCTTTCTATAACATAGCGCATGTCGTACCATCTATTGTACTGTAACGTACTAGACGTTCTGTAAGAAATTTGTATCGACAAACAATGATTTAGCTCAAATACCTAAGCGTCAAATAATGCTAATGAGTAGCAAATCCCCCCCTCCTTAAAAAGGATGAAAATTAATTAATGAAAACATTATGGGCGTTGGGGATCTAGATAGTCTTGGGGAATTTTATAACGAGGAGTATACACACAGTATAATAACGAAGGTCGATCGACGTTTAAGAGTAAAAGATATGGCAATCACGAAAGTCTAGATGAAAAGTAAAAATAAAAAATAAATCTCCGTCATAACTATTAAGTCTGTCTAATTAATTCGGAGGCGAGAGAAATGTTGATGATAATTGGAAGGAAAAAAAAAGAAAATTCACAGTGACTATTTGTCGAAGAATGGCAGAAATTGTGACTGGCGACCCATGAGACTGGAGGAAATGCCACCTTGCCTTTGAGAAGCCTCTTGCAAGAGGGGCGAACAAGATCGTCGTAGAGATAAAAAAAGTATGGTGTCCTCTAAGTGTAGCGACGAGAATCCGTGATCTGCGTGGTGATCTGTTTACCATTCCCGTGCACGTGGCTGTGCGAATGCGAGGAACTCGCCGCACTGTGGATGCTGTGGCTGCTATGACTGCTGTGACTGCGAATTGGGCCCGCGCATCCATTCGCCGTCGGCCCGGTCCCCGGAGGGCAGATTCCCTGGACGGGAGATTGCTGGGCCAGGGGTAGGGCCTTGAGCATGTAGCATCGCCGATGGGGACTGTGGCGGCTGTAGAAGCTGTCATAGCCGCTGCTCGACGTTGCGGTCCTCTGCAGAGCCAGTACTCCGTGGGCTTCTCCTGGAGTGGGAACCCCGGGGATCGGGCCCAGGACACGGGGCCCTCCGCTGCAGCCGCCGCAGACGCCCGCAGCCGCCCCCAAAGTCTGGAACCACAACACACCCACTCCAACAGCACCGACTGTTCTCGACTCTACGACCGAGGTCTCCCGACCTGGACCCATCATCGAGATCCTGAGCTGGTCTACACGCCAATCTTTCACAATTGATAAGCCCTTGGAAAAATTTTATGTCGATATACATTTGCATTTTTTAGGTAATTTTTTTTACATCAATTTTCACGATAAACAAATTCCTTAAGATATTTTTCAAATCCAGGTTTACCATTGTAAATACTATATTTACTTGGCTCGCTCTCAAATATCATTTATTTATTCTGAAAGACTGCGTGACTTTGGGCACTTCGTGAATTATTTGTTCGATTTACCGAAGTGATAATTGAATTTCCCGCTCTTTCCTGAGGAACTGTGCAAGATAAAAGAGACCCACGTGGGTAGTCACTTTGGATTTCGTTCATGGATATTTCAATGCGAATTACGCAAGACGTGGAAAAGGACGTCAGGCTGGAAATGGATTTTTTTTTTCTCAAGTTACATGCATAATCCAAATCCGTATACCAATTTCGACTTTAATGAACGTCCGATAGAAAACTAATAAAATTAATATATTTACATCATTTGATTTACGATATGAGACACAGCGAGTGCGTCACGTAGAATTTTACTTTTTTACTTATTTACTTACGTCGCTTCCTAGATAACAGCTCGTAGCTATATACAGTCCCGAAATTCCCACTGTGTTAACGGGTCTCTAAAATCGTATAGAACGTCTAAGCAAGTAATCCCACTAAACTCTCTTGATCCGATTAATTCGCTCGTATAAATTTACTGTGATATTTTGTGCAGCCTATCCAAAATAATCCGCAAATTGGCTAAAGCCGCAAAATCATGTTATTCGCAAGTTCGCAGGACGAATCCACGCGTGTGTTTATCGTAAAAGCAAAATAAAACTGTTTATGGCTCCATCGTAACACAATACAGAAATCTTTATTATCGACCATCAAAAGCGCTAACTATTATATGGCCACCACCTCTATAACGATTTCTTCGTTTTATTCCTTATACACTTCCGACAAAGCTAATCGACCCGATTACTTTCGTTTCCATCCAAATCTTATTTAATAAGATTCACGAAAATCGTATAAACCCTCGTAAGATTGCGCAACGCGCCACAAAAAAATTCAGATTGATGTAGATGAATAAAAAATTATTACCGTCGTAACATGAACAGCGCGAAGTAACGACTGGTAATTTCCATTTTACATAAATTTATCAGATCAAGTTTAAGACGTTTTACGATAGATGCATATAAATTTTTTTTCGTTTAGCCAAAATATTAATGGACCATAATATTAAAGGGGGATATGACTGTTATAATGAATAAATTGGGATTCGAGTTAAAGCCTCAAAGTATCCTTGTAGGTGGTGTATAGTGCACGTAATACATAGTAAATATATACAACGTATTTGTAGCTGTGGTAGAGAAACGTAATGGGAATCGCAGCCAATAAATAAGCAAAGTGGATATCCCGTTGAGCATCTGATCTACGTGTACGATTCTAAGGGAGAATAAATATAGAGGGTTGTAAATAAATTAAGTTACACTGGACCCGATACTAGGGAACGATGATGCTCGTTAATTAAAGGGAGCATCTCCAGTATTTTGTTCTGTCGTTCGTTTATTATTTAGATTAGAAGAAAATCTATGTTATTCATAAAGTAAAATATTAAGGGCTAATCAATATTCCAGGTTATTCCCCTTTTACGATGTCGTACTAATAAATGGCACCAGCAGAAATAATTAATGAAATATTCAATTTACTGGACGCCAGGTATAATCAGATTTATACCGCTGTCTCCAAAGGACACCTCTTACGCGGTGGAGTCCTGGGTTCGGGAGACAATAATCAAAATCCAAAAACTAGGGAGTTTCACTCTAAAAGCTACTTGAAATTATTTTATACAACAGCGAACTATCGGAAAGAAAATCCAGGGACGAAACGGGAACGAATACCGTTCAGGAGGCATCTGACCGTTCAGAAGGCGTCTTACTTGATCTGCATCCTGGAATTTACTGCTAACCAGACTAGTAACCATTACTGTTTTAACTTTTCCGTATACTATACACGGTTTCCATAGGCAACCATGTAAACTGGGATCGTCCGAATAACGATCACATTTTTCCAGCGCTGACCTCGTGAGAAATTGAAACTTTCCAAGGAGTCTATTTATAGAGGCTAATTATGGCTTTAATCAATCATACCTTGATTACGAAGCGATTTGGATAATTAGATACCCAAGGTAGTAGCAGAACCCGGAACTTGGTTATAAAAGTTTTTCGTGTGCGTCAGCTATCACCAGAAAGTAGGGACGTAGAGATGATGATATTAATTGGATGAAATAAAGTGACCGTGACTTTCAAAGAATCTGGGTAAAAAGAATGAGACGTAAAAAAAAAGGATCGAAAAAGTTTGCCCGTCTGCGTTGAATACATACATACGTATATGCTTTCGAGGTATAAAGAAAATAAAAGATTACGAAGAGTGCGAAAAAGTTTTCGCGATGCGAAGATAGCAGATAAGACGGGTTACGGTTCTCGGGTATATTTTAGTAGGAGAATTATGTTCTCGGTGAATTCGTGAGTACTGAACATTGAATTCGTAAATAAATTGGGTTATACATCTAACGTGAATTTCGTGTTTGAACACCATGGAAGGTACGGGAAAGGTCGGAAGTAGCTGACGTGCCTCTGTAAGTGACGTATTACCGTTAGCTCAACAGGTAAACAGACTGAGAATCTTCTTTGATATGGTGTCACGCGAGTCTGGTTGCCGCGAACACCTGCAAATGGACTTTATCTGTTGAAATGGTATATACAGATATATTTTTTTTTTCATATCAGTATCGCGAAGCACAAGACATGAGATATGTTTCGTATATTTATATACAGTCAAAGATATTACATAGCCGTATGTTCATTTCTCACCTACTCCAGTATACAGGTATAGTAGACGACGCTCGGTCGATATCAGGTTAGGATATATATAAAACGAGATCACGGTCTCTCCGGTCTGCTACTGGAAGTCGTTATGGTGAGACGTGAGTGAAATAAAAGTGTGTTTATTTATTCGCTCTTTGGAATTCTCATGGCCGGGACTGTAACTCACTGTACACACAGCATCAATTTCGATCAGGACTGAGTGAAATATTTGTCTATGGTCTCTATCGTAATTTGTCATTTTCCTAATAGGTTAAGTTCGCCCGCGGAGATCCCTACGGATCTTGTAACGTGGTGAGATACGGAGATGGGAAGCAGAATTTCTTTGAAAAGTTCAACACTGTAAACTTATGTTTGTTGTTAAAGAAAATCTAGCGATGAATTAAGTACGAGGCGTCGGATTGTGGTTGACAAAAGGAAATAAATCGTGCGTTTGCTTAATATACTGGGAATCGCTCGATGATTTTTTTGAGTCGTAATTTTGCAAAAATAATTTCTGGCTTTTCGTTGGACTGTCGAATTTTACTTACGGCTGTTGGACAAAGATGTTTTTCTTATCTCACTCGAGACAAGTTGGAGGGAAGTGTAATTTTTGAAAGAATTAACGTAACCTACGACATAGAAGTCTTCAACAGTATTTGCATATACTTCAAGTTACTTTTGGTTAATGATAAGCTTTATGATAACGCGCGAACGAAGTCAGAGAATATATACTGACAATTTGTTGGGACGAAAAATTTCTTCTGCAGTGGTACTTCCATTGTCGAGATTTTTTTCCTGGTATTTAAACATAAGTAACAAGTAAAAGAACAGAAAATTTATTTGAAAAACTTGTTCTCTTGCGGTAAAATATAACTTAACAATGGTCCTGGCAACAATCGTACAGCTAGATTTTTTCTTGATCGCACACTCTGACAAATTATTGTATTGGGTCGGCCAAAGAGTCATTGCATTTTTTTTAAGACATGTATGTCAATCTGTTATTAAAAAAGCGCTATTACTTTCTGGCCAACCCAATAGAATACAATAGCTGCCAAAGGCACGACGTTCTAGGAAGCTGCTAGCTGGGCCGCGTTGTATCGAAATGAAAGGCAACTGCGCAATACCCAAAGAGTTTCTGAACCACCAGGCGTTATCAAATAAATCCTCTACTTTCAGGCGAAGGCAACCTTCTTAAAAAAAAAAAAAAAAAAAAAAACATGAATTGGCTATATTCTCGGGATTTGATGAAGTTTCAGAGATTTTCACGAACCAGATCAGCAAGGGTATTCGATCATTGCCTAGGCCATCTGCCCTGGGTTTTCTCCTCTCAGCAAAAAAGTACTAGAAAACTGTTCTCTGTGCACGTTTTAGGTAAATTAAACGCCGAGTGATGGATAACTGTTAAAATACGAAAAAAGTCACATGCTTTAGTTTGGCTCACCCAATATATTCCATTTATTTATCCTTTTCCCAATCTCGTTATTGCGGTTGAAAGCACGACTGATAAGAAAAATGTGAGCTATGTAATAATAAAATAATACAAAAGCACTCGACGACCCTCATTATTATTACTAATGTAATAAATAAGTACTTTCAAGTTTTAACCTATTATCAAACTTATACTACGCAGCTTGAAGTTTCCCAAAATTTTCATTACCTCAAAATTCATTTGTCACCTGACTCGATTTCTTGATCCTTTGCTCGCCAAGGGTTCAACCTTTATACGGCACCTAATTGCCTCATATTTCCCATCAAGAACTAACCCAATCCATCTCTCTGAGATTATTTATGTTGTGTAACCAGAGTCGACACTTACTTTTCGATGGGGTTTCCGGCGGGCCAAGCCGTGTGGACTGCGACAAAGGATCTCGGATACGCTTCGGCGAAAATTGCGGGTCATGAAGCAGTATACGATAGGATTCAAAGCACTGTTCGCATGACCAAGAAAGAGGCAATACGAGAGGACGTCCGATATTGTTCGTCCTTCGTCTGGAAAGAGATGAAAAAAAATCACGTTCAGTAACTGACTCTAGAATTCTTTTGATAAACTTAAAGTGGAATTGCATCGCCTGGTAGTAACCTGTTGGACATTAAGACTGATTGAAAATCCATTACCGTGTAGAAACTTACGTGACCTTTCTATTAAGCTATATTAATTATATTTATTTGTTAAGTTCCTATTGGTCTTTACTTACTGAGAACTCCTAGATCTAGCAGTAATCTCAGAACATTGTAGGGCAGCCAACACAACGCAAATAGTACTGCAAGTAGTAGTAGGATCCATGCTACTCGTCTTCTTTCGCGCACCAAACGGAAACCCTGAAAGATGAGAATTGAATTAACGAGGCAACAGAGTAAATTCGAATTTCATCGCTAAGAGTGAATTTAATTGAATTGACAGCGAACCAACGAAATGGTATATTGGAAATTTAATAATTGTTCAAGAAATTCGACACTTTAACAGACCCGTAATAGAAGTGCAGATACAAGATTGTAACTCGAGGACAAAGATTTTCCTTTTTTATTTAATTCAAAATATAAAATATAAATTTCGAGTCAAATTCAAATGAGCATTGACAAAGTTGTACCGTAGAAAAATGCAATTACTTGAATGCTGTGAGAAGTTTACTCCCAGCTGGTTTAAAAGACAGTGAGATTCTTTCCAGTTGCAGAATATAATCAGACACGGGAAGTCTGCTTTAAACTTTGCGATAAGTTGCACAGAAACCAATCTTGAACGAGACTTAAGGCGAGAACGAGAATGAAATATAATTCCATACCAACGTAGTGATCCAGTGTTAATACGAGATCGGTGTTACCGACTGTTGGAAAAGCGATTTATTCCACCAGTGTTATGTAAAGTGACAGTGCTAATAGAGCTTAGAAAGCTTTCTTAGTCAAGTGAATGCGGCCTAACGAGCCTTTAATTAACGCAACTGTCTCTCCAAGACAGAACTAGACTGGAGTCACTAGTAGGTACAGCTCGCAATGATATTTTGACATTCCTACAAAAGACATGGGTCGAACCAACTAAAGCAATAGACTAACCTAAACCCAATTTACACACGTTCAATTATACAATGAAGTCGAAGGTTTTTCTAGCCCATTACCGACGTTGATTTAGAATACAACTAGCAACGTCGTAGACTGTGAATGCACCTTAATGAATCGTAAAGCTGCAATCCTTCACTCCCCTTCTATACCCTCCTTACCTCTCTGTCTCCCTCAGTCCTATCAGCCCTATAATCATTCTCGAAAGGTCAATCGATTCCATATCGCTTGTAATTAATCAAGTATATTTTGAATCAACCTGTTGCGAACTTGCGCTGCCTTCAATACTGTCGCAGTCAAACGGTGGCTTCCTGGCGCAAAGAGTTCGTCCCATCATCGAGTAAGCCAGGATAACGATGAAGCCTGCAATGGCGCAACGACAAAGTAAAATAAAATGGCTTTATAGATGCAATAAGTCAGAAAACAGTGAGACTCGCGCGACTCATTTTATATTGATATTAATTTAATTAAAGAATTTTTAAAATATTTTCTCATACGTCACTTTATCATCCTCACCAGGAATTGCGTAAACTAGGACGAAGCAGGCGGCGCCAAATATATGGGCGTGAATTCCTAAAGGCTTGAAATCTTCAGAGCAGATGTAGAAGGCGAGTTTCTCGACCTGGACGCCTTCGTCGTCTCCAGTTAGATCACCACCCAGTGTTATGTTGTCTAGATCCTTCATGGGACTTTGCAGAGTAACCTACAGATAAAAAATGTTAAAACTACTCAGTCCCATATCAATCCGTTATTCATCTTGACGGTACAAATCCTCGCGACTGTCATGTTATTTATCATGTCCACCCCCATTTCCTCCTATCGTCTATTACATTCTGAAGTCAAGCTGGGCGATAAATTCAAAAATCTTCAAGAGTTCGTCTCCTTACGGTACATAAAGTAATAGAATACCTTGAATATAAAACTAATATCGCAATTCAACCATACGGAACGCGACGTCGGTACATAGAAATACTAATATCGCAGCAAATAATGAGTGAAATTGTCTATAGATAAAATTTGGCCAAACGGATAAAGTTACTTTTTCTTGATCTCGCTAAAAATATGAGAGGCGGCAAAACATTAATGAAATGAAAAAAATTTCTTTTCCAAGTTAAAAGATATTCTTGTGATAAAATAGGTCAGATTTTTTGTGCGTGCGTGTGGGTATTTCAAAATTATTTGCAGTTGCTTATTTATACTTTGAAAAGAACTTTTTTATACGATCGATTATACTGGGACGAAAATCTACACGTTTGACAGTTTTGGGAGAAGAATGAAAGTTTAGGAGGGAAAAAAGTATCCTGGTGAGACAGTGAACATGCTGGAAATAACATTCTCGAGGGATTCGAACCTATTGTCAATGGGTTCAAGAAACAAGATTGAAAAATGAATCAGGCGTTATTTCCAACTGATTTCTATCGTCGATATGACCCGTAAAATCAACGAATAATATCTTATGATATTTATTCGTAAAAGGTACGGAATACTCACTGCTTTCAGTATCGGTGCAAAAATACTCAGTGCCACGATCCATAGCGCCGCAATTACCAGGATCGTGCTTCGCCTGTTGAAAACCCGCCTAAAGGCTATAGGACTCCTAATGGCCAAGTATCTGTCGATGCTCATGGCAGTGATGGTGAAGACTGACGCGGCGACTGCAACACCTGTAGAATAGATTGCACATATATAACATGAAATTTTTTCAAAAATAATTTATTTACCAGTATAGTATATACGTATATAAGATTCATTACAAATTTTTACATTTTCCAGTCCAATAATTTCCCCGGGTCAAAGGTCGTGATTACGAGTGGAAGTGACGGACGATGAAAAATTCGAAATAAAGTAAAGCTCCCTTTTGCAAAAAGTGGCAAACGAGAGTAAGTGCTTACGAAAGTGGTGTACCAGTGTGCCATCCGATTTTGACGTGACGAAAAATTTAAGAAATTCATTTTAATCGCCATGAATAATGATAAGAAATTTATTCGACGGTATTGTCGGCCAGGATGGTGTGGTAAGATTTTATTTGAAATTCCGGGAGTGATATTTCTACTCCAATTCCGAGTCTCCCTCGTGGACCAAAAGTGACATTCATTTTCCTCGAAAACGTCTCGTGCTTTTAACTTTATTATGAAATTATAGGGGTCTCTGCATCCCTTATTCCAAGCACGTTAAACTAGAAGAAAGTGATGTCTTTCGTAAGGGCAGTTTGTACTCTCGTCCACCCTGGAAGATAAGGTCACCGAACAGAAAAGTGAGCCGACACTTCAACTTGGCTTCATCAGCAAAGTGAATCGTCCGCAGAATGATTAGGCCAGACGCAAATCAAATTAGGTTAGAAGATAAAAAAACGCACAAAGATAAAAAAAATTCTTAAAAACTACCTATTCGTGTGATACATCCAAATTTCAATAGGTAGATCGAAAATATATATTTTCATCTGTGCACGGGCATGACGTTATTGATTTTATCATACACTTTCAGGAATTCTCATTATATTCTGTCCTTATGAAATTTACCCTAATGTAATTACACACAAGGAATTCAATGTAGAGAAGGTAGCTGTTATATTGATTAATCCTAAACCAATTACTTTATCGCACTGTCGCTATGATTTGAGTGTCCCTATCTGTCAATCCAGCTACGATATCGAGGTGTCAAATTCCTTAGGGCTTACAGGGTATAAGAGTCCCCTCAATGTGGTATAGTATACCAATACTGCAACAGCATATTGTTAGCATTGGTTAACGACGAATCGCCATTAGAGTAGATATCTGTATTGTTATATCAGTATCGAGGTAACGTGAGGATATTAATGAAAGGGTGAAAATCAAAGGGGAAAAATGTCAAAGGGCAAAGAGCAAGTGAATTCGAGCAAGAATTCCTGAGGAAAAATGTTCCGCAATATATCGGATGTTAAAAATGGCAGTGTGCCGGACCAACAGGAAATGAGACTTTGCCTTAATAAATATTATTGGAATTTCGCAAATGGTCTGGTGGAAAAAAAATCAAATTATACTGATTCGATGAAATTAATTATCTTTGTTTAGGTTCACCTTGTAGATAGAAGAACAGTTTACACATGATCTCTCCGTAGACCCAAGTGATGGACACAGCTTGGCTAACAGCCATGGGCATACAAATCATCGTGACGAGAAGATCAGCCACGGAGAGATTGACCACGAAGTAATTAGTGACACTGTGAAAGAAGAAAAAAATTTAATTAGTACAAAAAAATTACGTAATACAAGCAAAGGCGAGGTAGTATATTAAAAAATTATTACGAACCAACGGGATAAGGTATATAGGATGATAAAATTATTGATTGCGCTAAATCTAAGAGCGGCAATAAAAGAAACGCAGAAACTGGCTACAAGAATGAAATGGGGGAGAAAAGGGGAAAAGTCAACATCTTACAGATGTCTCAATGACAAGTCACGCGATGAAATGTAATACTGGCACTGAATTCCATAGAGGGAACTTTTCGAGTCACCCTATAGAGAGCGAATTGGAGTCCCTAGGAATTTTATTGATGATTCTCGTGGGATTTAGGTAGACTACGTGAAGATTCGCATTCCATTCACGAAAAGGCGGCTCTCTGGGAGCCCAAATTTTTTTTGGTACAAATGACCAACTTCCTCGTATAGATATCACCCTCTCCTCACCAGGGATGTCAGGAATTGCGTTTAATTCAACGTGATGAAGGAAACAGATGTCCACGTGTGATATACGGGGTGTGAAAATAAGTTTTAGTATTTTTTCAAATCTTACGGCTTGTTAGTAAGGAAACAAGTTAACGAGCTATCTAGTGTATAATAATAAAAATTCAATGCGAATATTATTATGCGTGATCGAATCAAATATTTTGAAAAATTTAGACGATCTATTTATAATGAAATAATATTGTGACAATATCCATATGTACACCCTATAAACGTATACTTGTTATCAACAAGTGTTTTCGATACCCATCGGATGCTGTAAAGACGCATAAGCTTGTGGATATGAAATTGAAATACATATCTGAAGAATGGCAAGGATTTGCAAAAGTTTAAGGAACTACAGAAAAAAAAATATTCAAATTTTTCATTATACTTGGAATTGACGATGCAGTCATTTTTTTTAATTGCCAATTAAAAATAGCTGTCCAATATTATATGAGTTGTGCATACTTTTTCGTCACCCTTTTTGTTCCTCTCATCTATCGAGGGTCCTTTCACCATGATCTGTGCAATTTTCTCAGAAATTGTGTCGCTTGGGAATAAACTTCTCGATCGTCGTTAGAAATTGCGTCAGTGGGGGGTTACTTTTCAAACTTGTTCCGTAGTACTATAACAAGTTTCTGATAGCTCACTGGTTCACTAGTAATGCTAGCTGTTCAGAAGTAACTTTGGGATTGAAAGTTCAATATAAGCTTGAAAGCTTTGAAATGTAATCTCAAAGCTTTTCATTCAAGTCGAATGACACGAGGAAACAAACAGTCAGTCATCAGTATTTATGGGACTTCCGTTGTATCTGGATTTGTTAATGTGACGTAGGTGAAGCTTTATTTAAGTTATACAGTGAGCTTTCTTTTTCTTGATAACACGCCCATGTAGAATTTCAGTAGAAATAGAAATTCCTCCTAAGGCACTAATATATATACAGTGCTTTTACTTTGTATTATATGAAATACGATTATGCATATTTACTTCCGGCAAAAGATCATTATGAAAAGTATGAAAAATCAAAGGTTACAAATTATTGAAAAAAAAAACTTATAAGAAATTTTTATCTGACAAAATTTTATATCGATCATCTCTTTCTTACTGAGTAAGTGACTCTCGCCGTTCTAATCTCCTTGAATTGCCATCTCATGCTTTTCTTACCTCTTTTCCTGTCGGTAAAGCAGATCGGAGAACGATAACTTACTTGAATATACCATACTGGTGGTCCCGTGATAATAATCATAATAGTAATAGGGAATCAAAGGTTAAGGAAACCATCGAAAAACAAATTCAAAATTTTCAGTTCAAAAGTAAATCAGTCAAAATGTAAGAATAACCTCAAAGTTCGATTTCAAAATTATAACTTTTTATCGCACGATAATGAAGATATTGAATTTTAAGTATATTCAATTCTATAAGCTGAGTATATCTATACAGTGGATATTGCCAGTCAGATTTGTTATTTCTCAAAAACTGCACGGTAAACCATATTGAAATTTTTCGTGAACCAAGATTTAGTTATTGTCTAATATATCCGAAAAAATCGTCGGATTTTTCTTGGATTAAAGTGTTATCACCCCTTATACAAGGGATAAGCCTAAAAAACGTCGGTTCTCGTAATTAAAAGATTAAGGACCCCCATTTCCATGAATTTTCAACATGCATAAAAAACCTTAACACCGTAAGTCGTAGATTAACTGTAATCAATTGTCGATAAAAAATAAAATAGCGGTTTAATCAAAAGTCCAATTTTTACGAATAATTCATAACGAATAAAAGTTTAAGCAGCGTCATATTTAATGCAATAGCAATCGCTGAAAATTCAGCGTTATATTTCAGATAAATTTATGTCTTATCTCCGAGTCTCTTTATCGCAGTAAGGATACGTCTAGTGCTATGTTTACAGCATAGGATTCTACCACGGCAGTATAGACAACAGTACCAACAGTTACAATGGATTTGTAATGTGTACCAACGTTCGAAATTTCCCTATAAATTGATATGGCCATTACATAGATCCAGGCAATGGTAGTTGCATCGCAGTAGAAAGCTATAGCAATGATCAAATATTTTACTAGACTTACGAATGGTGTATTGGAAAAACTGAAGGAACTTTATTGCCATCTCCCAGAAGGATGGCGATAAATTCAATTTGGTAAAAATAACGTCCAACGCGTGGTTATGGCATCGTGTACTATTTGCGGGATACTATCTGCGAATTCAGAGAAGAGTCGAAGGTATAGGACTTCATATCACGTTAGCGTTATCATCATTGAAAACGAAGGTCAGAATAAACGTGAAGGATCGCGAGAACCAGTCTTACGTATTTTTTTTTCTTGGTATAAATCGATACCCAATTCACAAATATTAAAAAAATTCTACGATGTTCTCTTATATAATATATCATCTCGATTCAAGCGTCTCACTCGTTCTCTCTTGACGATTTATTATTAAATTTAATTTTTACATTAAAATTCATCAATTCGGTGTGAACCCTGCGAGTGCTTCTTCGAAACCTTTTTTTCTTAATTTTTTGAAATTATATATTTTGGAAAATTAATTTAAAAAATTTCATAGCTCTCGGAAATTTATACACAAAATTTATTTATAAACTTATATTGGCATTGAGGCCAAGCGGTTATCGATGATACTCGACAATGGCGAATCTCGACAGGGTGACAATAAATCGTGAAGAAAAAATGCTGAAGGGATGATTAAAAGGGCTTGAACAAATTCACGCTATTGACATCCAGATGATCAATGTTCCGATATCGGCTCAAATTTTTGGTTGTGTTTTCGAAATAACGTATGTATAGTAAAAAAAAATTAATTAAATTGTCAGAACACTTTTCTTATATTCTCGTAATTGCTTGTCAAAGTGACAGCGGAGATATAAAAGATATTCGAGTAAATGTGCCTACATTAAATTATCCGAAACATTCAGCCAGCATTGTAGCCATTAGCGGCAATAGGGGTTTCGAACTTTTATCGCCATTGCCTTGGATATTTTTATTCAGGATGCTGGGAGTCTAATGACGTTGTAACCCTGTCGTTAGACTTTTATCATCTTTTACGATTAAACCGCAAAGTACCTACCACGTGGCCACGGCCACTTGTCCATTTTATTAGTCATACGAAAAAGCCTGGATAATTCCATTTTTAACGGGTACAGTGAGAGCAGTTGAAAAGGAAGCTTAATTTATACTTTGTGAATATATCTGTATATATAAAGGATATAAAAAATGTTAAAAATATATTTAAAAATATCTATAATCGCTTTAAGCGATTCACTTTCTATTTAAGCCTAGTTGCTAAAAGACCTCCTTCAGATTGTAAAAATTTGCTTAGATTGTCATATATTTTACCATTGGTGATAACTGATTACTGATAGGCTAAAAAAATAAATGGTGGATTATCGACAGATAATCGCAGGAGCAGCTATAAAGATATAATACTATGGAGGGTTACTATGATACTACTATGATTCTATGACTTGTTAAGGGATCGTCAAATTGTACACTGAAATTTACAAAGTTAATAAATGTACATAGAAAAGTAGTGCCAACCCCCTTATACATATATCGTCCCTCAAGCTCTCCAATATCCGTAGTCGATGTTCCTCGAATATTCATAAGGGTCGACATTGGACGTAGATAAAAAACATTGAAAAAATTTAAAAAAAATTGAAAGTGATCACCATCCTATAATATTAACCCCCTCCACGATACTCAGTAAAATAAGAACGTATGAATATTCATGCTTCTCCCTCGGTTTCCCAAAAGTTTAAAATACGCCGTTTCACATCGACTCTAGAAGTAGTCTCAGATGGTTGGATCATTGTCTTTACGTTCGCGAAAGTGACCCCTTAAAATTTCCTTGAACAAGACCCAAGACAAAGAACATGGAATACGAATTAAAAAATTATTTTCAACTTCGCATTTTTAAAAAAAAAAATTTTTTTCACACTGTCTGTATATATAATATTTATAATATAGCATGCTACGTAGTGTTATGCTGTTACTAATACACCAGACTGTACCACGCTATACCGGGTGACCGAGTTAAAAATGATGCCAATCAAACGCGTTACACAGTTATGATCAAAAGCGTTGTCACAGTGTAATACGTTTAACCAGGACTACCCTGTGGCAATTACTTTTGGTCGGCGCTGTATAGGGTGACTATTTTCAACTCGAACACCCGTTGTATATTGTATAGTGTGGTAACACGTGTGATACCCAATAGACAATTCCCCCGTTACTATCGGATTAACCCGAACGCGATTACAGGGCCAGAGCCCTTAACGACTTTCGATTTCATGGGAAATTAGTTTGTTAGAATTCTGGTTTCGTGACTCGTTCCAAAAACGGATGTTCGAACCGCCATTTATAAGAATAAACAAAGTCCGGACCCGAGACGATAATTTCTCATGGGAAAACAAACGATCGACTTGGATCTATGAGCGGCGATCGTTTATTTTGACGACGCGCGGTAAGATAGAAAACAAGGGCAGTCTTTTTTTTTTACGAATCGTTGAAAAAGTTAATGAAATAATCGCAGCTGCCACATTCAGCGTTACGCGTGTATTGTTGTTAGTGAAACTTAAAATTCAAACGAATTTATCCCTGACAGTAACGTCAGATCAGCGAATCTGAAAGCATGTAAATAAAAATATATCGTAAAGACCCCCCTGCCCATGTAAATAAAAAAAATATCGGTCAAGAATTCAGAAATTTTTCAAAATTCCACGAGCTCCAAGTAATCCGTGTCTTTTCGAACCGCACAATTTATTTTTCAACGTGAACTTAAATTTAGTCTATTAAAAAATGAGAGCGACGAAGTACCTCTACTGTGCATTCCCAAAAAATTATACCTAAATCGAAGCACAGACAAGAGAAAATGATGAAGTTATTCTAAGAGACGCCTGGAGCTACAATACCTTGAAAAATCGGGACAGTACCTGAAACAGAAAGAATTATACAATTTTGATGATTAGGTAAAAACTGTGCCTAATCCGTATTTAACAAAATAATATTAATAAATGTACGGAGGTAATACGATACAATTATAAGAAATA
>JAYRCB010000729.1:0-98590 GCA_036026315.1 Trachelus stipa | reverse complement strand
ATATCATCAAAGCTACCTTCGACTTCTTGTTCCTTGAAAACAATTCTTTTTATTATTATTATTATTCTACTTGATAAAAACCCCCTAAAAACACGGAATATCGATCTATTAGCTTTGAGAAGGAGCAATCGTACATTCCTGCACTCTGAACGATAAATAGATAACGTATAAAAATAACATAATCCTCATCCTTTCAGACATGAGAGGGGAGGCTGAGCGTAAATCCAGGATGAAATTACAGCATCCATCCGGCTTGGATTATCGTTCAGGATGACGTAGAACGTTGACTAGCAAGAGAAGATCTGTGTTGTTGTCATCCTTTGGGCATCTGAGATCACCAAAAAATTCCTCACATCAACACGCTGTGATTACTTTCACTCTTGTCACAACAGCCAACAGCTCTTAGTTTGTCTCCTCGTAGTTTATCGTCTTGCCTTAGGGATAAGAGAAAAGCCCTCACAAACATCCATCGAAATCCTTTTCCCTGGTATAGCTCGTATAGCTCGAGGCTCTTTATGGATTACAAATTTGCGGATCGCTGTCGCTCGTACCGAATACATACGCTTCTCAGTCGTCCCAGCCCTTGCGCGAACTGCAAATATTTCCGACGCCTCGTTGTTACGGCTTGAGCTATGTAAATATGTTCTAGAACCAATCGATCCAAAAAGCTTAGCTGATACGTGTCGATATATATTGAAACGTGAACTGCTTCATGCTCTTTCGTTGCTTTGCTATTCCTTCTGATTAACTGGCTTCCCTAGGGACTTCGGTGAATCCGAATGTAGTATAAGCCGGCGGGTTCTTTACCATGATTCCTGCATCGACACTTCGAGAGCCTTCGAAGGTTCGCATCCATGCTGAATCGACGACATAAACTCACATGATTTCAAGGAGCGAGGTCACGAGGATCGCCGATTCCAGGAATCGAAGACTGATTCTAAGAATTTTACCTCGAATTCCAAGAATTTTAGCATCGAATCCAGGAATCGCTAGCGACCGAGAACCTTCTCGAACATTCTAGAAAGTTCTGGAAGCTCGAAATACCATCGACGGTTCTTGTTCATGATAAATCGCGCAGGATCTCTCATAGAACTGACGGTTCTCTCGCACGACGTTCTGAAGTAGCCCCTTGCCCTTTGACCCCGACGAAGCAGCAACAAGCTTCGGGCAGGTTCGTGAAACCTTTGGCATCCAGCATAGTTCTATAGCTCGTGATGGTTTTTAACAGTAGTTCTGGTCGATAATGGGAAAAACAATAAAAAATGACAGTTACGTAAAATGAGACGCCAACTTCGTGTCTAGCGGTGACTATGAGTACCAACACCTTGTGTGCTGGAATTCAAAAAATACCTGGAGTTCCCTTCGCATCTCGCTTTCGTGCTTTATGGCCTGGAATAATTCGTATTATTGTATACGGTTGGCTATCCTTTGTTTTAACTTTATTCGACGACATTACAGAAATTGGGAATTTATGTATAAAGATTTTATCGTGTCTTGTCATTGCATCATGCACCCTCGTACGTATTGAGTATTCAAGAGATGCGAGCAATTTACAAACTGAAGTCCTGACTTCAGATCGTGTCAAAATATATAACGGGTGCTCTACTTGAAAGTGACTGCAATAGTAAAGTTCCTTTCAACTTTCTGTCCACCGGGTGGGAAAAAAATTTAAGGTACAAAGACAAATGTTGTATCATACGTTATCTTTCACTTTATTTCCACCTAAAATCAATTTATCTCTCGAAAGCTCTCGCACTGTTTTCCAAATTTGAATTGATCAAGAAAATTTTTCTTGATAAGAATGTTCATCAAAATCATCATTCATCATTTGATAAAAAAGAACAGATAGTAACGAGTAACAGCGACGCGAATCCATTGTTCGTCAGTATTATCGAAATGGTAAGTATTTAAAGAAGCCCACGCAGCACCGTTCATTCGCGTTATTTGAAAAGATGAAGAATTTCGAAAGGCAGAATGAAAAAGTCAAAAATAAATTTATATGAAAGACAACCTCCAAAAAAAGATATACAAGTGATTGTTCACAAGACTATAGATCGCCAGACGTAATTCATCTGTCAAAATACCTTTCAAGTGAAATTTCAATAATGACATACACGGTTTAATTATTTACAAAAAAACTAGCATTCACCTACTAACCATATATACCTATATATAAATTACAATTAACAACCAAAAGCGTATATGTTAAAAATAAAAATTCCATTAAGCCGGTGATTTCTTAAATCATTACTTAAAAACGAGAAAATCTATTAGTCAAAATGCCGCTCAATTTTCAAATAGCACGTAAATCCTCGAGAGGCATAAGACAAATGGATGTTAATTAATATCTGCACCCTCGACACCGAGCCTCTGCCATTTTCATCCTTAGCTAAGAGAACGAGTGGATAAGGCAAATTAAAGAAATAAAGTTCGATCTTTAAAAAAAAATACAAAAAGGTCAGGAGTCCGTTCGAAATTTAATTAATCAAGAAATTCCAAAAGACCGATACCACTTACAGAGAAGCTTAATTGACACTTGAGAGAATCGTGTGACCGATAACAGGATTTATTTAAAACGAGTGAAAGTATCACGCGAGTAACCCACCGTGAAAATTATTAGGGAATGACATCGCATTGACTCAAACACAATACTATACCTTACTCGTGTATTGTATATATATAAAGCCATCCGGTATAAAATATAAATAAGACGTGGTTTTGAGTGAAATAATATTTTTAATTTAAAGAGAAAAAAACTACGGATCACTAGTAAGTATAATGACATTGAGAAAAATTCTACCGAGTAACCTCAAAATAATTCGTAAAATTAGCACGTAAATGCCATTAGCGAATGACTGAGTAATTCATTTGAGAACTAGCCACGAGTCTGTTGGGGTATTGTCGCGTATAATTTGTTAAATAAATAATTGGACGATCCCGTGCAAATAGGCACAGAAATCCCTCCTTGGCCAGGAGATGGGTGTCGGAGGGCTGACGGTTTTAGGGTGCGGTGCGTTAATAAGGGACGAGTCTCGTTCCTTTAGAACGAGGTAAAATAAAAAATGTCAGGGTAATCTCCCCTGCCTCTTGGCGCCACCACCGCTTGAAGTAGGTGCCAATAAGCGGTGAGTAAAAAAAAAAAGAGAAGTTGAGGCAAATAAAATAGAGGCATTGGTTGGAAAAAACAAAAGTGACCCAGAAATAAAATGACGTTTGTAACGCCAATTCTGTCTTGCCAAATGCAATCAGAAATTTGCATCGGCAATGGCCACGTGGCTGATTAAAAATCCAAAGCAGCAGGCTCGTCCGGTGGGTTTAAAAATAAAAAATAAAAAAAAGTACCACGAAAACTCGTAAACGTCAGCCTTTCCTTATAGTGGTTCTGTCAAACGTCGTTAACGGGGCTATTATGGATATTTTAGGAGAATTCAAAACGTCCGTCCGACATTACAAAACTGACACCTTCATTGATTTACAACAGATTCTATCAGCTCCGACCAAACTTACTAAACTCTATACGTTAACATACACGGTATCTGTATTCAAGTAGCGAAGGACTGTGGGAAAGTTGAGATTTGCCGATGACGAATATTTAAACAAATTTAAGTCAATTTGTCGAAGCTTCCTTATCTCGTGGATATTCAAAATTTCATCATCGAATGAGATTAGCAATTACGAAAAAAAATCATGAAATAGAACCCTCGAATACAAGACAGATTTCTTATATAAATAAATTGAATAAATATAAAATGCACAAATATACCCTGTATACGAATGCCTGTGCCATTCCCTGAGCCCCCAGATAATAATATATCTCAGAATAATTTACGAAATTCAAAAATTCCTTTACCTTCTCAACTCACAGATGGTACGTTTCAAATGATGATTATAAAATGTTATATCGTTTGGGGTAAAATAAATTCAAACGAAAAATCAACATTTCTTATTATACACGAAGAGTACTACTATGCTTGCTAGTAGCATAGTAGTTAATAATAAATAAAATAATAAATAAAAATTGAATATTGAGAATTTAAAAATCCCTTTATCTTCTCAACTCACAGATGGTACGTTTCAAATGATAATTATAAAATGTCGTTACATAGTTTGGGGTAAAATAAATTCAAACGAAAAATCAACATTTCTTATTATACACAAAAAGTAATACTATGCTTCCTAGTGCCGTATACACGTAAAATTTACATCATGGAGTCCGTGATACGCATTAATAATAAATAAAAATTGTATATTGAGAATTCAAAAAATTTTTTCAATTACTAAGTAAAGCCAAGTGCAGATTTGAAATTTTCTTATCTTCCTCTCACTCCTCTCTTTTTATCACATACGAACGATATACGAATTTTGATATCAAAATTTATTTCCCTTATGCCTTATACACCCTCGCTCTCATATATAGAATTGTATTCGCTAGAAACCTACCACCTGAAAGTGGTTATAGAAGTCATAGAAATCAAATGTACAGGCTAACCTCAGCCGGTACGTTTATCGTGAACCCAACCCTGTCTATTAATATTTCACGAGACGTATATTTCGGTGGTTATTCAACACGTTATCACTAACATCTAATATTCAACCATCGATCGATCGATCAATACCACCATAACCTACAATCACGATTTTCCATAAAAATCCCATTTCTGACGATAGCTACGAATAATTCACAAGACTCCAATTTTATAGAATCTGACACGGATCACTCGGAAATAAAAAAAATTCCATTTACCTACAAGCCAAATCAAATTGCATGCATACTTGTCTATTATGCCGAATAAAAATGAAGCCCCGTACAATTTCTTCATCGGCGTACTTCAGAGTGTTGACGCAACTGCACATAGTGATTGAGGTGTTCTTAAATCTTTCTGCTGCATAAAGATGTTAGTCAACGCGCAAGAAGTTACTCGTTAATTTCGAACTAAAAATATTTC
The DNA here is from genome assembly GCA_036026315.1 of Trachelus stipa. NCBI lineage: Eukaryota > Metazoa > Arthropoda > Insecta > Hymenoptera > Cephidae > Trachelus > Trachelus stipa. The sequence continues at coordinate 93,644 of JAYRCB010000729.1, read as the reverse complement.
TATAACTCTCTCCCAAGTTTTTTTTTTCACGCTAAAGTCACCGTAATAAGAAGTTACAGCCGAGTTTCGTTATAAAAATGGTTCCTTTCATATTTTCCTGTTCTCATGGAACTTAGTTGCAGCAGCCAATCAAAAGCCATCTTGAAAATCTTCACTGTTGGATACTTATTTATAATATGCACTCATTATGTAAGTACGGCGTACCAGTACTTCGTGTAACTTTCCACAGACGCACTCCATGTGTATACGTACTCCGTGTATATAAGGATAGATACACAGTTAAACACAACCGGCATGAAGTTTGCTGAGAGTCTTGTCGCATCGTAGTAAAAATTAAAATGGCTGCCACTTCAGAGTTCGGCTCGCTGTCCCTCGTCCAAGGAGTTTATTCGAATAAAGCATAAATGTCACGCAAGTAGGTTAAGCAAATACGATTAGAGTGCATCGTCAAACGGAATAAAGAAAAACAATTTTTATTTCATAACCGAGAATTGCTCGCGACATATTCGTTCTCCGTATTGTCAGCCATTCCTTACAAACAAGCATATTGCTGAGACTATCTTGAGCGAAGGCGATTTTTACAGAGATTTTCAGCGTTTTAGTGTTCGGTGATTGTCAATTTCAGGTATATCCTGAAAATTTTCCAAAGTTTATAAATAAAAAACGGAAAACAAATATTCATATTTCAGATCGAGGAATAAATTTCATATAATTACAGAGAAAGCTCAAAATTTTCATATGAATTTACCCCTGTTCTGGAATTCAATATTGTTGTTGTTATTACTATTATGAAAACTCAAATCGTATGTTCGTGACGTGGATGCGTGTCTGGATACTTTGACATATTGCAAATGACGGCTTCGGTTCGATAATTGTTATCATTATCCAGGGAAATACAATATATTTCGTAAAGAGAATGAGAATGTGGGAGACAAGAAAGTAAAGCGTTAAATAATATGGACTGTTAATATCCATGAGGCGTCCCTCCGTCTGACAATTCAACGTCGCGACGTGTACGAAAATAGTATTACCGAAAACAAACACAAAGAGATGACATAACGTATACATGTCAATTAAAATAAATATTTACCGTTTTAAAAAAAAAAAAGTTCGGAAATTTCGATAATTTAAAAAAAATTAATAAAAGAGAAGATTTTACGAATAAATGTTCATCGTTCAGTGATACGTTCAATGTATATGGATGTGGTTACCTAAGTAATACAGAATACGTCACATGATTTCCTAGTGATTTCGCGCAAAATCTAAGTCAAGTAAATATTTGCCTGTAGGAAAAAAAAAATAAGAAAATATTGATAGAGAGGTAAGACGAGATGAAATAAGATTAGTTATATAGCACAATATAGTCTTTCTTTCGGTATAAGGTTATATATGTTTATATATTATGCCATGCAATCTAATATACGCATGAATGTAAACTTATATACCCTTATATATATGTATATGCGACAAATTGACTCTATGTTCGCAAACTGATTATCTAATATCCTGAACAAATACACAATGAGGTTGTTTCCAATTTTATAGCGTTCGATTTGGCAATTGTGGATAAGAAAACAACAAATTCTATGGTGATAAAGAAGAAAATTATTCCTACCATTAGACGCGAACGATCCAACGTAATCTTTAGGGATCCATTAACGATCTTTTTCTATTGAAAGTTTCGATTAGGGGATGGTTCTATAGGTGTTGGTTGTTATTTGTGAAAAAGCTTTTATGCTGGAAGGATATTTGAAAGAGAAAGATTTTTCCTGCTATTCATATCTTTCTCAACCACTTGAATTTTCCGGTCACGCATGACGTAAGCTACGCTTGGAACGTCTAAAGACTTTGCGAAATGAACTCCGACGGTCCTTTATTTAGTAGAGTTAAACGTGACGGTGTCACTGTCGGTATCAAGGAATATCAATGATATCGGTTTGTCAATTGATTAATCCTGCTCTCCGTCTCTTTTCAATTATTCAGCCAGAATACGAATGTCTATGATATTTTATTGCACAGTCAGAGCGATACTTGAATGGCTTTATGGGAGTTTCTAAAGGAACGTGATTAGATGCCGAAGAGCTAAAGGCAAAAATAAATGATAGTTTCGCAAAAGTATATGACAAAAAAAATGCTGTATTTAATCGTAGCACCTTCTGATTTTACTTTAAATTTTTTTCTTCAAAATGCTAGGTAAGAAGTTTGATTTTACTTTTTTCTCGAGACTTACGTTACTGGAAAACAAGGAGAAACCTTGTCAAACTCTTCGTCTACTGTGTGTTAAGAACTTTCTTGGGTCTTTGATCTATTCTAGGAAAATCATACCCTATACATGCCTACGTTTAAATATACAAGCTTGGTATGTTGCTAGAAAAAATTCTATAAAAGTTGACAGTCTCAAAATTTCATGTGCTTCTTCTGGTAAGTGAAACAAAACGTATAGCTGTAAGAACTATAAATTTATTTACGGAAATGACGTAAAGTACTTACCTCCTCATGTAATGGTACTTGAAGACCACCACGATCACAAGTATATTAGCAGTCACAGCAAGAACAATTACGGGCACGTAAAGTGTGATCAAAAGGTAATTAGTCTCATTGAGATCATCGATGAAGCGTCTCAGGATGGCAGACATTTCTTCAACCTCAGAACTATCACTATACACACTGGTATTGTAAGCACTGTCGTTCAGATGATATGCCATTACGTCAGTCGTCGACGTCGTCGCGACGTCGATCATAGACATGATTTACAAATTAGCGTAACGTACCACAAGAGAGACACTGATATTCGGTATTCAAAAATACAAACTCGAATCCGTCACCATCGATATCCCGTTCACAGTACCGCGAAAGAGGTTATGTACGAACATCGCGAAATTTGCGTCCTCCAGGAAGTTTACACACATGGTCATTTTATACGAGTATAGCAGTCCGTTATTTTCAACGTTATCTTTAGTTTTATTCTTCAAATGTTTTCCTTTACACTTATTTTATGAACACCTGCAGCATCCCGACTTGACTACTCTTCTCAGTGGCTGTCGCTAGCCGCCATATTGGAATGACTAGACTCCTGGAATTTAAAAAGAAAGAACGTTAAGCAGAATTTTAACTTAAACCTTTTGGACTGAGCGTTACATATCTGCAACACTCACTTGGATCTCAAAGTGAGTGTAACGAATATGTATATAAACAAAGTCAAAGATTAGTTTTCGGTTATACACAGTTTGGCTTCCTCGACCAATGATCGAAGACCAGTCTTTCGCTGGTTGGACTAGAACACTCGGCAGCAAAAGGTTAAGGCAGTTTTCTATGAATACTATTAATCAGTATGATAACTTAGTTCATTACGCTCTATTTTAGGGTAGGTATGAGGACCTATCTGACATTATATTGGTAATCCAATCCTATTCACGTTAGTTAATGTATCCTGAACGAAAGTATCGTATTTTCTGACAGAAGCGTGCTAAATAAAGAAGTGTATTAAGTGACACGCAGTAAAGTGGCATTCTCATCTTGGGGAATAACTCTTAGAAAAGCTGTAGATAATCTTCTTATAAAAAATTATTTTTCGCATGAAAAGAAACTTAAACTCAATTCTCGAGCACGATTTTTTTTCGAATATACGCCTGATGTGACGAGGCATCGTGATATTGAAAAATCCATTAGGGAAATCCACTTGGTTATGGCAGCAGTTCAAATAATATTAATCACAGTATCATTTGGCTAAAGGACATCTCTATTTTCGTACAGCCCCTCTACCACTTGAGAGCCTTAACGAGACTAATGGAAGAAAAATTTGTTTAAATAGAACAAATCCAGAAAAAAATTACTTTTAATTTATCCACTCTCGAAAACAATTTTTCTCAAGAATATTTATTTTAATGTGTTGCAATCGTAAGATGACATCTGTGTCTTCTCACTATAGTTATCAGTTATCTGAAGAAGAACGAAGATTCACTTTCACTCCCAAGAATTCAACGGTATAATTTTTCAATCACATAAAAAAGAATGAAAAATCCCTACAGGGACTTTGGAACAGAAAAATTTTTTTTACATGACCGAGTGATCGTCGGCGCGTGACTTTTATGACCCGATGAAATATCACGGTGGAAGTAGATCTCTGAGTGTGAACTATCATAGAATGAAAAGATGCCAGGAGCCAATTTGAACTGTCAGCGAACGTACTCTCGTGCTATGCTGTATATTATACAGGATGCGTACTATATAATATATAATAATATATACCTGTACCCCAGAACCTTCGTTTAATGGATCATTGTATGATAACTTATGTCTATGCTTTCAGCAAGCAGGTAATATTTCTTGGTAGTTGACCATAATGCGAGGTTCATACGCCTGCCCAGTTGTCCAGGGACGTAAGAAAAATGACCAGTAATTTCATCGTGGCCGAGTACATATTCTTTCAGGAATTTTTCAATCTGACTAAAGTCTCTAGCATCACGCAGAGTCGATTGGCTTTTTTTATATCCGACTATTATGATTATTGGTGTTGAAATCGTCGCAAATCGAATTTAAATCGTAAAACGAAGTTTATATATGTTACTTTACCAAACATACGTTTTTCCATGATTTATTTATCAACTTTCATTTTACAGCCTTGATAATCGAGGAAACGTGGCGGGTATCGCGGAATGTAAAATATTCTGGCTGTGGGGAGACTGGATACTCACTTCTTATTTCTTCTGGAGCCATTAATATGATTTATTTTGCTTTTGCCACATCGCGGATATACTCGTTCGTAGTATCAAAAGTTTATTTACGATGTAACTTTTGTTTCTTTTTTTTTTTACAAATCCTCCCGGGCAGCAACGAATTACGATAAATAGATACGTTCTTACTATAATTCCTATAATAAGTGTTCGTAAGTATTTTAGTCACTTTTTGTTCAGCTCTCGTGAATTTTTAAAAATAATTTATTATAAACAATTTCCTAACAAAATTTTACTTTGCTCAAATAATTAATTTTGCTCGCGTACTTGCAACGTACATTTACAAGAATAATACAGAAGAATCTACACTTCAGTTGGTAGAATCGTTGCCAACATTTTGCTGAATGTTTCTCGACATTACTTTATTATTTCTATTCTATAAGAAATTTCAGTAAACGTAAATCGTCCGTTTTGCGCAAACAGGTCGTGCTAGCTGAACTATAATACATCGTAGAACCGTTTAGCGGAAACGGACTTCAGCTGACTGTGTAATAAAACTGTGACGAGTCACTAAATTAAAATTGGAAGAGAAAATGCTAAAAATAAATTCTGAGGATTATATTTCTGCTTCAATTGTTTTTTCCGTCTCATATGACAACAGCATTAATAATACCAACTAAAAGCATCCACTCAAATTTTACAGCTACCCACTGTCAATTAGCGAGGATGGCTCTACAATTCAATTTGAACGACAGAGAGTAAGAAGTCTTTCAGATTCGTCAAAATGATAATTTCAAGTCAGAAAATAATTTTCATTCCCCGAAATTCCAGTCATCAATTTTTTCTACGTCTGATCCACGTTACATATAAGTAATTTTCAGAGGTTTAATTAAAAATGGAATAAAAAGATAGGAATCAATACAAGAGCAAGATATATATATATATATATATATATATACACACACACAATATATCCGGTCAAATGAATCAATTGAAGTTAGTCAATTTACTTCTATGGTACAACCAACTTCAGCTGGTACGATTCTACTATAAATAATATAAATCATTAATCATTGTTCCGTATAAAAGACAATAATAACATACATATGTATGAAATAATCAATACATTCTTAAGGTCGATTTCTCTTTAATTGTCAAACAAAAAATCTATTCTGATTGTTAGATGCACCTTAGTCCAATTGCCGCAGTGCACGTCTACGGTCGCCTTAAGATTTCTAAAACTTATTTTCACCACCAGAGGGCAAACTTTACTATCGTGCTTTATGAGCTGCAACACTATTATTCGCGAATCGCTGAACATTATTCTGACAGTCTAGTCCCCATCGTCGCCATTGTTGCACATGTTAGATGCATCCCGGAAAGTTTCTTATGCGTCGCCGTTATCGTAAACAAACGTCACGAACTTTCTACATGACTTTCGTCATTGTCACGTACAGTGACAACAATACTCTTGACGTAGTGTCGAGATAGGTTAAAGAATTACTAAATTTTTTAATATTTTGATTTCTCAATTTCTACGAGACTTTCTTTCGCCCATGATTATCAACCGAATAGCGTTATCAGCGTGAGAAAAAAATGTCTGCATCAGTATACGAGGAAGTTCCTGATAATAAAATATATTGCTATAGGTAGAAACGTCATTAGAAAATTAAACAGATACCACGGAGACTTCCGACAAGAGAAATTAATAGTTGTGTAAGTTTTTCCCTTATGATTACTAATTTTGCATAATCGCATTATGCAATAATTTAATACTTGGTAATACGCTGCTATTTATTTTATATATATATATATATATATACGCACCCGGTAATAATATTTGCAAATGAAGTCCTAGTTGGATAATTATTTCGTGGATATATTCATGTCCATATACTTACTTCCCTTTTTTTCGCATGGCTTTTACTAATTAGTAGTTGCCGCGCCAAAGAACTCGGAATCTCAAATTTCTTTAAATAATACTCAAAGTTCAGTCTGTTATGTACGAGTTTCGCAAATTCCACGTATCAAGAAATGGATTTGAGATTTTTCAAAATTTCATATCCGTTGAATTTAACTCTGACGAAATAGTTACGATCAACACCAAAATCGAGCACCAGATAATTCGTACTATTTTACTAAATCACTTCGACCTCCCATTCCCGGAAACCACGTTATTATGTGATTTTAATAAATCCATACAGGCGTAACAGGTGACTGTGATTTTATGGATCAACAAAAAAAATAAAATGATCTAGGACGAATGAACTATAATTTTTTTTTAACAATAGTAATGAAATTTAGTGAGAAATAAAGAAGTGGAACTGATTACGTGACCGAAGTCATTCCATAAAAACGTTTAGTCAACGTTGTAGCTTGATTAATGTAATTAGAGTGTATTTAATTAATAGTAGGAGAAAAAGACATTATTTAGGTCCTAGTAATATACGTCGTAAATCGGGTCAACGTCAACAAAGGGTTGTAATAACTAACGCTGTTGGAGTTTTGGGGTAGAATGTGTGAATATTTTGACACGGTGTAGTGTGTATGAAATTCTTTTTTAAAATTCAATCATAAAGTTTTTAAGGACTGCTTATTTTGACTAACAGGATTTTGTGTAATTTCAAATAAAAATTATGGTGAAAACGTCTATCTAACAGGTGTCAATAAAATTTAGATATATCGTATCGCTTACCTTTCTTTGAATATTTTTAAAATTTGACGTCGGAATGCGGAAGAAGTTTATCTTTATAAAATCTTGAGAAAATTCCTTATCAACGATGATAATAATACAATAAATTTAATTATTTCGTACTGCACAGTTTTAATAATTGAAACTACGATTTGAACTACGATAAACTTATTTAAAAAATCACAGCTGCTTCTTTTTACGTAAGTAAGAAAGTAGTAGAAATTTTCATTTTTAAACTTTAATCGCTGCTGTATCGGTCCATAGGAGACGTTTTGAAAATAGAATTTAAAAAGAAAAATTCATTTCCCTCGATTTTCGATAAAACATAAAAATATCGCCGGGTACCTCGAGCAAAAGTTTCGAGGGCAAGTTAACGGCAAACTGACGAATACCATTTCTGTTCGAGCCGTCCCGCGAGCCGACGTAGCGACGCTGAGCATGCGCGACGCCAAGCGTCGTAAATTCATCAATGAACTTGCGAATTAAATATCTTGTTGAATCCCGCGTCGCGACGTCTAATCATATCGACGAATTCGGTAAATACGAATGGATCGACTGATCTCACGATTAATAAAGAATTAATGATAACCGTGTTATCAGAATCATACGAGTAAATAATTAATGAATTATAATAATATTTATATTATACTATAAAACTGTATCTTTTATAGATTCCTGTGAACTTAACCTAACCTTCGTTGGATAACAGCTAAAGAAAAATTCGATGGGAACGGAGTGGCTTAAAAAATTATTCTATTTTTTTCAATATATTTCAAACACATATTCACATGATAGAAAAATTTTTATAATTCTTGGAACCAAGTAGGTACAAAAGAAAAGTAATACAAAATTATTCTCGTATTTCAATACAGCGATTTAAGCTCTTATGGAATCTGGCTTTTTTTCAATAAAATTTAATAATACTTAAATATCGTGAAGCTTAAATATATACTAAGCATCATAAAGCTCGTGACTGTCTATTATTCTCATATTCTCATTTTTTACAGATAAATAATACAATAAGTATCAATACATAATTTTACCACAGTACTTTTCTTCATCGTTACAGAAAAATGTATTTTTAAATAAACGATGGTTTTACCATGGGAATCAGTAAAAATTATCCTATCCATATATGTATATATATTTCTCAACATTATCTACTTTTACTAATATTAGAATCCGCGTCACATATTACAATGGACATTTATCATTAACCTCTTATACAAATATTATTAAGTAATAAACAAATATACTCATTCTAACCATTCGAAAATATTTCCAAATCATATTGGCGTTAGCGATAAAGCACAAAATATTTATTCAGTATCGATTGACGGGAAAAGCAGGCCGTCCAATATAAAAACAAGATAAACAGAAATGTAATATCATTAATTGAGTCTAAGTTTCACAGTAACCCTTTACCCCTCGATAAAGAAAAAAATAAGACTGAAATGCTAGTCACGTTATTAAAATGTCAAAGTCATGCAGAGATATAATTTTCAAAATCTTTAATTCCACATAAGGTGTATGGCCCAGTCATCGGCCATGTGCCAGTAATCGTCAGTTGTATTATAATACTGTAGATTTTGCTCTAATCAAAGCACATACAGACGATTACTGGTACGTAGCCAATAATTGGGCCATCTACCCTGTAAGCAATATTTTGAAAAATATTTTTTTTCTCCTCCAATCAAAAGTGATTTCTACGCCAGTAGAGATATAGTTCATTCCAGTTTCCCGCCCCAACAGCAAATGCCCACTTTCCGCTATCTATTTTTGCATCCAGTACAAATAAACTGAGTATCCTTAATACAAGCCGGTCGTGCTGTAAAATCGAAACCTCATCAGTCTGGAATTCACGACGTTCGATTACCTTGAATCGGCCACCCAGTATAGCAAAGATGCATTATAGTCATTGACTATTAAATTTTTGTTGATAACCCGTGTCTTTCGTGAAGATTAAAAAATGCGATGGCGCAATAACAGATAAAAATAATTCAGCATAAAGATTTTATATGATCGTAGCATCGAAATTTTCAAAATTCCCGCCCACATTCATCTACCGAGTCATTGACTTTATTGCGTCGTAAATATCGCGTGGGCCGTCAATTATCTTGAAAATTTACGACTTCTCATGTAATTCACCGAAAATGGAGCGACCAATCAGAACTAAGTTTCTTCTGCTACGAGAATTGCCTGGCAGTTTGACAAATGAATGATTAGATGAACAAAGTGCAATCGCAGTACAAACTCGTAAAAGCTTCCCGATTAATCGCTCGTCTCAATTTACAAATGGAGATCGATACTTAATGCTCATTTCACTTGTAAAACTTTGTGGTTAAAGTAGACTGACTGATAAGATGTATCTTAAAATTTTTTTTTCAGAATTAATTCATCTGTGACCTGAAATGGTCTATGCTTCCACATAAAAAATAGATGACCAAACAAAAACCACAAGAAGCTGATAAAAAAATGGGGAAGGAAACTTATAAATTGAAGAGAGCTGTGATTACTCAAGGTTTATCCTGATTGATAAAAGTAAAACGCATTTTTCAGCAAAAACTATTGTACGTATAAAATTTTCAAATGTACTTTTTATGTATCACTTTACATCTCGTCATGTATCATATAATTTTTTTTTCTCAAAAATCAACACTGTATATTTCTTAGACGTAAAATCTCGAGCACCCTGTATAATCGGTTTAATCGAAACCTTAAGTAATTTTCCGTATAAAACTTAATCGTACCTATAGACACCATGAGTACGTCCATTGTCGATCAATCGATTAGGCCTGTAATAAATTGGCAATTTTTCAAGAAACTTGCACAATGGGTATAATTATGATTTTTTTTGCACGTGATTGCATGAGAAGAAAGTAAGAAATTTTATTTCTGAAAGTGAACATCAATTAATAATATCTTTTGTCAGCAGCTCTGCATAGGATACTAGGGATGCTAATCGATTGGATGATAATTAAAAAGAGACCTTGAAGGTTGATATAATTATGATAAATATTCCTGGCCTTAGACCTATAACGTCTTATAACGAGTCATGGCAGCCATTATTCCGGTATTCATCTTTATTTAGATACACATGACTAATTATTCGTGTTATATATAAATTAATATAAATCTGTTGAAAGGCACGATGAAAAATGATGACAACAATCGAATCAATACTCTGAAATGGATATAGGAGAGCAGCTGTAGCTGTAGCCAGAACAATGAATATAAAATGTGCAAACAGTTTCGAAATTGTGAAAATTACATAAACACGACAATACACAAAGATTGGTACATACATACAATTAATGTCATTGAATTTCATTCCTTTTTAATCCAGGCATAGTTGTGTCTCGCTCAGTTGCATTCAGGTAAACAGAGTCAGATGATACAGTGAATTTTAAAAACGTACCCTAAGTTTATCCTAGGCTTCTGTTGCCACCATTTGACAAAAATCCAATGGCAAAGGTGCTCTTGTGATTATTCGCTCAAAATACTTATCTCTGTAAGTCATCAGATTCGTTTGCTCCTAATGCATTTTGCGTATCTTTTAATTATTTAAAAAGTAGTAAAAATTTCATTAAAAATTTATAAACTCCTCTCATCCTACAAGGTGTGACTCAGGGAGATATACTGTGTAATATTAAGCAGGACATTTAAAATTTTAATGAATTTCACCATCATAGGATGCTCTTACCACTAACTTCTTAATTGAGTGCTAACAGATCAAATCTTAAATTTACACATCCGTTGAATATTCTATTTTACAGAATCTAAGTTGGGTGCAACGTAATCCTGGGTGAATAAATATATATTTCAAAGGAAAAGATGTAACACATTCAAATGTGTCTTAAGCCTGTATCGTTATTAGAAATATAATTATTTTCTGAATATAATAGAACGACTCTATGTATATTTTATCATCAGGAAGAAAATCGATATCGTTATCATTATATCAACGAAGAACGTACACATAAGAAGAATTTGAGTTTCTTTTTCATAGTTAAAAATATTTTACGCAACTCGTATCTAATATTAGAGCAATTCAAAGTGATTAATAGCTTAAGTTATAATGGTTGAGATAAAAATAAATTAACCGCACAATAATTATACATAGTAAAATCTGATATCGTTTACAGCATTCCTTAGCAAATCGGTACGTAATTCTTGGATCCTTCACGGCCGCAACCCCATTCACCCTATCCTTAACTCGGGTCAAGGGGTTCCTCCCTTGCCTTTTTCCTCCCCTGCTATTTGGAGCTACTCACTGTTCTTGTCCAGCATATACTGAAGATACGTGCTTGTTATGCTGATAAACTGCAATGTGATAGATTAAATAAAAAAGAAAAAATGAAATAAAAATTACAATGAAGGAAAATGCTTGAATCAATGATACATTTCTGAGAGATACTAATATTTATCGTACCAATATTATTGCAGGTAGATTGAGTGTAATCAAACCAAATCCGGCTTTAACTTTGAGTTTTCTCAATCCAAAGTACATACAAACGTCCGAGTTGTCCTGTAAGACAAAATGTGATATTTTCATATTTAAATGGAAAAAAATCTTTAAAAACTCTATGTTTGTCTGGATAAGGAATGATTTTTTTTTCCTTACCCCCATCGTGCCTCTCGCGTGATACCGCGTCCAGATTTTTGGGGAGAATAAGGAAACTGGGATCTTGTTTGCCTGGGGACCAATTTACATAATCGTCTAATACTTGAAAATTATATTTGGTATAAAGGTCCTTTCACACCTCAAGTGTAGTGAAGTGGCATACGCTGCTGATTGAAATAGCCAGTAAAAGTTGTGATAATGTACCAAGAACATGGCTAATGATATTTAACGTCCCATTTTCTAATTTTGACGTAGAGATAAGGTAATATCGATAAACAATTGAACAAGACGCGTTGGATATCCAAAATAAAATCTGCATGGAATAATGATCATTTAGTTTTTCAGTAGTGGCAACGAGGCACTCGTATAATTTCCAAATGTCACGTGGACCCAGATCGTTTGAGAATTTCTCTCTAGGACCAAAGAGTGTCGTAGAACCTACTGTCAAAAAAAAAACAACGATCTGTTATCAGTCGATCAAGCATCGGTCAATAATAAATATTAAAAATTCATACTTGACTGTACGAGACGATGCAAATGGCGAAATCGTGACAGCATAGACTCCATAAGTACCACGAATACCACAGTACTTGCATTAATAACAGTATTGATTATTAAGTAACCCATAACAGCAGGTTGACGAATATCAATCAAACTTTTTCGATAAGGTTGTAAGAACGTGCAGATCAAAAAGAAAATGGGACGACTAACTAATAAGATTGGATACATAAATGAATAAATTGATATGAGATTAGGTATACGATAATTGATTTGATTATCGAAAAGCTTCATTTCCATGAATATCGCTGGAAAATCACCATACATTGCAATGGACATTAAAATGTCACCGGTCAACGATAAAAACTTTAACACATAAAGTGTAATCACTAAAACTTTCATATCGGGTGTTACATGGACGTCAACGTACGCGAATAAAATTATAACAAGATATAATAATATCAAAGAGAAAGAGTAGACACGTGCCCATTTTGATTTTTGTAAATCTAATGACGTAATCTTATACGGTACAGAGCCGAAGACTCGGGAAAAATACAAAAGAGCGGAAATTCGACGAAAGAACATTTTCTTATTTTTTTTATTCTCCTATATCGAATTTCTTTCACTGTCACTCGATACTCTGCCAAGAAAAGTCCTCTGGCAACTGAAGCTTTGTACGTTGGTTAATACGAAAAAGCTTTCATACTACTTGTATTTGCCCATCGATATGCATTTTGTTTGCGGCCTCCTTGACAATCACCAGATTATATCCAGGATCGGTTGATTTGAAATTTACGAGTTTCCAAGTAATTTTGCACAATTTCATTAAAGTGATTTTGCCTTCGGAGCTTCTTGGAAGTGAAGTAGGTAAAGTACATTTATTTTCCTGACATTAATTTTGTGTACGAGTAGCTACGGTCGTTTCTTCATTTTTTAATAAATGAAACAATGCAAATTCGCTGCGCTTTTTAAGGCTGGAAAAAAAATGAATTTATTATTTTTTTCAGTTTTTTTATTAATACTTTTTTTTAAATAATTACCCGTTTCGTTCATGAACGTAGTGTAACCAGTACCGTAGTGATGCCAGCACTGATCTATTGGGATAATAATGTTATTACTAAGACAGTATAGGTATATGAGTCAAAACACGTCAAACCGGACGAAATCGACTAAAAATTTTCATCGATCCTTTCGATTATTGTGAATTTTTTTTTAACGGATCTATGGGTGAAATAAATTCATCAAACAATTTTTTTTTATTTTCAATATTTCAAATGTTATTCCAAGTTGAAAATTGCCCAAAATGCCAAAAACCGCCACACACGCTCTCCTTCAAATATCCATATCGTAGGTTCTATATGTCTGATCAATTTGTCCCTGGGCTCATTCAAAAGAGCTGGAATTGGGTTTCCATTTCATGCTGCTACATATTTTATTATAGCAACAATTGAAGATTGTTATAAATAATTAATTTTCAAACACGATTTTCATCACCAAAACCGCGCTGTGAAATTCCAAAAAAAATACAAGCGTATTCCTTGATAAATTTTCTATGAGATAGGTGAATTTAAAATTGGAGAATTAATGGAGAGTATTTTTTAAATATTAATAATCGATCGGAGGCGCGCGTACACGAAGGGTCCGCTATGTCAGAGGGTCCTTTTCAGAGACCCCAATAGACTGGAACGTGCGTTGGAACTATCTACCTGCATTGAACGCCGAATATTAATATTTAAAAAATACTCTCCATTAATTCTCCAATTTTAAATTCACCTATCTTATAGAAAATTTATCAAGGAATACGCTTGTATTTTTTTTGGAATTTTACAGCGCGGTTTTGGTGATGAAAATCGTGTTTGAAAATTAATTATTTATAACAATTTTCAATTGTTGCTATAATAAAATATGTAGCAGCATGAAATGGAAACCCAATTCCAGCTCTTTTGAATGAGCCCAGGGACAAATTGATCAGACAAATGGAACCTACGATATGGATATTTGAAGGAGAGCATCTGTGGCGGTTTTTGGCATTTTGGGCAATTTTCAACTTGGAATAACGTTTGAAATATTGAAAATAAAAAAAAACAAAAAATTGTTTGATCAATTTATTTCACCCATAGAATCCGTTAAAAAATATTCACAATAATCGAAAGGATCGATGAAAAAAAGGTCTCCAGTTTGACGTGTTTTTACTCATATGTTAATTGTAAGATAAAAGGTATCCTCCGTTAGGCTTCAGATCAATTTTCATGGTTCGGCAATTTCATTATCGAAAAGCTATATAATAATAACTTTACTCACCGAAAGCAACAGTGGCAGATTCACGCTAATGAAGCCACCGTTAGTTGAGAATTCGAGTTGTCTTAATTTAAAGTACATACCCACCTCGATATTTTCCTATTGATAACAAATTGATAATGTCAATAATTAATAATTAATTTTAATCGACTCTATGTAGTATAATTACCGTAGCTAAACCGAATTTTCGATACGGTGCTAATGACGACGAGAAAATTGTTGGGCCAATTTTGTTTGCCTGAGAGAAAAGTTCAGAGTGTAATAATAATTGTAAAAAAATTGTAATAAAAATGAAAAAAAAATTGTAATAAAAGTTGAAAAATAATTTTCAGAGACGAAGTATTAATTTTCATGTTCACGAATAAGAAGACTTTTTTTAACCTGGTCAGCTGTGATGTGGCATATCGTTGTAAGCATTGCAAGAGTTATTATTTCATATAGGGTCATTAATTCGGCCTGGAATACGGGTATATATTTATCTGGCCATGCTTCGCTTATAATATAGATCCGAGAAGTAACGTTAACTGTAATTGAAGTGATCCAAAATAGAAGCTGCATGGAGTAAGTAGAATTTAAGATCTCTGCAGCATCCATCAAAAGAGTATGTAACCACCATATATCTTGTAGATGTAATTCACGATCACTTCTCACGTGCACATTAACACGGATATCTGAAATAAATAAAATTTAAGTAACATATAAATTGACACTCTGCAATTAAAATAACATGCATTTGTAACAGACAAATAAAAACATTGACGAAGATGATATAAAATAATATCACAAAGACTCAATGTTTGCATTGTAAATTTGAATTTTAATTCTTTCGAGTCTCACCGTTCTTTGCTAGGAGTTCATTCAGGTGTCGAAATCTTGCGTACAGCAGTAACACGATTCCCGTAAATTTGTCTAATTGTAAAAAAAAGCACGTGAACTCAATAATACGAAGAAAATTCAATAAATTAATTGCGTCATACAGGTAATAAATATAACCCACGATAATACAATAGATAATCCGCACAATCACGAAAGTCCACATCGTGTAACGAATTCGACGATTTCCAGTATGTCTAATCTTCATGGCCAAGTCGTAACTTCGTAGATTATCGGTAACGCAGCAGAGTTTCTTTTGCGAATAATAACCGATAACAAAGTTAGTGAATATACACAACAATACCAAAAAAAGACGGAACAGTTTCAGTATCAACGACCTTACTTCATTTACATTGTTAACTATAAACAAACTTTTCTTGTATCCGTAATATAAAAATACGAAGGACCACAGGAGAGAAAAAATTGATCCTAATTTGGTAATGGCAAAGCTGCCATTAAAAATAACGTGTGGAGGATTTCCAAAAAGTAAATTAATATAGAACAATGGTTTAATGTCAGTAAGTAGTATCATGATTTTAATGCCAATGTGATTATTTAATCAGTTAGATATTTTTTTGTCATTAAATTCAAAACTTTTTTTTTAATTTTCTTAAAGTTTCTTTCCTATCTCAGCAACCACTGACGCTCTTTGAGGACATTTGTTGGTCTATGAAACTCAACATTTGACGAGGCTCGCGTGTTGCCAGAGTTGCTGCAATTTTTTCTTCTCGCACTTTACAGTTAAGTTCATAAGCCAATCAGCAAAGTGCTGATTCGTGTGCTTCCAAGTACGAGCTTCGAAGTGAGTGCATGCTGAAGGGTAATGGTATAGATTCGATAAATATTTAGGCACTATTCACACCGCGCGACAGGCAATCATTGTCAATTGAACGGAAAAACAATTTTACTGAGTAGAATAATCATTTAGAAAAATATTGTGTTTTATCGATATGGACGGGAAAAAAAGGAAATACCTTGTAAATAATTATAGAACGTTGGCTTAATTTTTTTCAAAATTAATGCACTCAGATTGAAGACCTTTCTGATTAAAAAATTCTTAATGATTTGAATGTTTCTTGAAAGTTGGTCAACTTATTTTTATTCACGTTCAATAAAAAATTTGGTAATACTCATAGACAAGTTTTAATGTTACTTTCGAAGCTTTTGCAATACACATCAGAATGTGTTGAAATTATTCTCTTTTTTTCTTTACTAAACTTACGCTATATTAAACACGACTATAGTATTATTGAATAAATCCTCAGTTTTTATATTTAATAAAAATTCTTTCAATTAGAATTAACCTACGTTAGGCACTCGTAATATAACAAGGTACGTCGTCATTGCTCCTGCTATCTAAAAAAATTATTAATTTTTAATTGTCATTTTTTTATAACATACACCTATGTCTTACACTGAGTAAGAGCGGTAAGTCGATTGTAATAATTCCAGCAGCCGCTGAGAAGTGAATGGGATGAAGTAAGAAGTATTGACCGACACTGATACCTTCCTGAAACAAATAATTTCTTTGAAATTATTTCTAGTGACAAATCTATATATTTGGTTAATTATTTCTCATCAATATACATTACGTTTACTTCTCCGTTGGTCGATGTACGACTATGAACAAATTTTAGTTGAGGGGAAAACATAATGCATCCAGTCTTGTTTGCCTGATGGTATAACATGATACATATACAAATCTTGAAATTGATATAATTTCGTATATTAAATTAATTAATTAAAATTATTACCTCACAAGCAGTCACATGACAAATTGTTATCACTGTTATCAGAAGCACAGTACAGAATAGTATCATATTACATTCTCGTAATATCAGCAACAACGACGCACTGTTCTGTCCAATAGAATAGATTCTGGATGTAATATTAAACGTCAGCGTGACGATCCATAGAAATAATGGAAGATGGTATAGCGAATTCACATCCTTAATGGCCGAAATGAGACAATTGTGAAGCCAGCGAATATCCTTCATCGAAATACGAGGACATCCAATATTAATTTCCGTAATAACAGATCTCATGCCTGGTCAAAAACAAGTATACCAATAGCAAAAACATATAATAAATAAAAATTTACAAAATTTTTTGTTGGCATACCCGCCGAAACCATTTTGTTCAAACGTTGCAGCCGTCGTTGTATGGCGTATACGATAAGAATAAATTTAAATATACTAAACGACATGGGAACGTAAACGATATTATACAAGAAGACAACTGTTCCAGGTTTTTGAGTTTCGGAAAAATATGTTAAGAAGCTGATGCAGACGTCATTGAAAAAAATAAAGGCAACAACGGTCCAAGAATAACGAACCACGCGCTCGTCAATTACCGTCCTGGTTTCCAGATCATATTTCCAGATTTTTTTAAAAGCCGTTACAAGCTTACTTCGATAAATTATTCCGAACAGAATATCATTCCATATAGCCAGGTCCGTTAATACTGTTCTGATTATCATCAAAACAAAAAGCTTATCGACATCTTCGAAGCTGACTTCTACAGACCTCTGGTAAATAGCGAATCCGTAAAAACCGGCACAAAATAACGAGTACGCGACAGCATACTTTTGAATGGGCAGTTCTATCTTTTCCAAAGAATATGGAGTGAAGCCGAATAATTTAGTTAGTTGAAGAAACAATTTAAGATCCCTGACAATGAACATTATTTACGAGCACTTGGATATCAACGCAATTAATAGTGTAGTTATTTTGACTCGGGATTCCTTGAGTCAAGATGGCGTCGTCGTACTCGTCTAGCGCGCGCTTCGTCAGTGCGAGAAATTCTCGATAGAGAAGATAACGAGTGAGAGGGTTGTGTTTATGGCAGTATGTTTTACTTGGGGCTACCGCTGGGCTACTACATGGTATAGCGTGACGCTCAAGAGAACTCATAAATTCAAACTACTTAGAACCATTAATAATCATTTCACATTGCAACATGCTAACGGTACAGGTTAGTTTCTATATAGTTATACATATAGCTAGAATACATATAGATATATACAGACATGCGTAATATAGTAACCATATACGGGCATTTTTCAGGTTACTTTCGCAATCAGCGATATTACTGTTTCCATCACAAACTAGCGGACGTCCATCCACGAAGGAATTCCAATGTTCAGAAGATGAATTTTGACAAAGGTATGTTCGTGATAAGACTGTAAACATTAAAAAAATTCGTAGTAAGGATATCAATGCTTCCAAAACTCCATGTAACATAAAGGTAAATTCATTTTATCCAAAAGTAATAAAAAAAGGCTTCTCTAAAAATGCAGGCCTCGTTCCGAGTATATGAACCCTTCAAAAGTGGCTTTAGAATCACGCGTAAAGGGAATCCTTATTTCCGTATAGGTGGATGTGATTTTGTTTGATACTGTAATCCTGGAAGTTTCTTTTTCCGTATAATGTCATTATCCTGCATCATCGTCCTGGTCGACGAATAAAACGTGAAATGATTTTGATAAGCTGGAACCTAAGAAGGGACAAATTAATCGGAAAAATAAATCTCGGTGAATAACTCTTTCGGCTGCATAAATTCATTAACTGTGTCTCTTAGCTTAATGTTTGATAACATATACCAGTTGATACGGAGCATTGACTTTTACAACATAACTTTTTATAAATTTTATCTCTTTGCAACCTTCAATCTAACTGGATTAATGGAATCGGACTTGGATCAATATTTTTCTTTACTATTTAAGTTATGTGAAATATGTATTTACAGGAAAAATATTATCGCCCGTATCAGTTGCATTTTCATTAATATCGTTATTATTATACATTAAGACATCCCGAATTAACGAAATAGTAGGAATTTTAGTTGAGAGGAAAAAACATAATATTTTCATTTTACGTTTTCTTATGACTCGATATTGGGGTCGGTAAAATTAAATGAGATTTCACGTGGAATGAATATTTTTTTTCTTCATATTTTGGTAAACCGTGCTGTACATATATTCTTTTCTTTCTGTTTTCCTTAATCTATAACGATGTCAATTTTACACATGAAAATAAAAGTGCAGGTATAGCGCACGTCCTGGGTTCTCCGTGGGGAATATTTAGTACGTTTCGTGATGTGCTAAGGAAATGGGTGGTTGATATATTTTTCATGAGATTTCTATGCATAGGTTTTCTTTGCCATAATCCCCTTAGGGAATATCATATGTATACATATATCAAGCTCAAGGAGAGAAATATAATGTTAAATTAAATTCTGCGAACAGAAACTAGCCGATTAGCTATGACGTGGGGTTAACATTTTTCCTTCGGAATTTATTTCTTTCTTTCTTCTCTATACATCATATAAAAGTGACGTCAGATCCAGAAGATACTTCAAATCGTTGCACTCTTGCAATACGTATAGGTATGAATTTGATTTATCGTATAGTACTATATGTATACAGAGAGAGTTTATTGATACAAATGTACCAGCTGAAGTTGGCTCCAAGTGGCCAACACAGCAGTGTGGCCGATTGACATAACCGCACACTGACACTTCGCATGGCAATAGGTTAGGTTACTGCTAATTTATTGCTATGCGAACTGCCCGTGTGCACTTATGTGAATTGGTCACGGTGAGCTGTGGCTGCTGTCATTTTTTTGGAAAGGCCACACTGTCGTGTCGCCCACTTGTGCCCAACTTCAGTTGGTGCGTTGGTTTCTGACTAACTGTATATGTATACGTCTAAGGCATGTGCGAGGTTCCTCTGGTAAATGTTAGTTTAGGCTAATTTTTGTATAATAAACTTTAGGATAAATAATCAATGATTTGAATTATATGCACAAATTTATCTTGCATATCTTGCATGTCTTCACTGCAAATATACGAATGCACGATCTCGCCATTCTAAATTCAAAATAATATTTTTAGAACGCCTAACTTAACTTTGCTACATCTTAAACGATATGATTTACGAATGAGGTACATTAAAGTCGATAATTATCCAAGTCTTGTTTGTTTTTATTATCCTTGTTGGATTTTACATTAAATTCCTATCACTTATGTTCACAAAGCTCCGTTCGTCACAGTTAACCGGAATATTCTTGGGTATTATTATTATAAGATTTTTCAACTTGGACATGATATACGAGTACTTTTAATAACTGTATAAACAATTTAATTTTGTCTCCTGTTCCTTGTTATATTAGTATATTAATCAGCTGCCGAAAGGTTCGTTATTCTAGTTGGTTCGAGATTAAAAATAAGCTTGCCAAGTAATGTATATTTCCAGGTCATAATCTAAATTTTATGTAACGTTTAACTATATTTTTCTGAATTTTCGTGAGGAAGCTCGCAAAAAATCAAAAAGCAGATTTGTAGGTCATTCCTTGAAAAAAATTGGGAAAGATTGAGAGCTTTGCTTACGGGGTTCCTTGTAGCGTTCAATCACAGTCAACAAAAGTCGATAAGGTACGTGAGGTGCGTATATATATATATTTCATATATACACAAACCTATGACAGGTTTATTTATCAGTTACGAGATGATTATTGCCTAGGATACTCTGAGAAAAGACAAAATTATTAACGTTACGATTTCAATCTGTATTTCGAATGTCTAAATTTATATCAGTTTTTGAAGAAAACGATAAAGGTGGTGATATAAGTGCATAGAATTCGTAAAAGCAAAAAGAGAGTCTTGCAAAAAAGATTCAGGTAAAAAAATAATTTCTTTGGTTTAGCAAAAAACCTCAAGGGAGAAGATAAAAGCGTGCAGTAGTTCCTGGGGCAGATTTTACGGTTTATTAAGACACTTTCTGTCACGTGCGAGATAATTTATCATGCAAGTTAATATGACACGCTTGGACGTACTTTCTTCTGTTACTATTGTATCTAGTCATCACGTAATTTGTTCATAGTTTCACCTCGTTATACTACGGTTCAGTGTTTTATCTGAAAGCGAAGCAGCGACCGTGTTTAAAGTTTTTAGTGTCAAGTCTGCCGAGGGAAGCGTTGCAAATTTATACAGGGTGTCCCGACAATTTACATAGCTGTGCTGGCGCTTATTACGAAATTATTTTAGTTCCATAAAACGACGAAGATGGCGCAGCCATCAGAATTTACCGGCGCAGCAGTCGCCGATAATTGAGCATTCAATTACCTGAATAAGCCGACGGCATAATATGAAATTTCGCACGAAGAATTTTAGAGTTATTGGAGGAGCAATATCGTAAAGCATCATGAAAAATAAACGCTTAAATATTTTCTCGTGAAATATTCAATATTTTCTTGTGGCTGCCACTTCCACTACGCGTTTCATTTTCTTTTATAAATCTCTTCGAAGCCTTTGAATTTCTAAAATTTTTTTTCTATCTACAAATCGTTCTTAATCGTATGTTTTTTAACGGTATTTGACTATTCTAGGCGCACTAATCACTGTATTATATGTTTGTATTAATATCTAGGCAGTGCACTGTCTTCCGTGCACAATCGAAAAAATTTTGATTGCGAATCCTGGCACTGCCTTTCACAGTTGGACAGTTCATAGTTCGGGTCCATCCATTTTTTGAGGCGGTTTAGATGCCTCTGCTCTAGTAGATGTCCCCCATTGAGGATACAGCCAAGAGAATAAAAGAAAGGAAGGTGCATCAGAGATGAGTAGGGTGATAGTGATGAATGGGGAGATGCACAACGCTCCGGTTTTAGGCGATACCAAAAGCATGGCGCTGAATCGCAGCAGGGAGTCCGGAAGTAGAGTTTTGTGATCATAGCCTCCGTCGATAATGCAGATCCCGTCGTATCCGAGCTGATCGTGATCAAGAACGTGTAGCTTGCCGGACAGAAGTCCTCCGTTACTTACCGCTGGTTCTCAAAGGTGTTGCAACTTAGCAACACCTATTTTTAAAACATACTAGAGACAATACTGTTTCGAATGGGACTAATTGGAAAGGTTAGCAAACGATACTTTTTCGAAGAACTTCAAAAAATTGCGTTTACACGCTGTACTTGCTATGAACTTATCTTGAATTTAAAGAAAAACTGTGAGGGTGCAAACGATGAAACGCAGTGGAGATATACTCACTCGTTCTAAGTGTTGCTTTGGGAACCAGCGATAAGTAACGGAGAACCTCTACCCGCCAAAGCAGACGTTCGTGGTCATGTTCAGCTCGGCTACGACGAGATACGTATTATCGACGGAGGCGATGATCACGAAATTATACTTCCGGACCTGCCCACTGCGATTCAGCGTCATGCTTTTGTTATCGCCCGTATCGCCTAAAACCATAGCGTTGTGCATCTTCCTAGTCACCTCTGGACATCTGTTAAATGCGCGCCATCTATTAACAAGCTGCAGAACGCAAATCAAATGTTGCTGAAACTCACGCAACATATGATGCCATAATGTTGTTCATAAACATTTTTACTATTTAACGCTAACTTCCCTACGGTCGATTTAAGCATTAGTAGTTACCATAAAAAAAATCCATGAACTTGGCTTAGTGTCCGCTAGAGGCGTTTCGAACGAATTCAAGTTGAGTCCACAAATGAATGAGAAATTCTGTGTAATCAAAAGGATAGTTTTGCAGACTCAGAGTTATGATGGTCGTAGGCTTGTATCCTGATAATAGAAATATAATAAATTTACTGAATAAACAAAACGAATTACTGACGTTTATCCAATAGATGTAAGGCCATGCTAAAAAATGCACATTAAAATAGTTTGAATAATAGATCTGTGGAGAAATGAAATACTATCTGTAAAGGACAATTTAAAATTCCCGCGTACAACACAATTTCTCATGTGCCTGACGTCACTGGGTGAGAACTTTTCGTCTACAGTTGCGTCATCTTTACACCATCTGACACCATCCAACTGGGTCTGTATTGCGACGCAGTGCACATGGTACCGTTGGATTAAGGTATAAAAGTGTGTAACGTCGATAATTCCAGAAGAATATCTTCCTAAAAAGACAAAAGGATATAGAGGTATGTGAAAATAATGCGTCAACAGTTTTATTTTTTAATATATAAAATATTCGACCCGTGTGGTACAACTGTTACGTTCTATCATCTTTTCCAAAAACATCAATCTCGCGCAGGTACAACGCGTTTTTAGTGCTGAAGAAAAGCTCGTGTCAAAACATTCGTAGAATATTGGAACACCGCATTGAACGTAGCGCTAGACCGTTTGTCTTCTTAAATTTCATAAGAATAAAAACGAGACTTTGTTCAAAGTCGAAAATGCCCAGTGGAAAGAAACGGCGCAGGAAGGTTAGTCTATAAATTATTGACGCCTGACAATACTTTTTGTAGATTTACATTGTTGTATATCTTGTAATTTATTATTTATCCTCTTTTTGTGAGCTTTTAGTATTGGCTCGTCTCTTTGGTAAATTGTTGTAGAATAGATTGGTAATGCATTAATTTGGATGGCAACGGTTGTATTTCATTAGACACGTTTTCGTAGACACATGATTCATGGATTTTGTCATCGTCTTCTCTCCGTGTATTTCCTCTTTAATCTCGTAAGTTTTGGCGGTGCGGTTTGTGGTTTTACTTCGTAAATGCGTGGACTTGCATATGCAATTTATTTACGTTGTTTAGATTATTATATATTGCGCAAAAAGTTATATTTTATTTTAGTAAAGTTACGGAATTCGCAAACTTATTTACAGCATTCCAGCGCTAGTTTTGAAATGACATACAATTTTTTTTTAATTTTAACTCTATTCCAATTCGATTAAATGAATACTAATTGGCTTGTGATAAATTATAGTATTTTTCAATATCGTTGTATAATTTTTCAAGTCATAGTTTCTGATTATCTCACGTAAATAAATTGCTGAACGTAATCATATGGTGCGTGATAGTATCCCGCTCTAAAATATGAATATATTTCATACTCTTAAAAGTATGTCATTCGAACATGTATTAAAATTTTTTGAGAATTTTTAAAACGGTCAATTGACGTGTTTGAAACAGTAATTGAGTCACATGAGAAATGTTTGGAAATAATAATATCGTATTCCTTATCAATAAAAATGTTGCTTGGCTCAAAAATCAAATAATTCACACAGAACTAATATAATAAGTAATTCGCGGTACTTGACTATGTCGAACAAGGTATAGCGGTGTGAAGATGTCAGGGCCGATTTCTTAACTGTTTCAAGGCCTTATTGGGTAAATACACCATTGGCATTGTGTGATTGCAACTCGATTGTCGGTTAGTTCACGCGTCTATCATTAACTATGGCTGACGAAAGTATAGTAGTCACTGTTATTCAGAAAGAGACATGGCATTCATTGGGTCTTGGTAAACAATGTTGTTCACATAATTTTTCAATTTTTTTTTTAAAGTAGATATGTAGTGAAGAGTGGGTCGAAATTCAAGCAGTCAAATCTGCTGTGGCTTTATAGAAGTTTTTCCAAATTTTAGACTCGTTTCTAATACTGATAGAATGCAGTGTATCCTGTTGAAATAATGTAATCTGTAGACACATATAATCCTTATAGTTATATTCATTTGTCTGTTTTTTTTAAATATATGTTAGATGGCACCAAGGAACAAGGAAAATTCTGCAATGTCAAATAAGAAGAGACCAGTGTCAGAGGAGGAAGATGACGAAGATTATAGAAGACGTCGTGACAGGAATAATCAGGTATGTTCATGTGTCATTGTTTCCTGAAACCTTGTATTTTTATTTGATTTGTATCTTTACTTGACGATATATGCTCATGTGGCTATTTTACAGGCTGTCAAGCGTTCCAGAGTTAAAAGTAAGCTACGTACTCAGCAAACCTTAGAACGTGTAAATCAGTTGAAAACAGAGAATGAATTATTAGAAGAAAAAATTAAGATGCTCACGAAGGAATTAGGATTTTTGAAAGATCTGTTCCTAGCGCATGCTGGTAAGTACATTAAGTATTGTTGGAAACATAAAAATTTTGAATCCTCCTTCTGAGCTATTATTCACGACTTTTCTAACTATTTTAATTGTTTCATATTTTAAGGCTCAAATCAGCATCCGATAAACTTACAAGACCTCGATTTAAATGCTCTATTGGCTGATGATACAAAGCCTGGAGATTTAAAAGGCTCGAAACTGTAGACCATAGAGACACCACGTAAAGGAAATGACGTGGGCATGATCGAACTTCATGGAATCAAGAGAACTGTACTTTTACCTCCTTAATTCCAGCCGCGGGTCGGGCATCTTGGAAAGATGCCAACTTCGTCTCCACCTTCCGACCATGAAACGCGAAATGGGACTTCGGAGTCATTTGGATTTTGCGGTAGCAGCCATTACGTGGACATTCAGATAACGCGAACGAAATTCATCAAGAAATTTTCATCTCGCGTTAAGGATTTCGCGATGAACTCACTCCTCTTTCAAGAACTTTACAGTTTCCCTTAAACGATAAAACTTATCTTTTTTACTTACTTTCGTAGCCTCTGTCCATCTTTTATCAGTCTCTTCAATTAAAATTATTCTTTAAAACGGAGTCGGTTAGCCGATGTTGAAGTTAAAAATTTCAAAAAGTAACCTCCGCGATTTCTTCGTCTCCTTATTATATAGCCTTAGTCAAAAAATTGACACGTTTATAGTCCCGCCTAACTGACATATAGATTTATCATATTGATCAGGTTAAATGCATTTATTCTATCTTCAATTTACAATTTATAATTATCATTGTTGCTCGAATTCACTCTTTTCGCATAAACATTTAATATTAAAACATCAAGCATTATGTGCCCATAAACAATCAGCACCAACATTTCCGTTCCAAGTAATACATTTCCCTCGACATTTAATTATGCAGGTGGCTATAATCAATTTTCATTAAACTTTCATTATGTATCATGTTGTGGTACAGCAATTAACGAATATTATTCACCAACATGAAAACCCGTTTTGCATTTATACTTAATATGTATTAGTGTACTACTTGCCATTCCTGATGATTCTTCTTCAACCATGAATGTCATGTATTAATAAACAGTGTAAATAAGAAAGTGATCAATATACTTGACATGTTCTACCGTCTCTCGTAGAAGTTGTCAAGAAATTTAATCACATTACATCCATGTATATGATTTGCTTAGAAATCAAAATCTGAGCATCCTAGTATAAATCTGACATTAGGTTTAATTAGAGACTTTGAGCAAAATGGTAACTTTAGTTTTCACAATGAAACTTGCTGAACGTTCAAGATAAGATAAGACGACTGATCAGCCCACTTTATGTTTGTAGGTATAGATTATGGTATACGCACATAACTACACGTATATAACCAGCCGACTAGCCGCGTATGTATATTATTTTAATTACACGTCGACGTTTTTACATCACCCTAGCAACGCTTTACGTTATACCTTCAGCCAGTGATTTTCGTGGAACCAGAACTGGCTGAATAAAAACATTAAAAAAGACCGTTATAGTGTAGCATTGGAGTTTTAATACGGGTAGAGGAACTGTTGAGACTGAGGATATATGATTATTTTTTCTCCTTTACGACATGGAATGAAAAAAGAAATATGGTGCTCGATGACTCTTCGGTTTTTCGTTCATAACTTAAGTCAATTTGGTACTCGAAGGTGAATTCAAAGTTATTCTATAAAAGAATTGTCATTAATAATTTGAGGGATTTGATTATATGTATTTCGCAAAGCTCGTTCATGTAGAGAAATACTAATATGCATCTTTTTAGTCACACTACGGTTATTGAATCTTCGATAAGAAATATCAAAGAACTGGAAATGTCTGTTTAAAATCTAGCGCGAATCAGACGTGCCCGGAAAATCACCGACGGCACCTGTAGGCTTTCGGCGTTCACCGACGAAAAGACCCGATCGATCCTCGGTCAGCATTCGTAAAGACCAGGAACGTGATAAAAGGATTCTAAGGCCCCGGTTGTAATTTAGACTTTCTATAGTAGATCTAAATGATCATTCTGAATATTCAAACCCAGTGAAATATAGTATGTAACTAAAAAAAGCACATAACATTGCGTGAATATTACTTCTTCGCGATTATCTAAAAATATAACGATATTTTTGCAAGAATACAAGATTAAAAATTTCTTGAACTCAGGTAGAGAACATACTACGTATATATATATATAGATTCGTAGATGTCACTAGTGAGCACAAATGTAACAGCCAATGGTGCTGGTCTGTCTCAGTTGCTCACAGCCAATCGTGCAGTAACAGAGACAGAACGCTCCCGGCACCAGAAGATTAAAGAAAGCAAAGTTACAAGAGATCACGTAAACCAGGGGTGCCAGGTAAAGCCACTACGAGTCTGTCGTTCCTCGTAGCGCGTTGGGCCGTCGCGCTGGTGGCCCTAGCAGACGACATGTTGGCTGGAGAGAGCAGCTCGTCTCGGACGTTACGGCCGCGAGTTTCCTCGGGGATTCTTGAGTGAGGAGAGACGGAGATCGCGGTTGGACGTGAGACTGAGAGAGCGCGATATAGATCAAGGTAGAGTGCGTGAAAGAAGAGGCGTCGTAGGAAACGAGAGAGTGAGGAAGAGTACGAAGGAGAGAGATAAAGATAGATAGATTAGTGCCGAGAGAAAAAGAGAGGAGCAATAGACAGAAAGAGAGAGAGAGAGAGAGTGTGAAGACAAGTGGAGAGCCGGTACTACGATCCTGGTGTGGTGTCGTTCAGTTTCTCGTAGTGAATTTTCAAAGTCTGAAGAATACCAGGAGGCCAGGACGAGCCTCCTAGGATAACCGGGGAGCACCTATCGTTGAGCCTTCGTGTGTGTCGTAGCAGAGCTCGAGGACGTCGGTGGAGCTAGGAAATCGTGCGAACAAGAGGACGAGTCTTCCCGTACGTCCCGTTTCTCGCCTGTCAAGTTGAGCGGCTCACCGATCTATTTTAACGTAGGAGCACTGGCAATCAAGCACTCGAACAGCTAGTTGTCCTCGTTCCTCTCGAATACGTTTGACCAGCTAGTGCTTTGTTTGAACCTTGGAATTTTAGGAGCTATACCTGCTTGCCCTAGCTCAAGCTCTGATCATCTACCATCGCTAGCACCCACCCGACATCTCTTCCCAGAGAACACCCGGAGGATAATTCTCTCAGGGCAAGCTTCCGCGTTACGCCGTCGAAACGCGCGCCAGCCCGCGGGCCGGTCGCTCGTTTTCCACAACAAACTTAACACACCCGAGGAACTCCGCTCGGAAGGACGATCGTTAACGATCGTTACCAGCTCTGTGTCCGAAATTTTATTTGACAGATCAATTCGTGGCGGACCTCGTGTTTTCTTTACGTGATCGTCGTGTTCCATCGTCATTGACGGTGCTCGTCATCGCGGACGATATTTCTTGTTCTCTTGTGAAATCGACTGTTATACACGGGATACTACATCCGAACGCAGCTTCTGGTGCAGCACAGTGCGGCTATGCTCTCGCGCGGTGAGCCCGGTGCCTAGTGGCTAGGAGAGGGAGGCTGGCTCTTTTCAAAGGTCGGGGGTGTTTCTCTACCTCCTCGCGATTATCAAGGTGGAAAGGGAAGTCGCGGGTGAAGTCTCCTGTGTCATGGGGTGTTTCGGTAGCCAGAGCAGCAAGGCCAGCCAGGATGACAGCAAAAACCAGAAGAGGCGATCCGACGCTATCACCAGGCAGCTGCAAAAGGATAAGCAGGTCTATAGGGCCACCCACAGGCTCCTGCTACTCGGTAAGTCAATTTTTTCTTGTGCTTCTTGTTCTTTTTTTTATTTTCTTGGCGCTCTGGGTAGAATTTCAATGTTTTGTAAGATTTTAGTGATCCTGTATGTTAGATAATTTGTAAAAGTTGTGTGAAATTTTAAAAAATTTTAACTATTCATATGTGTAGTATGCTTGGTATGAGATTGTTATCCATGGCACAAGTTTCAACTGTGACAGTCAGATATGGCATTGTGATCCAATTCAAGGCAAATGCGATTATGCATCAAAGTCTGGCTATCAGACAACAGCTGCTAATGACATTATTTTGCAAGGTAATTCAGCTTGTATGCTTGGGAATTCTGATGGTGATCTGTGGTATATTTCCACCCTTGATTAACTAAGGCTCAGGGGCACAGAATGCCATTAATGTGTTGTGTGTTTAACTGTTTGCTTAATGTTAACCATACAACTAGACACTAAGCTTTGTAACGGTTTCAAATAGTTTGGTAGTTATTTTAATTACAGAAAATATTTGAAGAGTATTCTGTAATTATCAAAGGCAGTGTTATTTCTTAATTTCTTTAGCCTCGCTTGTTTAACCAGCACATTAACCAAAGATGAGAGCTATAAATAACTTTGGCTTTGATGTTGCTGTGTCATGTATTTTCGCGGTAGCACCAGTTCTAATGTTGCATCGTAAATGGCATACACGATATTGCCTTTACAGATGTTTGAATTTTTACTCTGTCCTTTGTACATCTGTGGATCCTTCACTACTACATTTTAAATAGTCTCAATGTAATAACTCTTACCAGCTTGAGATCATCGCTTTGAGATGTCTTTTAGTATATTGGTTAGATTGCTTTGCCAAATAAAAAATATATCCAAAAAGTCAATACTGAATTTATTATGGATTGATGGAAATTTCTATGCATTTTTATCCTCTTCCTATGACACTGTTGTTTGTCATTAAGAGTAGTTAATGGAAGGTTACTGTGATTGAAATTATATTGATATCTACGTCATATTTATTTATAAAAAATTCTCTGATATTTTTATATTTTCTAATAATTACAAATTTAATTAAACTTTGTTTATCTAGAATATTTTTTAGTTTATAATTCACCGAACAAGTCATTCATGTACCTACATTATATTGAAAACTAAAGGCAATGTCACACAAGTGTCAGTTTAGTTATTTAATCCGTATTATTTTGCTTCAGCAATAAAGCGATACCTGTTTCGCATTTAATAAGACTCTCATTAATAAAGGGAGTAAAAGTGTTGCCTCGTTGAATATTTTCCTTTTCACCCAGTTTTAAAATTTAGAAATATTAATCATCAAATGATATTCCCACAAAGAATACTATTATGTAGCCAACTATATACAATGTGACTCTTAATATTGAATATGTTATGAAAATTAATAATTTAATTGAATCAGATAACATTAAATACTTTTGTAACAGTAAATCATTATTTCATTTTTAGGCGCAGGAGAGTCCGGGAAGAGCACAATCGTCAAACAGATGAGGATATTACACGTAAATGGCTTCAGCGAGGCGTAAGTTAATCATCATTATTAATTATATAATAAATGATTATGCATAGCACGTGAACCATAAAAAAGGGAAAGAAGCTCGAACGAGCAAGGAAACGTGAAAACCGGCAAATAGAAGTAGAAAAAAAACAGGAAGACGAGAAAAAATACAGCGGTGGCGAATCGGAAGCAGACGGCAAATTAAATCTAAAATATATAAATCATGGCGAAAAGCAAAACCATAAATTCGTTGGCTTTGGCGTGGCCCTGTAACATTCGGGGAAGTATAAAAATTATTTTGGGTAATGTCAGCGAAGTTCCGAGTACGTCAAGACCCTCCCCAGAATTAGTCGACTACCCTTCCGTCCTCTGTCGGTTCGATTCTCATTGCAGAAATCGCTAATTGACATCCGATCGAGATTTAAATTGAAAAGCCACATCCCGACATAGCCAACGACATTAATAAATGATCTTCGTAATGACGTAATCGACCAGTGCGTTCTCATCTATGTACGTTCTACCTAATCTCAAGGAATGCCACGAATTTTCCGACGAGTTTCTACCACTCTAAAACTGCAGGTTTTATATGATTCATCCTGAACTCGTCTGCCTGCTTGCTTGGTATATGATTCCGCGATATCAACACGTGTTGCCCAGGCGAATTGGACAGTTCTTTTTGGTCGTTTTTTATTGGCCGCAAAAAAAACGACTTGGTCGGTGGTAGAGGGACTGGAGAGACAAGCTAGAGGCAGCTAGAGTCAAGAGGGACGGAAAGAGAGAGAATGAGAGAGGTCCTCGACGAGGCGCTCTACACTCTTCGCGACGTGGAAAATTAACGGGAGTGACTAGATAGTATGAAAACAGTGTGTAAACAAATGGCTGCCTATGTCATAAATTCAGCAGTGGTGAGACGCTGATAAGAAACCTAAACACGCCTTACTACATTTCGTGAAGATCTTTTGAATTATTTCCTCTTCTTTCTTCTTTTTTTTCTCAGCGCACCAACGCTTTTCCTCCTCGTCTGTCTTCTCTTGGCCTTTTAGTCCCTTTGACTTTGTGATAATCCCTTAAATGATTACCGGCCTCTTTAACCGGCCAAGACAAAAGTCTTAATCTCACCTTAACGCTTCTCTTTCGTTATATATGATCAAATCCGATCAATCGAACGATTGTTTTACAAATCGATCAAACGCTTGTTATGTGCTCCGATGCATGCCTCAATTGCTTCTAAGCAGAAGGAAAGTTGCTTAGTTGACATCTTGAGATTTTATGAAATTCAATGACCGGTACATTTCTCAAGAATATTCTTGGTATCAAAAGGATATCAAAAAAGGAACAACATATATAATATATATATATATATATGTCAAACAAACATGACAAAAAGTTTTCTAGAATCCTCCGGATGCCTACGTTTTCAAGCTCCCTACAAGGGAGCTTAACATATTAGTATCGCAGATTACCGTTGACGTCGCTGTTCTCAGAGCGTCAACGCCGCTTTAAGGTTTAAATTTGAATTGTACAGCTACACTGTCCGTGTTCTTGTATAGTAATACACTTTTTGCTGTTCTAACCATATTGTTTGAAAAACTGCCGATTTTATCATGCCGTACAATTATTTCGGCCTAAAATGTATCAACGTTTTACGCGATGGAATCTTTCAGAGGCCATTTTGAGTAGTTCAGTGTCCACCACCAGGTTCGCATAGTCAATCTGTTTCCCGAATAACCAGCAGACAGAAAAGAAAAAAGTAGAGAGAGCCAAGGAAAACACAGTCAGGAAAGTCAGTGGAATGTACCTTGACATTGCATCGTAGCGAACGTCCGTTACTTAAGTCATTTACCGGTGTCGTCTTCGACAGAAGAATCGCAAAACTTTCCTCGTCGAATTCTCAACGTGTAACGAGCGAATGGAGGTGGCAACAGGATCTAACCAAGTAAGGTAGCAAGGAGGCAGAGACAAATATCGAAGCGAAGATACTGCGAGACAGGAGCGCAGAGGAGGTTTAAAAGGGCGAAGCAAAGAGGCAGAAAAATAGAGTAAAAGTAGTTGAAGCAAAGAACGGCTTTGGCGCAATCTCGCTACGGTCTCCCACCTTAATGCTAATGTAACCTTACTGTCGCGGATAGTCGATCGGCGTCTCGATATCGTCGATCAGGTGTTCCTCCTATTTGTCCCCGATGGATTTTTCTCCAAGGAGCGCTGGGGAAGAGACAAACTAAGGGTTACTAGCCATTGGCGCTGTTACCCAACAGGAAACTCACCGTCTTGTATACAAGCGAAGAGCCAGAATTAGTCGCTCGTGCATATTTCTCGTAACGATAGAGCAGCGTTGTTTGTTTTTCTAAATATTTTGTTGTGCCTACCGTGTTATATTTCGGCACCCGCCTCCCACGGGATAAAACAGTCCTCAAACATACTAGACAGTTACACTAGTGGATCTCGAAGATCCTGACACTCTCTGATACGTCGAGTTGTTCCATCGCACAATGTCTCGGATATTTTTTTTTTCCGATCGCCTTTAATTTTCATAGCTTTCGATAATTTTTTTTCTCGAAAAAAAGTTTTCGCTATATCTATGTCACGCTACGTGTTAATCGCTGCAAAATGACGATTGTCACCTTGCCAGTGAACACTGCCCGATAATTGTGATACAGTACGTCATTGCGGTTAAAGCGTGTTTTATCGTCGACGAGGAAATTCGACGTAACTTTGTATCTTTTGTTTTTGGTTTGTATTCTTTTTTTCCCCTTTTCTTTTACATTTAACGATACAATCGATACAGCATTATTGACTGTTAATTTCCGGGTTGCTCGTCGTAACGTATAACAATGGGATAAAGACGAAAATTGACATGGATCCGATTGTTATTAACTGTTAATGAAGAACTCGAGCGGATTTTATCGGCAATACGTATATAAAACGTCGCTTGGTGTTAATACAGAGAAAAAGTGTAAGAGGAGTATGACGCTAGGAGGAATCATTTGTACCAATTACTAGGAGGTATATTATCGCGCGGATGGTTATTACACAGTGTTATTTTGTTATTACAATCGAGTCTTCGTTTCCGATAAACAGTCGCGATGATTCTTATCGTAACCGAGTCAATATACCCGGTGTCTACGCATCGCATAGATGCGTGATGGACGTTCGGTCGAAATGAATTTGTTGGCTCCTCTGGAGGATTCACCTGAGGCGTCTGCGGGAACTAAAAAAAGAAACAGCCACGCCGCTACGGAGCTCGTTACCGAAATTTTCAGCGGTAAACGTAGAATTCCAGTACGGTGAAGTCACATGAGAAAGAATTTCGAACGCACGCGCTCGTTTACGTATGCATGTGTGTGCGTGTGTGTGCATATATATATATATATATATATATATATATATATATATATATTATACGAAGATAGAGAGAGAGAGTGAATAAAAGGGAAGACGAGAAAGAAAAAAAAAGAAGAAAAAAAAGTTTAACCTTTTGCCAACGTTTTTCTGTTGCAGGGAGAAGCGGCAAAAAATTGAGGACATCAAAAAGAATATCCGAGACGCGATCCTGGTAAGAAATCGAGTGCAGATATTTTTGGAATTGCCAGATTTCCCGACACACCCTTTTCCCTCCTTCCCCTTCTCTTGTTTCCCATAAAATCTCACTCGCGCAGCGCGTATCGTTTTGTGGGGTCGATTCACGTAATAGTTCGATGCGTTTCCGGCTGCCAGTGAAATCGGCCGTTGAAAGGAACGTCGAGTCTCGAGGCGGGAAATTCAAATATATTTTGTCGTCAGTTTCGTATAGCCGCTCCTTTTACTTTCAACCGTTACCACGCACTTTGCATATCATTGAAAGTCCCTGAGGCTTTTCGTGTATTTATTTAGTTCTTCGATACATAATGCTGGGATTAATACCTGGTCCCAAGGGACTCGCCCTTATCCACGTTTTCATCAAGGCGACGATATATCTTTAGGGTATTATCCCTCGGCTAGTGCTACGTTTTGCAACGTTTTTCGGAACGCTCGGGTCTCGTTATTTCGACCGCTGGAAAAACGTTTGTCGTGATGTCCGTGCTTAGATCAGATAGGTTAGGCGATGTCGTGAACGCAGCCACAACGAACCGTCGTTATAAATAGAAGTTTTGCAGATGGCGTACGACTGGGTTAAGAGCCAATGCGTTTAACCGTTCTCAGGTTATTTTTTTTTCTTTCCAAGGGCGGCGGGAGGGTACATAAATACCTTTTTTACATTCATTCACAAAAATCTCAAGTTTCGCGTGGGAGTAGCCTCTGGTGTCCTCGTGGTCGTATTTATTCTTTATAAATAGAGAGAAGCTTCTCGTGGGTAATGAATAACAGTGAAAGAAAAAAAAAATAGAAAAAGAAAAGATATATTCACCACGATTATTAAATGTTTCGTCCACTGTTAATTTCATTGAGGAGACTTTTGGACACGTGCCACTCTCCCGGGTTCGCCTGCCTCTCCTACCTAACGCTCTCTTGGGCTGCCTTCCGAGTATCACCAGTGCCTCCCCCTTCGCCCCTCCGTAACTTCCTTTGCTCTGCTTTCCTGGTTGCTTACTTCTTCCCCGCGCTTACATACTTTACACGGCTTCCAGCGGCGATGCACGCTGGAAAAGTGGAGGTTAAGCCGGAGGTTAAGTCCGAGTTTAGAGTTTGGATCAGGAGAGGTTACGCGGCACCTTGAACATAGCCGTACACTCTACACTGGATAGATATAAATAGGCATGTAACCGCAATAAATACTGCTGGCTACACTCGAGTCATCTTATGAGCGAGGATTTAAAAAAAAAATTCTTTCATTATCGGCCATCCTCTATGGCCGGTTTGTCTGCTTTCGCTGAGATTTTTTAGCGATTTTTTTTGCGATCGGTCGATTTCTTTCGAGCTACACGTATGTTCGGAGAAGTACGAGTTGGATCGTTGATCAATTCAGGCGGATCCTGGTGGCTAGTGAAATTTTTGTGATTCACGTAAATCGATAATTTCTATTTACTTTGGATCACGAATTTTTCATTTGTCCAAGTAATGCAACTGTCAATGTGATTTTTTTTTTATTTCGCATTTTGGGGTAAACTCTTTCCGGTGAAGGAAAATTTTTTTAAAGTTACAGAATCCTTCTTCTTTTTTCGTTTGACAATTTTTTCCTCGTGCATCCTAAGGTCTATCCTCGTCTGAGGGTGCAGCATCCTGTCTCCCTTATACCTGCCTCACGTTCAAATTCTTACTTTCACCTCGAATCCTCCAAGTCCATCGCTACTTTGCTTCCTCTTCGCTGTCTCTTTTCTTCGCTATTCGTGATACCAGTGGCGAATCGATTCCAGACGATAACCAGTGCAATGAGCACGCTAACGCCGCCCGTGACACTGGAGGATCCGGCGAACCAGAGCAGAGTCGACTATATTCTGGACGTCTCGTCTTCCCCGGACTTCGATTATCCCTCGGTGAGTCAGCTATCTGTACGTATTACGTAGTCGGTGCCCGCACACGAGCGACAATGACGGATACTTTTGCTCACAGTCTTTCTCGAGCTGTCTATATTTATTTTTTTACATTCAAACTCACCGTTTACGGGAGGTCGTTACCTCTGGAAATAAAAAATTATCAATCTCAATCGCCAAAATTCTACAGCGTAACGTCGTATGGGCTTATCGAAATTCTTCAGGAAATTGCACTGACGTTACTTTTTTTTCCCAATTTTTTAATTTTCCCAATCAACTAATTTCTTTTTTTTCGTAAATCATTGATACTCCAATTACGTGTATTTATTTTTTTTTCTTCTCGACATACCGATAACAATTTTTTTTCTGTCGAACCACCAATCAACGGTGTACAAGGACTACGCGCAAATGACTGAGAACCCCTGCGTGGCATGATCAGTGTTTACAGTGTTTACACAGCCAGCGTATATGTAGTAGTAGGTATATACCGTATTATATCGCGATATTTCGTAGCGTATCGTGCCGTGGCCATGCTACGATATTTCTAGTCATACAATATACACATAGCTATTAGATATTTAGACACGTTACCTCATTCTGGTCATTTTCCTATTGAAATTTAAAAATCAATACTATATCCCATTTTCGACTCGCATTCGATATTTCTATCAGCATCAACTTCAGGGGTGTCGTAGGATAATAATAATAATAATAGTACTGACCTTGGGCTATCCCGTTATTCGAATATTCACACCGTGAAAAACGTCGGTTTTCCCTAAAATTTTTATTTTAACGAAATTTCATCTAAGGCTCCAGCCATAGTCGTACAGAGGGGAGGGGGTATTGCATCTAGCCCAGTTTTCGAATGAAACTTCTTAATGGATCTCCAGGGAAAATACGAATGGATCGCGTGATGACGTCATCAATTATTTCCATTTCTTTTGGTACGGCGTAGTCGGGATACGCCATACTGCAAAGTCTGAAAAGTTTTGTCGTTCGTTAACTCTTACCACGGCGTAGTATCCTTTCATTGAGAATTTTCGCTATGCTCTTTCCGAACGCACGCGTACGTCTACATACGCGTGTACATACAACGTGCCCGTCGTCTACGCACGTAGAATTACTCAACGGCACCTACAATCGTACTTTGTTAATTCTCAAGTTTGGAAGTAGAGAAGGGCCTTGAAAATCTATGCCGACGATCAAAGACATTAGTGTATGCTTGGGAATTAGATCGATGCCATTATTTTTTATATATATCATTAAAGTGAGAGATTTTTTATAAAAATATTTAAAAGGTCAAATTATATTAGCATTTTTTGACTATCTTTTAGCTCAGTTCAGTGTATAAAAGTTTTTCATTTAGATTCGTGGAAAACAGAAAAAATTGAAAATTCGACGACGATTGTCGTCATGAAGGTTCTGTATGACACTGAATATTGAATTTTTATATAAAAATCTGGCTCTCCGTATGATTTCTGCTGATTTTTCGTAAGGGGTTATATTTATTTCGTTCGATTTGGACAGGGACATGTATTTATTTGGGTGGTCGTACCAGCTGGACCAGGAGGTTCGATTATGGCTTCGCGCAAACGGGCAATTCAAATTGGTCGCGCAAACGAAAATACGTCTGCCGTGTGCTGGTGCGAATCGCGATTTTAAACGTGCAAATTTTCTTGGCTTCGAGTCGCGGTATTCGCGGCTCTCTAAACGTTCGCGGCGCGGATCGCTATGGAGAATTATTGGCCCAGGGCATTAATACAGTGATAATAAAAGGTTTAGAAGGAATATCTTCGTTAAGTACGGTACTGCTTGGTAAGGTAAAGGCGGGTTTACCAATCACGAAGAAATCGCAAATCACGAGTGGCTCCGTCACGATATATGGACGGACAGCAGCCGTATACGTGAATCTCGATGATGGATGAACGTTGATCTTCCCGGGTGAATTTTCGAAAGTATCTTGGCCATTCTCGGTCTACCTTGAACTTCCTTTTTTTTTTGATCAGCATCTATCTCTTTTTACATCTTTCCCCTTTATTTTTTTTCTCTTTGAGATTCGTTAAAAGAAAAATTGATTTAGCACATCTTTTCAAAATATCCGATCAAAAATCCGAATATCGTGGATACGTGTATACGCGTATCGCGAATTTTTTTTTCACTATTCGCCAAATCCTTGGGTGTCGTACATTGATGACGCAACGAAGCGACGAGTGAATTCGCCGAAGACGGTTTTTGTGTACATATTTTCTTTTCTACATTTTTCCTTTTTTTTTTTGGCATTTATGCCGTAGAAATTGACCTTTCGCTTCGGACGACTTATCCAGTCATAATACCACGTACCCGTCTAAAATTGTGGTTTATTTTCTCTCTAATTAAAATCAATTAAATCTTTAGAATCTATAAAATCGCGTGTACACACACGTTCTCCGGATTTTATAACATTTTCAATCTATCGTTCGATTTTACCCGATTGCCGAGTGTAAAGGTGGTCCAAAGGATTTTGAGTTTTTTTTTTTCAAAATTTTGCCTACCTCCTTAGTCGCATGTTCTCAATTTCACAAGTACATACGCTAGAGTCTTGCAGGTGCTCACATATCAGGAGGCACACGTGTGCTCTCGAGACATTTGCTTCCTCTACGTGCCTATGTATGTATATAGCACTGTACTTGTTTACTTGTAAATAATAGTTACGAGTTCATATGTTTTATATACAGTACTCTGTTTGTACATATAGAATGGATGTTGGGCGGTCTACATATATATATATATATATATATATATATACACACACAACACACACACACACACTGAGAGTATAGAGTAGTCAGTCGCATATACGCATTCGTACGACTCACGTGTATTTACAGAGATCCGTAGAAATCGTTTGGGGCTATTACAGTCCCGTACGATCACTCGTAAAGCACGTTTCACAATCCTTTTCTAGGTTATAACCAATTAGCTTCTACCTATTTTCCGTCCTGCATCACATAACGCCGAGCGCATTTACACATAGCTCCATGGAATCCTGCACGGGTGGTAACTAACTTCGCGGAGAAACCGTAGTGCATGCAATTTCGTCGGAATTCTAATTTGAACGCTAATTCCACGTCCAGGCGAGTTTTCACATGGCGAGTGATGATTCCTCTTATTTTTTTTGTTTCTCTCCATTTTTCTGCCATTCCCACGAGTCGCTCTTATTGCTCGAATAAATAAAGGATTCCAGAGCAATCGGAGCTCCGACATCGAATAGGGATGGTGTACCGAATCAATACAATTGTTGATAGAAATCTCTCTCTCTCTTTCTCTCTCACTCGATCACTAGATGTAAAATTATTTTGACGCGAATAATTTTGACGAATTCTCAACGAACTGCGTACGGCGAACGTAAAATTATTGGCGACTAGTAGGCGCATCTTGAAATAAAATTTTTTCGCGAGATAATAATACGGGCCCGACTTTGCGTCATTCACACGACGGGGATACGCGTTCGTCGCTCTGGCCAAGACTTCATGCCTATCCGCCTTTATAATCTCGCTCGACGAAGTGACCACACCGAGGCTCGTACGTGGCTAGCGCGATTCAATCTGGTTGCGCGCTCTATATTTGCCCGAGCAGTTGCATCCCATGAATTTTCGATGGGTTAGACGCAACTAAGAAGCCCAGCTCCCTTATCGCCCAAGATCCGGAGGGATGCTGGATGCAGGCGCCCTAGTAAGTTCGCACGGGTCGATCCTGGGATCCTCGAACTTTGGAGCTAAAATTTTGTACGGGAGTCATGGACGTTATCGTCGCGACCAGGATCCGAGTTTTTTTTTGTCAAATTTGAAAAAAAAATTTCAATTTTCTCTTATGCATTTTCTTACGAGTCACGACTTCGTTAAAGCCGGCGACGCCTCGGCTTGAGGTCAATCCAAATTCACTCGGGGATTCTCAAAGAATTTTGGATACTCTCCCAACTCGCACGGTCCGCGGTTACACGCAAGCGCCGCCTTGTTGTTCATCGTGGAAATCATTGCGAGCTCGTTTCTCGCGGTCGGCTGTAAAATTCAATGCGAGCCGATCCCCCGTATCTTCTGGCACGGCTTACGAAATATTTAAAGCCACGACACATTAACCCGTCGGGACTTTTTCGTTGCGGGTAGAAAAATGTCTTTCGATCGTCCGACACGGCTGATTCTCTGGCCGTGCCGTTAATGGCTGTATCAGTTGGTCCTGACATTCGGGATTTTTATCGTCGGTATATGAACGCGTCGGCGGCTGGGGGAGGAAAACGCGGACGGGAGCGAATATAAAAATTGATACTACCACGGAGGATGCGCGCTCTCTCTCTGGTCCAAAAAAAAAAAGAACGAAGGAGATACACACGGGATTGTTCGAAGACAAAAGAATTGCCAGAGATTTCGGACGAGGTTAAAAAGCCACTTTTGACCTTAACCTTCGCCCACCTAATTTCCGCCCACTTTGTTCTCGCGAGAATCGCCTGCAGTGGGTGGGTGGGATGGGAGGGGGGGGGGGATTATATTATATTACGGAAACAGGAAAATACGCTGTGGCATGGTCACGCTACAGAGTCTGTTAGTTGGTAGTAGTGCCGATTTGCAATTCGGTTTATATATATATATATGTATAAATAATACGTAATGCACGCTTTTACAAAATATAACGTGTACTTTGTAACTCGTATATGCGGAAATAGACATTGCATAAATTATAGTCACGATATTGACCATGCCCGATACATCGGCTTTGGCCGCATAGAAGTAACGAGCGCGTAGGTGCACCACCGTAAATTCCTGGAAACTATCGGAAACATGAAATTCTTCGCATTCCGACGTAACGATAAGCGCGCGATGCATTAACGAGACATTTATTTATTCGCCGTTACAAACTGCCTTGCCGACCCTATCGGCGTCTGGCTTGTTAATTCGTTCGATCTTACAATGCGAGGAACGACGGTTATGGGAATTGTTGAATTTTGGAAAAATCGTCAGAACACTTTGCGAAATTACTGCGCTTACAGGTATTCCCTCGTGCCTGCGAAAGTTTATTTCGATCGAACGCCCATAGCGGTAACGAAAACGTGACGGTGACAATTCGTGATATATATATATATTGTGTAGCTAACGTTCAGAGCTATTGTACCGGAGTCATACGCAAAGTTTAACACCCGTCATGCAGTCGCTCGAAGGGTCTCGTTCAATAGATAAAATTGTGTGTCTGCCTTGAGTGCGAGAGAGACAGGCTTATGGGAATTAAGCCGTGTAAGAGCGAGAGGGACATAGAAATTTTACTAAAATCCCGAGTAAATCAGACTTATTTGTCCAATCGTTCGTGTATCGATGGATCTTTCAATGAATGAGATCATGAAAATTTGGATAATCTTTGTATCTGGGTACCACGCTAAGTCGTTGGAAAGAAATGGGATCGCGCGACAGCTGTCAAAAATACGTTTCGCCTCGGCTGGATCGCCCTGTAGGTACGCACGCACTGTAGTTCTAACCACTATACTGCCCACCTACGTACGTGGGCTCTTATATTCTAGCGACACAGTCAGCGACTCGTCTAGTGCACGTAGATATATTTCGGGCCGGGTATACTTTATGGCCTCAAAATAGAATGTCAAACGCGTTCTCATTGCACTGCGAGAATCCTTGTAATAAACGGGACGGAGACCGTCGGGAAGGAAACTTTTCGCACGAAGGTCCGGGTGAATTGGGATTCGCGCGTGGCTTCGTCGATCGATGCTTAATTAATAACGCGCTGTCGATTTAATTTATCGTTAAGAATAATAATGCAATTGTCGTACATTTGTTTTTTGTCGCTCGTACAGGGAAAAATTGTCGACTTCACATTAAAAAGCAGGTACCGACTCGAAAAAGTAAATACACGTTTTTGACGTTTGTCTCTGCATCGTCGCCATGCTGAATAGACCGTCATTCGAGATTTGAGTTTGATTTTAAAGTCGACAGGTCAATTGGCTTTGCCGTCTAGCTGTCAAAAATAATGCCATGCGCTATGCCAGCGACCGTCCAAACTGTCAGTTAGTCCTTGAATTGGAATTCATTGGAGAATTTCGTGGGATATTTATTGGGTTTTGAATTTCCCTTTTTTTTTTCTTCATACGCAAAGCGACTTGAATCTTTCGAAAGACACGCGGTCGATGCACGTGGCGCATGGGTCGCTTTCTTTGCGGTACACTTTTATTTCTATTTCCTGGTCTGAACGACGAAAGAATTTCACTTGAAAGTTTAACGCTAATTACCGAAGTTCAGTCTCGATGGGGCGAGCCTTCGATCTATTGATCGGGTGGCGAACGTCGAAATGCCACTGGCAGATGAACTCATTATTAAACAGCAGTACTGCCAACTGCGCCGGCTTAGGCTCGCTTTGTGCTTGATTGAAATGAAAAATGATCTCGAGTGCAGTGGGCAGGTACGGTGTCGAGATCTGGATCGAGGTCGATCTCTAACAGTGGATCGAGAGTGTCTCCAAGTGTCGCGACATCGCGGACAGATCGTGACATTAGTCTCTTTTTTCTTTTTTTTTTTAACGAGTCTAGGGAATTTTAGGAACACACTGAAAAAAATTCCCCGAGTATCTTTTTCATGTATCTTGCAGTATTTTTTAATGGACCTTACGATGTCGTAAATATCCCTAGATCGCATTAACGTGCAGTTTCTTTTTTTTCCATTCTACTCTTATGTGGTGTGTTGTTTTTTTTTTGGTAATAAAATTTTATTTCTCTTGTTCGCAGGAGTTTTACGAAATCGTCGAAACCCTGTGGAAGGATCGGGGCGTTCAGCAGAGCTTCGAGAGGAGTAACGAGTACCAACTCATCGATTGCGCCAAATAGTGAGTCACGATTACAAATTCTGTTCGTTTGTTGTCGTCGAAAGGAGCACGGATGGAAAGAAATGCCGTGTCTACTCGTGGTCCCTCTTGGCGATATATGTATATCTCTTTTTTTTTATTCAATCTCAAACTACAAAGATTTCCTTTCCAAGTGTCGCGTTATTCACATACTTGTG
The DNA here is from genome assembly GCA_036026315.1 of Trachelus stipa. NCBI lineage: Eukaryota > Metazoa > Arthropoda > Insecta > Hymenoptera > Cephidae > Trachelus > Trachelus stipa. The sequence goes on along the minus strand of JAYRCB010000729.1, from coordinate 50,352 downwards.
GTATTTTCGTCTCTGGCGTGCGAGCTCCTCTCCTCTGTAAACCTAGGAATCGAGTAGAATTTCCCCAAGGAAAATTCCTCGGTGAAAGTATACTACCTATGGTCGATTCGTTCTAGCTGTCTTTTGCTTCTCTCTCTTTCTCTCGCTCTCTTACTCCTTATTTCTTTACGGTTGACGTTAAATATTTTCCGGAAAAATACCAAACGATTTTTCTTTATCATTGCGCCAGCTTATCAATGGTCAGTTCTTTGACGGTTCGTTATTCTCCTCTATTTCTCACTCTCTCTCTCTCTCTTTCTTTCTTTTCTGCTCCCCTCCTCCCCCTCTCAAGCCTTCTATCCATTCGGAAAACACCGAAAATATTCCTTAAAAATCAGTTACGATGGTCGGCACGGTGACAGCATAGTTACTCTTCGGTACAGTACGGCACAATACTGCGATATCGCGATGACGATAAAGCGACCTGATAACGTACCACAATGATAACACGAGGCCGACGAAGCTGTGCGTATACGAACGTCAAAGATAGATTACCGGGAATCCACCTTGTTCCGAATTTGTGCTCACGTATTTCGAGTATCCGCGAAGGATACCTCGTGTTTTCTTTGCTCTCCTTTTTTTTCTCTTTTTTCTTTTTATTATTTACATTATTTATTCGTTCATTGTTTTTGGAGGATTAACATTTGACGGACCCGAGGGTGTGTGATAGAGGTTGATAGATAACGAGGAGGAAAGAGGACACCGAGAATATTTTTCTTCCTGGAAGCTTACTCGATTTTATAAATTCGATGACGACGCGTTTGCATCCCCTCCCCTGCTCCTCTTCCCCACCTCTTCATGATCGAAAATCAAATATTCATAATATATATTCGATCGATCGTTTCGGCGATCGGAAGGTGCGACGAGGTCATCGATGACGATGATTACGATTTCCTGATACGAAAACGTCTCGACGAAAACTTTTGGCCTAATCGAAGTGCAGCCGGACATGTCAAAAGGAAAGGCGGCGACCACCGGCGCTTCGCCGTGTCAAATATTATCGCAGGCTCTGAGCGCGATCGGGGCATCACGAGCCATTAGAGCCATAATCAGATTATAATGAAACATTCGTATTCCGCGTGGATATCCATTTTGTCAATGGCTCATTTTATTTTTCTTATTCAAGTTTTGTTTTGTTTCGCTCATGATATCATAGACGCATCGTAGATTGTATGTGGGTAGTAGAGTATCGATATAACAGGTGTCTTACCTCGTTGTGCGAATCAGTATGGGTAAATTTTTTTTTGGGTCAAGCCAAACAATACTGTCGATGATGTATCGGGTGCATTTTCTTTGATATAGAATATATCACCTTGTCTATGTATCTATAGCGCTGTTAGATAAACGAACGATATACATATGTCGGCGTAGTGGAGGCTTAATGCCAATAGAGAGTTAACGAGGTAATCGCTTTAATAAAACCTGCTGGTCTGTTCAGGGGGTGGCCGAACGTAACCTCGAACTTGTCGAATCATTCGTAGCTGAACGGTTAACGATTTATTTTTAATAAAAAGAAAATGTGTACGACTGACTATCTTTGTATCTTGAATAGAGCCTGTCGATAAATGTAGAGCGCGGGTCGGTAAAGAAATTTTAGGACAGAGTCGCCCATCAACTTACCACAGCGTCCGTGGCTCTTGATATAATTTTCAATTGTATCCGTGGAACGATCTGGAACGTCTCTTCATTGTAGGAGACAGCCACGAGGAAGGAAGGAACAATCCATGGAACGATGTTAATTACATACAAATAAATCCCACTCTTCTACGAAACTTTACGATTGTAATTCATTCTCACGCCTATTCATGGAATTTGAGTCATGAACGCGTAGGCAGCCGACATCGAACGAAAACGATATCGTATCCTTTTGCGCGTGAAACACGCAATTCGCGATGTACGTTAGTGGGAAGGGAGGGGGGGGGAGGAGGAGCAAAAATGAACCTTCCAAAATATTATGGTGAATTAACGCTGTTACGATATAAACAGGAAGGCCGTTATTGCTTGCTAGTACAAAGTGTTATTTTGGGGATACCCCTCATTGCTTTCAGTATTATTATTTGTATTTCCTTTGCTTTCTCCGCCTTAGCCATGACTCTCTATCCGGTACACGGAACGTTAACGTTCAGACGTCGTGAATTAGCCGTCGGGAGACCCTTGGGCGCATTCCTACCGGAATCCGGAAATAGGAAATACTACTAACCTCTCCAAGATTCCTCTCGAGAGTCACCCGTTTCCTTCCTTCCTTCCCTTTCCTTATGGCGTATCCCCAATGGGGGACATATGCCAGGAGTCACCCGTTTCGCCACGAAGGATCCTAAATACAGCAAGAAGCACGAGAACTCTAGAGAGACGTACGCAGTGTATCGGGGCGACCGTGGCGCCATCGTTCGGTGAGCGTCGGTAAACCGGCCAAACCAAATAGTCCATTCGGTTGGAGCGCATAAACTGTGTACAGCGTGCAGTGTGCTACGCGGCATTCGATGGAAGCTGACATGTCGCGCGGTCTGCGCAAATGTTTCGGCAGAGAGACAAGAGGCGCAAATCTCACGTGTAAACAGATGATAATCCGTTCAGGCAACATTCGTCGCATGTGACTTCGTTTCGCGCTTGTCAAATCGTCAAACACTTTAATTATTGTTGCCGCTTTATATTTAGACAGGACGCTACGGGTGCCGTTCGCGTCCTTCATTTGTAATTGGTTTATCCGCGCTTCAGTCTTTCGTTCCCCTTCCTTCTCCTCCCCGCCGGTCCACTCGCGGCTTGTCTAAAATCCGCGCGCTGCTGTTACTCTGTTATCGTGTTGTTCATGGACTGAAATTGTGTCTGGTGGAAGCGGCGTACGTGTTACGTACAATAATGCTGTTTTAGATATCGATTAACCTTTTTTTTTCATTCTTTATTTTATTTTCTTTTTTTTTCTTTTCTCTCAAGTATCTCAAGAAACCTATCGAGAAATTTATTTGCAGATTATTTTCGGGGTAGCCATGGACACCGTCTTTCGATCGGAATTCACGAGGTCCTTTTACCGTCTTTTTGTCATTTCCTTTGGCATCGCGAAAAACGTCGCGTTATAAATAGCTAACTATATTTTTAGAAAGCGTTGTGATACCGTGAGCCACCACGGACTGTGGACACGAGATACTGGGATCCCGGCGGTACTGCCTATCCTGGTACAGCCATACTTTATATAATGTACATACGCGAAAAATACACACGTTGGTACATAAACACAGGCATTTCGATGCTGCGAGAAGCTGTGTGTGTGTAGACACACGTATCGGAGTATATCTCGTGCAGTATGTAACTCGTGTATTTAGATAACACCTTTGGGCAGCTATGTATATATGTAACCACGGGCTATTTCGGTACGACACTTTTTTGCCACCCTCCCCGTCGCCTATCTCTCGTTTTCTCTCCGTTCTGTCTCCTCTCATCTCCTGCTTCTTTCTCTCTCTCTCTCTTCCCTTCCACACGGCCAAAAATCTTCGATCCAAGACTGTTCCATACGTGGTGTACGTAAAAAAAAAAGATTTAATTGATAACTGACCGATGACGATGAATCAGCCCCGACGATTATGAATGAACGATACACTTTGAGCGTCTCGACTTCGAGGAATTTTTATGTATATTCTCGACGCGTATCTATAGAGGCGACGAAAGAGAGAGATAGAGAGAGAGAGAGAGAGAGAACGGCAGGGAAAATATTTAAAAATAAAATACAGCTCGTTAAGCGTTAATCGCCAAGGATTTACCAGTTTTCATACTGGCGGTATCAGCGGAGCTGCCTCTCATTTCAGAAAACGTGACTGCACGCTCAAGTCGGGGATTCCCCGAATGCAAGGGAAAGGGCCCTTTCGGTAGTGCCGTAGCCTGTGACCCATACCCGTAGGTAAATTGTCCATTGCCAATAGTGTTTTGTCGAGGGCAACGCGTATAGAATTAATGTAAATCAATGAAAACCCATTGATCTTTGGCTAAAAGTCATTGACAATGTGGGCGTTTTTTTTTTTTTACGTGCAGTTGCCATCCTGCCGCTACTCTTTAGTACCGTTGAAAACAGTGGGTTAAGGCCCGAATCCTGTTGCACAATCAGCGACACGGAGCGTCCGTCGTCGTCCCTAACGCCGCGAGGTAGGTAACTCGATTCCCTCCGCACAATCGATTACCATTTGCCGGCGTGGTGGCGTGGTCTATTCTTCGTCGCTCGCGCACATGAAAACACCACCAGCCTCGCCGTAACTATACGTATACGTCACGGCTCTATGGGTCCAAAGGGTTTACACAGCGTTTATACGTAGAGGGTGTTAATCTAGGCGGCAACGTCGACGCAACTATACAGCCACCATCGACACTCGCGTCGCTGCATGGATATGGCAACCTGATTTATTTTCGTGCATTGCGGACTCGTTGGAAACAACGTGCTCTCGTCGTAGGACATGAAAATTTTCAATAAATTCCCACATCCGTTTTATACGTCGTTGAACGTTGCTGTCTCTTTGTTCGATGCTCTCATTGGATGATCTTGTTGGTTGCTTTTTTTTCTCGTGAGCTGACACAGGCAAATTAATTCTTCGGAAGGATTTAATTAAATCGGTTAGGATGGATCGACTCGTTGCCTTCCCTTCTCTCTCCCTTAGCCCAAAAATGGAGTTATCGAATGTCTCACTCAAGACGCGCATGTTAATTGGATCTGAATGATTGGACGGGTCTTTGAATGACGAGGTGGAAAGTGGTCGTTGAAAGGATGTGAATTGAATTGTGTATATATAGTATATATATTTTTTTTCTTTCGTGATTTTATTTAATAAAACTCACTAGATGGCGGCTGCTGCTGATGAACGTCCCTTAGCACTTACTATATACTTCTCATCTTCCTTTTATCTACCTACAAGCTGTGCTATCCCGTGCCGGAAGTCGCGTTCTATTCTTCCCGTAACTCACCGATTCGAGAGCCTTTTTCTTTAGCGCCTCGACACAATTCGAAGAGGTGGTCCCTGGCTAAAGTTAGCAGCACTCCCAACGTTAATATTTATGCGAAACTCGAAAATAGCCGGGCAACGGGTCATTTTGAAAGGCAGACGCATACAGATTTCATCCCAGTTCGACCTTAACCTACTTGACCCGAGCGATTGGCTGTACGCATTTAATAATCGATGTGGAAAAATTAATTTTCACGAAATATCGGGAGAGAAGAACAATATATAAAAAAAGAAACTGGATATTTTTTCGTACGACCCGCTTACCTTCAATTACGCAACTATACCTAGAAATATAATGTATTCGCGTACGAATGAATATTTACAATTTAAAATACGTATTTAACGTGACGATGGAGTCTACGTGAAAAATTGTATTCTAACTATTTATTTAATCGATTGTATTATAATTTTTAATCAACGTTTACCTACGTTTATCCGTACGCCAAATGATTGACGTAACCTCCACCCGTGGACGAAAATTCGGGGGAACCACCGAGTAAGAATAACGTGAGAACCGAGTTATAAGGGGAGCGCAAGTTGATAGAGAGACCTCTCGCACGTAAAAGATAGGCGGACGCACGCAAGAGCAAAGCGTTTCGCTTTAAATATAGCGGAGCCGCCTAAAAATGGCAGCAGCAGGCTAAACAAACATGGCCGCCAGTAACCCTCAAGGTCGGCGGTGTCCAAACGGGATGGCCGGGATCGCAGGAGTGCGGAGCCAGCACTGGGTCATGACCTCCTACCCGTTTCGATACCTCCAGTGGCATCGGGATCGCGGGGTCATTGACCCCGTTTCTCATTCGAGTGCCAATTTCATGACCTCTCTCTTCGACGCTTCCGAAGATCGTCAGAGACGAAGTCCCCGACCCGACCCAGAGACGCGTCCGAGTCGAACCAGCAAGAGTCTTCGCTTCGTTCATCCCCGTGTACCAGGATGGCTTTTGATCCGCATTCTTGCACTAAATATCGGGTGCCATGATCGACCCTCGTATTTTTTATTCGAACTCATCTCTATGCCGGAAACGTAAGGTGACGTTTGTACATGGGTATTTGACTGCCGTCTTGTGGTTCTGACTAAGACGTTCCGAGGGATGATATCTCTGCGGGATGCTGCAACTAATGCAATTAAGGAGGCTCGAGAGCTCACTCTTGCTGTTTCATTATTTTTCAAGTCCAGTCGAAGTCGTACGTTAAGTATGAATTAATTTTCGTTGGGAGATATACGAGATTTCTTGTTAGAGTCCTTAAGGGTAGCTGAGAGGACGAATCGCCGCCATTTGTCTCTCTGCGAATGTGTGTGGGGGGGTGGGTGTGCAGAATGAATTGAGTCCTGAACCCATAAGAATGGTCTTTTATGGGTATTAAGAAAAAAAAAAAAATTTAATACACAAAATAGTCGAGGATCATCTTGCGCGATTTCGGAATTAAGGCTGCAAGCTGACCTTTGACATGGAACCGTTAAGACGTCCGAAATGGGCAGTCGCGAAATTCGTATACGCATGACACGCGTTTCCCAGCGGTGGCAGTGACCCATGACCCGGATTAGAACTGGGAGAAGACGGTGGAGCACTGCTAAGGGGCTGGAGGTTGAGTTGGGGTTAGGGTAGGACACCTCAGCAATCGATTTTACTCCACACGGGTCTCGCCATCGCGATACGTCTAACCTTATATACGCCCTTTTACTTGTCTATTTCTCTTTCTCTTCTTTCTCATTCTTTACGGCTATCTTACCTCTTGTACGCTATTAACGTCACTTCCGCCGGCTTCCAAAATCCTACTTGGTACCTATTTACGTACGTGAACTTTGACGACCATCGCATCAACCCCCTCCCCCCTCCCCTCCCCCCCGTCTCCCGGGTATTACTCTGGATTGACTCTGCACTCCTATTACTTGTGGATCTAGACAGGTTAGACTAACGAGATGGGTTACCTAGATGTAATACCGTCTAATGGTATCTACTTTACCTACCGAGATTCAAACTTCTCTATGATGTTTGAGCTTGGTCGGGGATTCCCCTTCATTTCGTTCTAGATGGTTTATGCGCTGGATGATCTCTCGCTTAGATCTAGTTATACGTTGCGGTGTCAGACTTCGATTACCTAAAGCAGCCAGAAGAGAGGAGTAAAGTATTTTCTGAAATTTCGAAGTTTTTTTTGGGGGGGGGGGGGGGACATGAAATAATGGTACGACAGAGATGCTGTAAACAATATAACCTTGACTTATGTTTCTCTAGTATATACGTACCGTGACCTCACTATTTTATTTAATGGATTGAAATTACTTTGATGTAGATCAATTACTCATCGTATGCTTTTTTTTTCTGTTACAGTTTCCTAGACAAAGTAGAAATCGTTAAACAATCCAACTACACGCCCACAGAACAGGTGAGGATGACATTTGGATGATAAAGATTTACGTTCTCGTTTAAGATTCCTTAATCGCGCGTGTCCTAATGTCAATTGTCTTTTTCAGGATATCCTAAGGTGTCGAGTCCTCACTTCCGGTATCTTTGAAACGCGGTTTCAAGTCGACAAAGTAAACTTTCAGTAAGTCATTATTATTTTACATGCCATTAAATGATTCGTGTATATAACGTACAGGTTTTACCTTCTGTCACAGAGGAAAAATCGAACCCTCCTCCATTTCATATCTGTTCATTTTATTTGCAGCATGTTCGACGTGGGCGGCCAACGAGATGAAAGGAGAAAATGGATACAGTGCTTTAACGACGTGACGGCCATCATATTCGTAACAGCCTGTAGTAGCTACAACATGGTGCTTAGGGAAGACCCAACTAAGTTAAGACTCAGGGAAAGTCTTGATCTGTTCAAAAGTATTTGGAATAATCGGTAAGACGTTGCTCGTATCTTGGAGTAAAATTTGAAATTATTCAGTCGTTTCAGAATCGATTGGTTATATATAACTTCTTTGTTTAGGTATAAATAAGAGAGTCATTGACTCACGTAGTCACGTGTCGGAATAAATTGTTAGGGTGATTACGTAATAATTCGTAGCACTTTATAATCTAAATTTCTAACTATTGTTTGTTCCATTCTCAGATGGCTCCGCACAATATCCGTGATCTTGTTCCTAAACAAGCAGGATTTGCTCGCGGAGAAGATCAAGGCGGGTAAGCACAAATTGGAGGATTACTTTCCGGAGTTCGCACGGTATCAGACGCCGATCGAGCCAGGCGTCGTGGCGGACCCCTCGGAGCCTCCGGAAGTCATACGGGCCAAGTACTTCATCAGAGATGAGTTTCTCGTAAGTTTTAAATATCGAGAGGTCCCATTTTAAACTGGCGTATCGCCGTCGTGAAAGTACCACCTTAATCGTGGATTTTTAATGTAAATATATTATTTTCATTGCAGCGCATAAGCACAGCAAGCGGCGACGGCAAGCACTACTGCTATCCACACTTCACGTGCGCAGTCGACACAGAGAATATCAAGAGAGTGTTCAACGATTGCCGAGACATCATCCAGCGGATGCACCTGCGCCAGTACGAGCTCTTGTGACTTCGTTCCTGTCGCCATATCTCGCCAAGAAGTTACCTTCTTATGGGAAACGTCGCGCGACATCGTGGCTCGCGGCACGTGAAGAGAAACGGGAGTTCAAGGGCGGCGGGGTTCATCCTTGTGACTCCTTGCGCGGGTTAATGCGATTTTTTAGGAGGAGCCCTACCGGTTCCCGAATTATCGCGCGCGATGCCAATGAGAGCACGATCTTGAACGTGTTTCCAAAGGCTTTCCGCGAATGTCCTCGAAGGAAGCTCTGCGAACCTGGAGAGGAGTGTGAACGTGGGCGCGAAACGGTCCAGGGATCCTCTTCTTCTGTTCTCCCCAAGTGTTTCCGCTCGCTGGTGGGGATGGAAGCCTTCTTCTCGCACAGAAACAATTTAAGTTGTCGACGTACAAGCAACACTTTGCCCTCGTTGACTCCTTTCTGATCGGTTAACACCAAAATATTTCAGGCACGCTTCGATCGGTCGATCGGCTTTAGCTTTAGTTGCGAACGGGCGTGCCCGGATGTATCTTCATTATCAGTTTTCAGGTGAATCGCCCCCTGATGTACTTCCGGTCGGTCCATGCCGGACGTTTTATTTTTTTTAAACGTCGACGATTCGCGAAGGTATTGGAACATCGTCGCTTACTCTCATTCACGGGGTCATCCGCGTCAATATCCTACCGGATGGACGGTCCTAGTCCTGATCGATGCGATTTTTAAAAATCCACGGCACGCCCGGCGCAGGATCGTCGTTTAGAGTAATATCGTCACGAAAATTTACATTAGCAAGTACGTAAACAACCATTCGGTGGGAACCTCACGTCGTCGGATCTTTGTTCGACCTGATTATTATTATTATTATTATTTTTTCTTCTTTCGAATCTCATTTATCTCAATCATTTTGCAACACTCGTCCGGGTATAGAATCTCTCCTTTCTATTGTATTCCCTTTGTTTCTAACGTATTACTCTGTTTACCTTTTATTCCTTCTATTCTGTCCTTATTTCTTTGACAATCCCATATGTTATTTTCACTATCCTGTTATTCATAACAGTCTCGAGCAACGTTAACTGCTCTCCCTGTCTCTCCTTACGTCGCCAAGTCCTTCTCCTTTATCTCTACTTAATCATCCTATCCTCTCCTCTGCCTCCCTCATCCCGGCCACTTACCCCCCTTACCCCCCCAACTTCCGAATCTCGTATGACTTTTACCAAAATGACCCGATCCGTAGGAGTCTCAGCTGCACCTTTTTACGAGAAGAGTATTTTGTGAGATTTTACAGTATTTCGAAGAGCGTTTTAATTGTATAACTATGTATCGAATATGTACAGGGTGACCGTCCACCGACTCGGGTCTTCTTAGCATCGTATTCTCAATACGTTCGTTCATTACTTTTCGTTTATTTCCATTCACTTGTAATAATCTTTCATTCGTCACCAGCGCCACGTCTACCTTTACGTTTTACCGGCATACTCCCTATTTCTCTGTTTTCTATTGTATCGTACCCCAAGCTTATGTGAGACGAGCCTTCAAAACGTTAACGATTTTCCTGCTGATGAACTTCAGAGTGAAATGCGAAAAATAACAAGCGAAAGCACAAAAATCCAAATATGCGATTTGCTCCAGCTCGTATGCTTTCCAGTCTCGAATGAAAGCTCCACAACAAAGGGTAAACGTAATCAGTAGTCTAATTAACTTATACAAGGAATCTCAATAGAATTTCGAAAAAGTTCATTCGACGTATTTAACAGTGCTCCCTCCCTCCCGATCACCCCTTGTACACTACTCTCTTGTGTCTGAAAGAATGACCTTTCATACGGTTCATAACTCGGCACTCCGTGGACACCCTGTATATGGTAAGCCTCCTCCCTCCCCCTTTGACATTTTCCTTGTATCTTTAAAAGATATATAAAAAGAAAAGGAAAGCTGAGGAAGAAGATGAGACAAAAAAATTATACCTTTCGTTTATCATTACCGAGAGATGAGATATCGCGTGCATTCGTGCATGATGCACGGGCTGCGCGAAGGAGTGCGCATTAACTAAACTACGTAATATCTACTTTTATATAGGTAACGAGAGTTTGACATCAAATTAAAAGTAAATATATGAAAGGAAGAGAAAGGAAAAAAGAAAACGCGTTTGACGAGGAATAGCGAGCCGAGGTATAAAAGGAAATAAAGTAAACGTATAATAAAGTAAAAATTGGCTAAGAGAAGTACGGTGTAAGAGTATAAGATTAAGAGTACGAGTAAGAGTAAACAAAAAGAAAAATGAAGTAAATTAATTAACATTGCCATGCTCTTCGTATGGGAACGCGAGATGCGCGTGGTTACGTACGTACGCGCACGCCTATGCGCACGGGAATCCGCGCACGTTCACGCACAATATTGGTTACTGCGCATGCGCGCAGATACGTCACGCGTGTATTTTTTGTTCATACATATATTTATACATATATACGAATATATGTATTTATGTATGTGTGTATATATATATATATATAACACGATACTAATATATTTGGCAAGCCATAGTTTGCAACCTTATTTAAATATATATATATATATATGTGTACATATATTTGTTGCTAATGGATACTTTGGGAACGATTTTATTTACGAAGTTGCTATGTTGAGGACAAGTGGCTGTTTTGAGGACCGTCCTCAAAGATTTTCCAACGTAATGACTGCTTTGAGGACCATAAAGCGGACTGTCATAGCAAATTTGTTTATATTTTTTTCAATATTAGGCATCCGATAATTGTGATGTGCTTAGATATGTTTCGTTAGGTTAGATCAGAACTTCAATTCTGTCATGTCCCAATGTAGTTAAAAAAAAAATTAGCTTGCTATTATAAACGCCCCTTGATTTTTCGTGTCCCCAAAGTATCTCTTTGATAAACGTATATATGTATATATTTATATTACTTACGAACTTTTACTTTTTACCGTAAAGTCATGAGAGACATGTGAGAAGAAAACTTCCGTGATGAAAGAGAGAGAGAGAGAGAGAGAGAGAGAGAGAGAGAGAGAGAGAGAGAGAGAGAGAGAGAGAGAAAGCGAGAAAAGAAAGAAAAGAAATAGAGAATTGCAGTTGTTGCTTCGAGTTGTAATTATTAAAAAAAATGGCTGCGAGGGTTAACGTTGATGTTCGCTAAATGCACAAACAAAATATATAATATATTCGAAAGAAAACGGGCCATCGGTCGTATAAGTCAATGATAATGCCATATTACAAGTTATAGTTATGGTTAATGAGGTTTTTGTTTGTTTTTTTTTTAGATCGACAGACCAAAATGGAAACCTAATTTACAAACGCACGACGATCGCGAACTACTATTTAATTATGTCGCTTCTTTAGTTTTCTGTACAAAAAGGATTCTTGAGACTCTAACGCGCAAAATTTGTTTGAAAAAAAAATTAAAGTTCGGTTCAATGAATCGCCTCGCGCGAACAAGCAAGCGGCACCGATTTTTGTTATTGTTATCGAGTTTCAACAGACTTTAGCTTTTAGTTGTAAGAATTGCGTCGCACGAACAACAAAAATGTCGAACCACGAAATTTGAACAGTTTTACGGTCGCCGGCCTGACACCTTGACAGGACGAAAAAAGAAAAATATTGAACGGAAAAGAAAAGCAGAGCAGCTGTGCTCGTCGTTTCGACTTCACGAATAAGTCTTAAGATCGTGACGTTTATCGCACAACGTTTCCCAAATTAGCTGTGACACGTGTCGTGTACGATTCTAATTAGTTTTCCGGTATATGGGAAAGAGACGTAAAAGGAGAGAATAAGAAGAAGAAGAAATGGTAAACGATTGTCCAAATCGTTATGTAAATTTCTTCTTTACCGTCGGAGTAGTTAATTCCCTTTATCACGTTGCGCTTGGGATATGGAGCTTTTATAAAGATCTTAATTCCGGCTACTGTAATCCGGACCGATAACAATGGAACGGGGGTTGACAGAATCTTGCGCAATCAAAGCACACACACACACACTCGAGAAATATTTGAATATTCTGCGGCCATGTTCCAAGCCCATTACGTATCAGCGTTATCTATCAATTGAATGTCTATTTTTCACGTTGCGGTGTCTGTTGGTTTTTTTTTTTCATAACTATCATTTCTCCTTCGTTCATTTTCTTCTCTTTTCTTATCTTCTGGCGTTTGCTACTACTACCTTCGGTCGAGGGGTGCCAGAGCACCTCGTTAATCGTTGTAATTTATATCGTTGCTAAGTTATGGCGTTGTAGTCAAAGAATCGCGGAATCATCTCCATTTACTATTAGCCGCCATTGTCGTTATTATATTTTCTCGTTATTCGATTGGTCGCTTGGCGACCGATTATACTGCGCATGCGCGAGGTTTCATTGTATATGCATATATATACATACGTATAACATATATTTTTTCGTTTCCTTTGACAAAATGTACAGGGTGACTCGAAAGTGACTCTAGGTGTTAATTGTACTTACACAGTGTAACGTCGTTTATCGCACGACTGCTAACCTTAAACTAACAGCAGTCGCTAGCTTCTTTCATGCAATCGATATAACATTCGAAAACTCCTCACTATAGGTGTATATTATTTTTCGAATCGCTAGACGAATCGACTCGTTGAAAGTTTCGCGAGACCAATTTTTTTTTTATCGAATCAATAAACCCTCGAGTCACTCTCGTCATCTCCAGCCTCCTATACACTGTGTGAGGGACGTATTAAGTGATCTCTTACGTTCGACGTAAGACGAGCATTGAAATATATATGATGCAAAAATATATAAATATAGATAGATATATGACATCGTTTCGAAGTAGTGGCACGAGTGACTCCTGTGATCTTGTTGCTAAATAATTCAATCGAGTTTCTTGGAAATTCAATGGAAACAGGTAAGGGGCGTTACGTCCACGTAAAAGCCTTGAAGATGGACGACCGTCACTCGTGCCACTGGAACTTAGCCGATTAATAAATCTAACGAGTAAAGCTCGGACGGTACTCGGTACAGCTGCATCCTGATATTCCCATGAAAGAATTTAACTGATTTCATCGATAATTGCTAGCAACAGCTTAATGAACAATCTCGCATGGTGCAGCTATAACGTTACTGATCCAAACGATACTTAAGTCCTACGCCATTGGAGAGACGTATTGATGTGTTTATGTAGCTGTATTATAAGTACGCTCGGATTTCGTGAATGGGGCTTGCTTCGTGGTACTTCTTTTCCATAAAGGAAAACGTTCTCGAGTGACAGTTGCGCGTAGCACTCGTAGCTTTTCGCGCTGTCTAAACAGTGGACTGTTGTTAGTGAGGGCGCCACCGTCGCTCGAGACGTATTTCAACATGGCCGCCGAATCGGGCCAACATGAAAACAGATCCGTTAACGGAAAAAATTTGAATTCGAGCAAATTTCCGCCAGCCCCATCATTAAGGTCATCCTTCGGATGAGAATTAGCCTGATCGGTTCTCGCGACGGTTTACTTATTATACTACTGTACACTATATTATATAGATCAGGCCGATCTCTCGTCCGTGGCTCGGTCTTATAGAGTCGTCTGTATTAGCTGCACGCCACGGCCGTGAAAATCTGTGATTCAAATCAAAATTAAAACTTTCGAACGAGATATTTACGTTCTGACGCCCTGTATCTGTCTGTCGTATGTCGATCGTAATAGTCGTAAGTTATTTAATTTAGCTTGTACTGAGAAAGATTATGAAAAGATGAGAGAGAGAACGACGGTGCGACGAATGAAACTGTAATGAGATATATATCGAATGGTCGTGTGAGTGAAAGTGTCGATGAGATATATAAGAAAGAGAGAGAGAGAGAGTGCGTATGTATCCCAAGAACAAAGTACAGTCTTTTTCAGAGTAATTTTACTCGCTCGATTATAATTATCCATTTTCCTCGTCGTTTCCAATCACAGACCTTTTCATATCGATTCTTATTACCACCGTTATACCCATTATTTAAATGTACATTAATTACGCCATCTGTCTCTTAAAGCGAGCGCGTATATTTTCTCTTTGTGTTTTTCACGTACCAAGGTTATGTCGCCTTTCGTCTATCGGCAGATTGATCTTCGGGAAACGATCGTGGACGATGGTAACGAGCGAGAAACGAAAGGAGAGCCAATGAGGGTCGCCCGTTAAGATGTGTCTCTTAGAAACGAAAAGAAAAATAATGTCTAGATGATGAATTAATAATGAATTAAAATTAACAATGAAACTAACGAGATCTTACACACAGTCTCGCACCTATGGGTCCGTGATACGTAGGCACACCTCTGGCGTGTGTGTGTACGACGCACTATCACACAACACAGATAACAAGATAACGATTTTAACAAACGCTATCTTAGGAAAGAATAACACTATTGGTATAGAGACTGTCTCTTAAGGGTGAAAGGTGGTTGCGTTGTATGTCAGACTGAAAGTGAACGCGATGACGTGTCAAAAGTTTTAGGGATGAACATTTTTATAGGGACTGTGAAATCGGGGCGCGATCCGAACCGCGATATTGTCCTGTTTAATAGAAAAAAAAAAGAATGAGAGAGAGAGAGAGAGAGAGAGAGAGAGAGAGAGAGAGAGAGAGAGAGAGAGAGAGAGAGAGAGAGAGAGAGAGAGACAGAGCGATAATAGTAAAGAAGGAAATAGACTCCAGAGACCAAGGGAATATAAATGATAATTTCAACGGAACGACAAGGAGTTCCGGAAGTGAAAGCACAACAATTAAACTTTAATATGACAGGAGGGATTTTTTTAAAATATATTTTTTATTTTCTCGTTACGACACTGCGTGGATACAAGAGGAAAGATAAAAAGCGTACATTTTCGTCTTCTTCTTCTACTGTGTACTCGTCGCCCGTGGCGTATGCGCGTTAAACGCGACGCTTCTTCGTCCCTCGAAAGAGATAAATAAAGTAGATAAATGAATAAGGAATCAATGTTACGGGCGAAAACCCTCTCTTCCCACCTTCTCTCATTAGATCTCTGGACGCGCGGCGGGTAAGTCGCGCCGACGCGCTGACTGTCGCGGTACGGATTGCGTGACTAACCTATACGCTATATCTTCTTTTTTTTGCAGGCGTGAAGCCAGGTAATGGCGCTCGTCTCTGCACGGTTTCATTATATGTATATGTGTGTATTTATTATACATATATGTATATGAAATTTTGTTCCGTAGCGACTTGCGCCGGTATGGCTCGCGAGGGCACTCTCCGACGGTGTTCTAGCGTTTAACGAGTATAGTGGGTAAATAAGAAAAAGAAGAAAAAAAAATACAAAAAACTATATTTCATTCTCATTCTGTGATGACTGTCTGAATATAAAAAAATGTTTACATGAACTTAAGCTAACGACTAATCGAACTAGAGGATAATGGTTAATTAACAATCGTTGTACTAATTGCGCGCATAAAGAGAGAGAGAGAGTGAGAGTGTTGCAGAGTGACAGAGGGAGAGAGAGAGAGAGAAATCATGAAATAAAAAAATCTTAGATGATAAGGTCGTGAGAAAAAAAATATATAAGCGACGTACGTGTGGACGGTGTTGAAAAGTGGTGTGTATCAGGACAGGCGGTGCGGAGGGAAGTAGATGATACCGGACACACAAAATAACATTAACGAGAAGAGGGCCGACACTGTCAAGAGTCACTATTATATAAATGGAAAAGATGCGGAATGGGAATTTCCTTTGTGAGAGAGAGAGAGAGAGAGAGAGAGAGATCGCGAGAGAGTAAAAGAAAAATAACGCAGTATAATTTCTACACCATATATAAGTTTAGTCGTTTATCATTGCTTTCGAGGATATAAGAGTTATGTGTATAAATTATTATGTGTAACTTTAAAAACAAAAACAGAGTCATTTAGTAAATTTTAAGCGTATATATATAAATATAAATAAATATATATAATATATTATATATATATACATACACAGAAACACACACATATATATATATAAATATATTATAATTATGAAATGATTAAAAAAACAGAAAGAGAGAGAGAGGAAGGAAAAAGAAGCAAACGCTGCGAAGCCACTGTATCATACGTTTGTGTAACTAAAATAGTAATGATACGATTATAAAAAATTATAACGATACAATAAATACTTACCGTATGTCTTATATAAATTGCTAATGCTTGTCTCGCGATGCTAACCGATAAAACTTTAATTGTCGCGATAAATTAAATTCCGAGACTTTCTGAGCGCTGTGTCAATTTATTTATTTAATCGGTACAGACAATTGGCCAATTACATAGAACAGACCACACGTACAAGCTAAGAAGCTTTTTTGAGCTCTTATAAACTTTTGGTAAATAAATATTAACGTTGATGTCCGATCGGTATTAAATATTTCTTAATCGGTGATCATAGGACTGTGTGTGTCTGGTGTCCGAGTTTTATCCAAAATATTTAAGGGACCGTAATGTGCCTCTTTAAGTACATCAATTGCGCCCTGGACTCCAAGCCTGCAAGTTCCGAGACAATCGGCGCCATTTGGGATACGTGATTCTCGTAATTAGATCCTGCGAAAGATAATGATATTTCGTAGAGACGAGGAATGAGAAACTTGTAAAGAATATTGTGCTTACCTATATTTAATTTTTTCTCTCCGTAAACTACTTTGCCGTCGAATTCATTTAGTGGTACCTTTATATCTGGACCCACTTGCTGGATGGTCACGTTCAGATGTTCTTCGATTTCTGCCAAATACTAAAACGTACCGATATGTTGTAACGAATTGTGCAATTTTAGAAATTTTATATCGCGACTACTGCAATGATTGGCTTACTCTTAGCTCGTTGTACCAGATACAACAACCTCCCTGCTCAGTTAGATTTGTATTTTTGCAGTTGCGACCACGCGATGAACACCATTCGCCGTGGTACCATACTTTTTCTGGGACTGTACTCACTAATGATATTGCCAATCCCATACGCTCGGCTCTTCCCACTCTGCCTATGCGATGAACGTAGTTTGATTTCTCATCAGGCAATGTCATGTTGATCACTGTAATAGAGATGGTTCTTATTGTTTTATTTTATTGTCTTGATTGATTATATGATTCTACGTACTGAATGGCAAGCCACTAATGTCTAGTCCTCTGGCTGCTACGTCAGTGCAGATTAGAAATTTTACTTCTTGATGCTTAAACTTCTCCAAATTTGCCTTGCGCTCCTGAGGCTTCCGGTCTCCGTGAAGACAGACGCAAGTGAATTCACCGCTGATTATGCTCTTCAAGTAACGCTCAAGGTTGTCGCAGTCGAGCTTGGTGCGACAAAATATTATCGCGCGATCCATCTTGTGCTCCCTTATTGCTCGCACGCAGTACTCGCCTTTTAGGATCTTTACAGCCTCCGAAAGGGTCTCTGAAGATTATTTATTTAATTTAACTTTATAATCGAATTCGGATAGCAAGGGTAGAGCAGAGGTATCTACCAGCAGTGTTATTTCCTGGCTTCACGTTGTCTCTGTAATGAACTCCGTCAGTTTGTATGTGGTGTTTTAAATTTTGCCAGGATTTGTCACTTTGCGGATCTACCTTAACCACCACATGATGAACGGTTTCTGGTACGGCATCCTCACCCTTCAGATCTACCCACGTGGGAAAATACATTAGACGTTCCTAAAACGAAATTTTGTTCAGTATTAATTATTATTAAGTAATTTATAATTTAGATTTGACAGTATTTACCGCCATTTTCTTCACTTCAAAAGCATGAAGAGTTGCTGAACAAACAATCATTTGCAACCTTTTACCATCACTAGTGATTTTTGGAATTTGTCTATGCAATTTTTCAATCAATTCTCCGTATCCCTGCTTTAGTAGACCATCTGCCTCATCCAGTACGAAAAATCTATTTTCAAAAGATCATTATCATTATTTATAACGCTTTAAAAATTATTAGAGACTTACCTACAATGAGTTAGTGATAGGTATCCACCATGAATAAGATCTTCTAAACGACCCGGAGTACCTACAACTATATCCACTCCAGAATTCAAGGTAGAAATCTGATCCTTCACATTGACTCCACCGACGACCAATAACTCTCGAATTTTTGGGTCCTTCAAGTGTACCTTGAACTAATGATTACTTCTGTATAAATTACTATAAATTTAATATCATGTGTTATCTACCTTTTGTATCTGATTATAAGTCTGTTCTGCAAGCTCCCTGGATGGTTCGATAACAATGGCTTGAGGAGCATTGCACATTGGTTTACCACTGGATGCTGAGTCGTGACTGCTATTGATAGGATTATGACGGATGTGATCCTTTGATACGGAAGCAAGAGCCACATAATCCTTAGGGGGTCCATATTTGAAAGGCTGTGCTCCAAAATTAAAAGACATTTCTGCATTCTTGAGAACAACTGCAGGATAGAAGGTTTGAGACTTCTGTTGGGCATTTAGAGTGAACGCAACACCGAGATCAACGCCATTTTTAGTGAATTTTATCTGGCCGTTTGTCAGGTCTAAAAGGCAGCCTATAACGTCGTGCATTCCAAAAGCCTCGCCGTAATCGTCGAATTGTCTGGCATTAGACTTCTTTCCTGTACCACCAAAACCCCAACCAAATTTATCTGTTCCCAAATCCAAGTTTGCTTGACTGGTTGACCAGCCAACACGGCATAGTCCTTCATCAGTAACAGTTGCCTCGTAGTAATATTTCCCCTCTCCTTGAATTCCTTTGTTTGCACGACACCCATGCCATTCTTTTTGTTCTCGACTCTGGCATCTTAGACCATCAGGAGTTACAGCTAGAGCTCTCCCTCTGTCAAAGAGGCTGAGGCCCCAATGAGGAGCTGGAAAGTTAAGTTATTGAAAATTCTATAGGCTTATATGACATCATTTTTAAACTACATACATGTTTGCACACTCTTTCCTGTCCCCGTTCCTTTCCCAGACTCTATATCCTTCAATGTTTCCCACACAATTTGCAAGATAGGCAGACAAAAGGCACCGGTTTTACCACTACCAGTTTCTGCTGCCATAAGAACATCACCACCACCCAAAATTAATGGAATAGCCTCAGCTTGGACATCTGTTGGTAACCTAAAGATAATATTATTTTCCTTATGCATATTAAGACTAAACGAATGTGTCTTAGACTCCACTTGATATTGGAGTTTCAAAACTTACATCCAATCCATTTCCTCAACTGCTTTAGCTATCTCAGGCAGTACACCCATCTCTGTGATTTAAAAAGATAAGTTCAAAATCACTTATTTCATAAATAATTTCCAAATACTTTATTGATGTCATGAAATATTGCGTTATTTTTTATTAACCTTACACCTATGGCATATAAGGACATATTCTACCATACTGTTAGTTTAATTCCAAAACAGTAAATATAAAGTAGTACCTAATTTTTTAACATACGTACCTTCAAATGCAGTCATGGTGAATTACCAAATAATTGTCAATATCAGTTTATTTTATCGTTCCCGGCACAAAATGCGGTACGGCTACTGCAGTTTGCAACGTTTCCACCACGATCCGTGGTTTAATTAGAAATGAGTACGGAGAAGCATAACGCTACGGTTTTAAGCGCTACCAAAAGCATGGCGTTAAATCGTGGAGATGAGTCCGGGAATAGGATTTCATGATTATCGCCTCCGTCGACAATGCGAATCCCGTCGTAGCCGAGATAAACGTGAACACGAACGCCAAGCTTGGCGGGCAGAGGTTCTCCGCTACTCACCCCTGGTTCCCAAAGCAACCCTTAGAACGAGACCGGGAACTATAGAACTTCTCAAGAACTACTAAAAAATCCTATTGTTGAAACATTTTTAAGAAAGTTTTAAAAAAGTGTAGTGCCAACTTGACACCCGTGTAGCACCTCAATTTTTACTATTATTGAATCTCGATTTACTTTCAAAATTTATTCAAAATATAAAATTGAGGCTCCATCAAAATCACGCAGAATATACGGAGTAGATAAAAATTGAATCGAAATTGTAGATCGAAAATAAATTAGGTTCAAATTAAAATATTAATAAATTAGGTGTTTGGAACATTAAAATAATAAATTAAATCAATAAAGTAAAATATTAATACTTAGAAATCGGAAATTCTAACCCAGCATATTTAGAAGTATTGGAAGTTACCCAAAGTTGTGTGCGCGCAACTCCGTTGCGCAGGACTCGGCGAGTGGAAGCAGGCGGAGAGTAGGGGTAGCGCTCGGGCGTTGCCCGGACTCGGAGGGCTCATTCTTCCTTGAGCCGGTCTTCTATACTGGTCCTTGGAAACACCCGTCACCATTTCCAACCTTCTATTTCTGTATTTATTTCTTCTTTACCTCCTTATATCTTTATATTTCATTCTTCACTTTCTGATTTATTACCTTTCTTATTTCTTCTCTACTTTTATACCCCCATTCCTTACTTTTCTACTTTTTAACTTCTTAACTTCTATCTTCCTTTATAACATCTAGTTTCACTCTGTTCTCTCGCTCTTTACATTGTGCTTGTCTTACTTTTCCTATTTCCTTGGTCGGGTCGAGCATATTTATTTGAGTAGTCATATAAAAGGGTAGTCACCCTGTTAGTGAAGCTACATGTTTAGACCATGGTGTCGGGGTTTGCCTTCCGCCTCATCCGCTGAGCTTGCTCAGTGGGTCAGTGGCTCAGCGCATTTCGCTCCCTTATACTTCCTACTTTTCTTACTCTCCTCCGTCCTAATAGCATTCTTCTCCTTTTCCACCTCCCTTATACTTCGACATCCTTTTTTAGCTATGCTCTATTTTCTCTGCCACTCTTTCCATTACATCTCTGCCATATTATCCATATCCTAACTTTGCTTTTCTTCATCAATAATATCTTTTAAAGTAAAATGATTCCGGATGCCATTTGAAAATCGCATCTTCGAAACTTCAATGGGTCAATTCATATTAACTAAATCCCATTAATTCAAATTTTCGCCGATAAGGGGGCAGCACCTTCTGGGCATGATAAGTGGCGCCATCTCTTAAATTTAAAATATTAGCTGGGAAATCGACATTTTGGAGCGCCCCCTATCGTTGATATACTATATGGAGAAATACTACATGTCATATTCACATAATCCACTTTATTAAAGTCTCTACACATATCAGATATGCTCATTACAAAGTATAATTACAATCGAATTAACGTATAGTTAACATTACCAAAGTGTCAAAGCTTAAGCGAGAAGGAGGAAAAGCATGAGAAGGATGCTGTTAGGACGGAGGAGAGTAATAGAGAGGCAGAACTCATTCGTACTCTGGGATATTCGCAGAAAGAAAAAGAATATCCACGTATTGTCTAAATGGCCGTAGATACCCTAAGGGGGCTCAAGGCCCCCGTCGGGAGACCCATAAGGTCCTGTTGCGGCCACAACTTGGGCCCGACCCACTGAGCAAGCTCAGCGGATGAGGCGGAAGGGCAACCCCCGACACCATGGTCTAAACGTGTAGCTTCACTAACAAGGTAACTACTCTTATATGACTACTCGAATGATTATGCTCGACCCGACCAAGGAAATAGACAAGTACAATGGAAACTGAGAGGAAACAGAGTGAAACGAGAAGACAGAAGGAAAGATAGAAATAAAGAAGATAAAAAGTATAAAAGTAAGGAATAGGGGTGTAAAAGTAAAAAAGAAAAAAGGAAAGAGATGAATCAGAAAACAAAGAATGAAATATAAAGAAATAAGGAAGTAAAGAAGAAATAAATATAGAAATAGAAGGTTGGAAATGGTGACAGGTGATTCCAGGAGACCAGTATAGGAGACCGGCTCGAGGAAGAATGAGCGCTCCGAGTCCAGGCACTGCCTCGAGCATTCCCCTCACCATCCGCCTGCTCACACTCGCTGAGTCCTGCGCGACGAATTTGCGCGCAGACAATTTTGGGCAACTTCCAATACTTCTAAATATGCTAGGCCAGAATTTCCGATTTCTAAGTATTAATATTTTACTTTATTGATTTACTTAATTATTTTAATGTTCCAAACACCTAATTTATTAATATTTCAATTTGAACCTAATTTATTTTCGATCTACAATTTCAATTCAATTTTTATCTACTCCGTATATTCTGCGTGATTTTGATTGAGCCTCAATTTTATATTTTGAATAAATTTTGAAAGTAAATCGAGATTCAATAATAGTAAAAATTTTCAAGTTGTGTCAAGTTGGCACTACACTTTTTTAAAACTTTCTTAAAAATGTTTCAACAATAGGCTTTTCAATAGTTCTTGAGAAGTTCTATAGTTCCCAGTCTCGTTCTAAGGGTTGTTTTGGGAACCAGGGGTGAGTACTCGGCTACGACGGGATTCGCATTGTCGACAGAGGCAATGGTCACAAAATCCTACTCCCGGACTCATCTCCACGAGTTAACGCCATGCTTTTGGTAGCGCCTAAAGTCACCTAAAGCCGTAGGGTTGAGTATCTCCTTACTCATCTCTGCTACATACTGATTCACAGCTGACTATCTGTCAGTATCAGTTAGTATATTAAACATCGTGTCAACTATTGGATTGGTGACATTTGTATTTAGAAGGAAGGTTAGTACAGTTATTTAAAATTATAAAAAATGTCTATCTTAATAAATGGTCATGAACATAAAATATGACATTTTAATTTTTAACTTAATTTTCCTGATATTGTTGTATATTAAAAATTAAATGGGTTATGGGTAGGTTTACTGTAACAATTGTCAAATGTTATATGCAGTAGTACTTTAGAAAAATATATTTTCTAACAAATTTTTCATGTTTTGTATACAGACGTTATAGAAGAATTTTGAACATGAGTTCAGTCAAAGATACTGGCAAAGAAGAAACACAAAGTGATAATGTATCAGTGGATAATTTAGAATTGGATGGAAATCTACGATGTGAATCTCCAAAACGTGGAACTACTTTGTCAACAAGTACAAGTAGCTTCGAAGCTTTAGATCCACATGATCCCAATCTTAGCCGTTTGGCAAATACAATGTTTCAAAAGACTGGAGAATATCTTCAAGAAGAGCTCACTGCGACTCATGCTGATTACCGATTATTAGAGCGCTTAAATAAGGAAGCCATTGAGAAGTATGCAGAGTTGAAAACCATATCGACAAACGTGGCACATTCATTGGATACACTAAATCAAAAGTATAAGAAACTTCAGCCAGTACTGGATAACATTAATCAGATAGACGACAGTGTAACAAAATTAGAGCAGGCTGCATATAAATTGGCTGCATATTCCAAAAGACTGGAAGCTAAATTCAAGGAAATTGAAAAAGAGAACAGTAACAAGTGAGATCTCGCTTTCTGCTTCGAAATATTTTAATTGCCATTGTACCCCATGGGTAAATATTTTCATATAATGATCTAAATTATATGATACGTTATTAAAAGAATTTGCTTCATTGATATTCATGGAGTTCTAAAATCTTATTTTTAATACACAAATGCCTCATTTGGTGCAATATATCGTCATAGTAATAAGAACTCTAAACAAGAAGGAATTCGATATTTAGAAGTATCAATATGTTATGAAACAACAAGGATTTATATTTGTAATTAAAATAACATAAATGCTAGTATAGAGTATAGCTTTTATTATTGATGCACACGCGTATTATAATTTATACATAGCCGGCAGATGTGCAAAATCTGTATTCTATTATTTATTAATAATATAAATGTCACTATTGTATTTTGCTGTCGTTGTACCATCAATGGCGAGTAATCAAAGATTGATGGATTTATTATCTAAGGCGGGTAATAGAGATATGGTACATCACGTTATTGAATTAATTGTATCTACTAGAAACCGCAATTCAATTGGCCAAGTACTGTAATTCAAAATTGAGTCTTTATTACGTCAAAAATTATGTATACAATTATGATAGCTTCCGTTATGAGGTAACAAATTCCATATTAAATAGAAGAAAACAAAAATAATCCGAATATTTATATATTATGTATACAATATATATTATATATTATGTATACTTATTCGTGCTTCAAAATGAGAAAAACATATCTGTACGAATCATCTGTCATATGGAAAAACTAACATAAATGGACATTCTTTTGTACAACGTTACTTGTGAAAAGTTTACCGTTAAGTTTTCCTAAAATTTGACAAGTTCAAGCAAGGACTTTCATATTCTGATTCGTGCAGCTTACGAGTATTGCACATTATTTCTAGTGTAAAAATTAACAATCACCGCCTATCACCGTCGTGCACAACGTTCGAACAACAGTATTTAAATTATTTTAAAGAGAACCGAAAGTCACTTGAATCACTAAAAAAAAAAGAAAAAATGAATTTATATTAACGATCAAAGGTTACTGCTGCTTACGTTGCGAATCAATTTAAATCATTTATTAATTGGTACAATATGTTCGTTAAATGTCCAGCACTAAACGACGTTGTCGCTTTGTAATCGCATATCAGCTCAGGATTCCACTCGACGTTGTTAGGCCAGATCGTAAACTTTGTTTTCGGCACGCAACTTTATCGCACGAGAACTCTATTCACGATTCGGTTATGATACCGAGAGGTAGGACAATCTAGCCTGCATTTAGCTCGTCTCACAATAAGATCACACAGTTCTTAAAACACCGTCTGTATGACCGACGTGTTTCTGAATCCTGAGCGCATTTTCTTAACTGGCTCCATCAGCGTGCCTCCAGCCGTTTAAAGAATCAATCTAACAGTCAAGGAAATTTCCAGCCATCAATAGTTCCAGGGCGATTTCCGGTGCTATTGGGAATTCAGGTATTTCCGTGCTGCTGTTCGTGTAACGCACCTTGTATGTGAAATACATACAGACTTTTTGTAGTACGTGGGAGCTGGAAAGAAAAGTATCCATCTTGTATGTCTTTATCTGTGGAATTGAAAGTGCAGAAAGAATTGCTGGGTATAGTTATGATACATACGGAATTTCACGAAAGTTAACTTCATTTGCTTCGTTTTCTGCAAACTGGCCAGGACCACTGAGCATGGCTTTGATGGTACCACTGGTCAGGGCATGCTCTCGTTTGACTATGAATTCATGACCATCGCTGCTTACAAGCTTGACGTACATAGCATCCGGACCTTCACATCCCCCATATACTGGACCTGATTCTTGCTGAAAACGATATTATAGTTTGACACAGCTATGTTTACTATAATAAAAGTGAAGAAGTCAAGTATAACAGCTTTATAGAATTGTTAAGGGGGTAGGAGTGAAAAGGAGGCAAATATGCAATGTTAAATTAATAGTTGTTCCAAGCAGAAATAATTGAATAGGCTGTGTGATAGGTACCGCATGCAAGTCAATAGTTGATTTTCCCCCTTCTTCTTCTCCCTTATCGTCAACATCTTCCTCATAATCGGGCTTCATATTATGAATAAAAAGGAATATTAGTAATCACTGTAATAGGGAAATTTTGGTGAATTGCAAGCCGTTGTAACTATGCTGCTATTTATCACTAGGTGCAACAGAATCTTATGCTTTACATATAAGAAAGGATGTGTATTTAGAGTTACAACAAAATACATACCTTTTCAGCGTGCATACTCATATCACCAGACATGACTTCTGTGCAGACCGACAAACTGTTCTAGAGACAAATAACAAAGTCCATAAATGGCTTACTCCTAGTAAAAATTACACAAATATTTGTATATATTATGTATATAATAGATCATTATAAAACACTTTTTCTACAGACAAATGCTGCTTGTTTTTTAAAATACATCTCAATTAGTGATTTTGACATTTATACTGTCGTAAATATATAATATTCCTGTACGCCAGAATCTAATTATTTATGAACAAGTCACTTACAAAGAAAATTAGTGTTATTAGTCATCAAATTTTGAACAAACATAGGTTACAAACGTTTATCGCTGCTCGTGAACTAGGATTGGTTTGCTTTAATGCTTGAAAATCAAATTGATATGCCTACCTAAGTAAATTGAAGGAAACAGAATAATTTGTTTATAAATACTGCTAAGGGAAAATAATACTTACGAGAAAATGAAGCGAAACTCGAAGTGTTATGAGCTGAAAACTGTTGAAGCTACCTAAGAAGGTAAACGAATATGGCTGCAAGGCGTCTGAAATATTAGGACAAATATCGAGTTCGAAAATTCTCGGTTGCTTATTGGATGGAAAAAAAGTGCGCGAAAATGTACATCCGGTACCTAGTCCAACCCGAACTTGATTCTCTGCACCATGGAATCTGTCAGGGACACGTTAGTAGTAAACAATATTATTTCTCTTATAAATTATGTCATTTCAGTCTCATATTCCCTATAAGGCAAATTAGTTAAGAATTTGCATAGATGATTTATTGTTTTATGATTCTAAATTTCAAAATTTATATTCAGTTTGCATTAAAGTTAATATTAAATCATTATATTTTTTTATTTATAAACTCTTTGTGTAACTTTTGCTTCAGATGTTTACGTACAACAGAAGATGTCTTGGATACGTTGCAACTGGCTAACATCGATGAGGCAGATTTAAATGGCATAACACAAATTTTACAATTTACTCCAAATAGTAATAAGAATTCTGATGTGAAATTATTGGAATTGGATGCTCATTTATTGAGTGTACTTAATGAAGGAGACTGGTAAATAAGTTTTATTATTTCTAATAATCTCCTTGTTCATTAATTTTATTAGAATAATATTTTTTTAGATACTCTACAGAAAATTGATTGACAGTTTTTATTAAGGATCCATAATTTCACAAATATAACATTACTGAATAATTAATTATTATTGCAGCTTATCGTTTTGTGGTGAAAAGCATGAACCTGCAGTACTGTGCACCAAAGACAGAACATATGATATAAAGGAAGCAGAAACATCAAATTCCTGGATGTTGGTATCAAACTTTAAATTTGCAGAAGAAACACAAAGCAATGAGAGAATCGTGGAGAGATGTGATGTGAAAGGAATTTACCATACATATTTTGAAGTTATTATTACAAATACTCTTAAATAATGCCATGAAATATAAAATGCACTTCTAACGATAAATATAATTCCAGGTTCACAATTGCAAACCTAAATTGAGCAAGCTACTAGTGGTACTTGAACCTTCATCATTCAAAGGAATGGAGTATGAGCAAAATCTGGATCGAGGCACTTTGTATGATTGGGAGAGACTTAAGAGTGAAATACAAGCCAGTGAAGAGGAGCTAAAAAGGGCACTAACTGATTATATGATCATTAATATGGACGGTACGTTAAATAACTATTTCAAGAGTGCACAACACTTTGCTAATGACTACATACATTATTTTTAAATTTATCAGGCTATTTCCGTCTAATATCTTTCGAATATGAAGCCAGAGCCCTTACATTAATGTTGGATCTCATAGATGAAAATTCTTGGGAGCTCGATAACATTGACAAGGATGTTACATATGAATCTTTAAAAGAACTTATTCCTTGGCCAGTTTTTGAAGGATTATTTAATGCCTATACAGAAGTCAGTGAAAAAACTAAAAACGACGGGACATCCTTGTACAGGTACCAGTTATTATAAATTTTGTCTAGCTATTATTGTATTACTTTACCAGATACAATCTAATGACAATAATTTAATTAAAATATTAAAAAATTATGCAGATACAATGAAGAAAAAACATGCAAGTTTCTCGCCAAAGTATTATTGGCTGCTTGTCCAAAAAATGATTACAAAGAATTTATGGAGGCGTGGCGTATAGGAACACCTGAAAGTAAGTTCAAAGAATACATACTTTCTATAAGCTTAGTATATTTTTTAAAATTCTTTAAGAGATGGAACCAAAGGAATCATATCTTAGCGGAGTAGCGCTGATTACATGTAACAGTTCAAAAACAAGGAAAGAGGTGATATCATTCCCCTCCATAAATCTATCAGATAACATAAACACAAGATTTAGCGAGCTCTTTAAAGTAAAGGACAAGTGGACTATCGATGAAATAACACCTTACGTATCGTAAGTATAGAATAAAACTACATGAATCATGTCTCTCAATATAAGTGTGATTTCACTTTCAGAGATCTAACAACAGACAAATTAAATGTTAATGCTCTTCTAACGAAATACGCGAGGTGTTCAAAAGTTAATGGAAATAAATATTACAGTACGAAACATGGTAAATAAAAATATATCTTTAAATAAATTTTGTATACTAAATAAAAAGCCGTTAATACTTCCATTCTTTTTACTATATACCTTTTATCTCATGCACTTTATCCTCTTAACAAATATTGAGCTAGTCACTGTCTATGTCAGATCTTCATAATTAGAACTGTTATACACGCATGTTACGTGACATCCATGAGAATATATTAAGATCACCAATGAGATAATGCCGGAAGTTCCACGATAAAGTGAAGGTGTATATATGCATGCAACTGTTAAATGCTCGAGGACAGGAAACCACAAAATACAGATAACACTTACCGTGCAATCTCGAGAATTGAATCTTATTTAAATCATTCAATCGCCAAGTCATTGCAGTTAAAGTTGCAGCTGACGCATTCATTATTTGGATAATCTTCATTAAAGATAATAAAAACCTGAAATCGCTAACGTACGTAATTATAGCAATTTAGCACGTAAGATTCAATATTTACATTAACACGCTATAAAATCAAATATCAAGATTTTCTTATGTACCGTTCAAAATGCAAATGCAGTTTTCGTAGATGAAGTTAACAAACCGATTAATTGAGCATAAAAACGCAAGATCCGAAAATAGTTTGACGATCCAAGTGATAATACGAATTTCGTAGTCACTCGTACAACATGCAATTTTAACGTGACACAATTGATAATGTAATCTAGAAAATGTATGGATATTTTAGCGACATTAACGTTGGTGAAATATGGACAATGATTATACGATGCGTACTGAGTAATCAGGATGAACGCATTAACAAAAAAATTTTATTCGATAATAATTTATTAAGAGAATGATGATCGGCAGCCGCTTAAGCGGTTTTACACTGGAGTGAATATCGTTATTGATTATTGATATATTCGGAGTGTTGCAAGTTTATACGAATACTGAATATATCAATCCAGTAACGATATATCATTTAAGCCGTAACTCATCTTTCGGCCCTTTTCAAGCGCTCTCGTTACTGCTTTCTTATGGAATCATTTTTATACAACTATGAATGTCATGGTTTTTTTTTAATAACCGCATATGCGAGGGGCATCATAGCTGAAGAAATTAATAATGAAAACAAAAGAAGTAAGAAAAAGAATTCAACAAGCACGTAGTACGTGAGAATATAAAAGAAAGCTGATGGAAATTATGCTCAAAGAAAAGATCGATTATCGTATAGAGGCTTCATTATTAAGGGCACTAATTAATATCGTTATAGAATTGATATATCCGTTACACATATATAATGTAAACAGTGTAATGAACTGAGAAGATCAATGCAATAAGGATGGGATTCATCCTTACCGCAATCATCTTCTCATCTCGTCAATCCTTCACGCTGTTTAGATTATACTTAGGTTCTTAGTTAGTTTCGTCGACCTCGGCTTCCTGTTCTTCGTCGAACTCTGCATCCTCATCAGCCGTAGCCTCCTGGTATTGTTGGTATTCGGAGACCAAGTCGTTCATGTTGGATTCAG
The DNA here is from genome assembly GCA_036026315.1 of Trachelus stipa. NCBI lineage: Eukaryota > Metazoa > Arthropoda > Insecta > Hymenoptera > Cephidae > Trachelus > Trachelus stipa. The sequence goes on along the minus strand of JAYRCB010000729.1, from coordinate 20,213 downwards.
CCTCAGTGAATTCCATCTCATCCATACCCTCGCCAGTGTACCAATGAAGGAAAGCCTTTCTCCTGAACATAGCAGTAAACTGCTCAGAGATGCGCTTAAAGAGCTCTTGGATGGCGGTGGAGTTCCCAATGAAGGTGGCGGACATTTTAAGTCCACGGGGTGGGATGTCGCACACGGCGGTCTTTACGTTGTTGGGAATCCATTCAACGAAGTAGGAGCTGTTCTTGTTTTGAATGTTGAGCATCTGCTCATCGACTTCCTTCATGGACATTCTTCCACGGAAGATGGCGGCAACGGTGAGGTACCTTCCATGACGAGGATCGCAGGCAGCCATCATGTTCTTGGCGTCGAACATCTGCTGGGTGAGTTCTGGTACAGAGAGTGCTCTGTATTGCTGGCTGCCACGGGAGGTAAGAGGTGCGAATCCAGGCATGAAGAAGTGGAGACGAGGGAAAGGTACCATGTTTACAGCAAGTTTTCTGAGATCAGCGTTGAGCTGACCGGGGAACCTGAGGCAGGTAGTGACGCCGGACATGGTGAGGGAGACCAGATGGTTCAGGTCACCGTAGGTGGGGGTGGAAAGTTTAAGGGTGCGGAAGCATATGTCGTAAAGGGCTTCGTTATCGATGCAGTAGGTCTCGTCGGTATTCTCCACAAGCTGGTGAACGGATAAGGTGGCGTTGTATGGCTCGACAACAGTGTCGGAGACCTTGGGCGATGGTACGACGGAGTAGGTGTTCATAATTCTGTCGGGGTATTCTTCACGGATCTTGGAGATGAGAAGGGTACCCATACCGGATCCAGTACCACCACCAAGAGAGTGAGTGAGCTGGAATCCCTGAAGGCAGTCACAGCTCTCAGCTTCCTTCCTCACGACGTCGAGGACAGAGTCAACAAGCTCGGCACCCTCGGTGTAATGACCCTTAGCCCAGTTGTTTCCAGCACCGCTCTGACCAAAGACGAAGTTGTCAGGGCGGAAAATCTGTCCGAAGGGTCCCGATCGTACGGAATCCATAGTGCCGGGCTCCAGATCGACGAGGATGGCCCTGGGCACGTATTTGCCACCAGATGCCTCATTGTAGTACACGTTGATCCTCTCTAGCTGGAGATCGGAATCTCCGTGGTAGGCACCAGTCGGGTCAATGCCATGCTCGTCGCTGATGATTTCCCAAAACTGCAAACAGTAAAAATACCATTCATTAGTGATCAATCATATCTCAAGCCCATAAATCAAACATCACCCCTCTTCTAATCCTTTATCCATCAACCCCATCCCTTTCCTCATCATCCTCAAAGTTCTCAATCCGATCATCGACTACCACCCATTTCCTTTTCACCACCTAGTCTTAACGAATCGCTTGAGTGCCAATCGAGACTAATTAGCGATGTAGAGGTAGTCGCCGACCAAGCTGGCTGCCGGTCAGCTACACTCGAGCGCGCATAAACCTGGCTCGCCATTCCATGCCAGAATGAGCTATCAACCTACCCAGCAACCTGCTTGCCTGTCTGCCTACGCCTCTGTCTCCTAGCCATAGTTCAAAGACCTCGGACAAATAGATATTTCTAGAAATCGAATCGCTGAACTCCACGAGACCATCAGCTATCTACTAAGGTCTTTTAAAGTCTCTGTAGTAAAGGATCATGTTGTTTACCCATGCAATCTACTGCCCTAAGGCTCTGGGACACCAGCCAGCCTACATAACGAAATGTGAAGTGTCAGTTCGACACCATGTGTCGTATAAGGAGACACTAGGTATTAACTGTTGACCATATAAGAACATCCACTGGTAGTGGGAAGCTACCTCGTCGACTGGTCCCCACTCTGGTTCAATCCATTCCCAGTGTAATACATTACTGCAAGATATGAGTCACCAATGTCATCGCTATATATAGAGATGACCGTAAACTGACACGATTGGATAATTAACATAATCCCGGCTCCACCACCAATATGTCACCTATCCTAAGTGCAAAACTACACTTAAAATCTATGAAAATCATTCCTTTCTCCAGAGTTATTACGGTGCCGGCAAAAAAGGTTACAGATTTTACCGTTAATCCCATCCGTTCATACACCATAGACTATAGTGCATTGTACTATAGATACAGAGGTACAGTACCAATAATAAGTATAGAGAAAGATACTATAGTGCTTTAACTCAATATCTATTTTTGACTTCCCGAACAGCTAAGATTTAAATTGCATCAGATAACTATCGATAAAGAGTGCCTAATCAGTACTGATACCGTTTCTGCAATGCAATGTATGTAAAATCTTAAAGTAAATAGAAATTGTTTCTCAAAGCTGTCAGAATGTCGTCCAGCGGGATGGCAACCACTGGGTACACATCTGCCTCGGATTCTTTGTCAGCCACAGAGCAGCTGTTCCAAAATTACTTTTCCTAAATTCTCAAGTTATGGAGTGAGCAAACGGAGGGCTCCATAGGAAAAGAAATTTTCCGACCTACGATCATGGAACCGATTTTGAATAGAGCTTCTGGTTACCTGGGTGAAAGTTTATGCTAAATACATATATATGCAATGTAACAGACGATCCCTGCGCACGAAACTGGCCAGTAACCCTGGACGAAACGATCAATACACCTGGACGGCCGACTACAGGTAGGTATACTATACTGTATCTCTAGGCCACAGGAAAATGGCGAGAGGATGTATTTTACTTTATTTGGCTGCGACTCACGAGAGCCACGTAAGAGTTGTTGTCCTTGATCTCAAATATGTTATCCCTGCACGGTTCTTAATCATTGCATAAACGTGAAATTCTCAATAAAATTTCGATAAGGGGTAACAGCGTGACACACGGTATAACTAAAAAATTTATATTACGTCCAACTCGAGAGGACGGAAAGTCTAGACAACGGACAACGACTTAAAAGTATCCTTGAAAACTACCAACCGTGAAGATACGCCATTCTTTAATTTCCCATGTCTAACCATATTTTAACATGTTACGACCTATCTAACATATACAGAGAATAAATAAGCCGTCATACAGATAAAAAGATTATTCACTGATACACAGTAATGTAAATTCCTTCGGATATCCTTGTTACTTTTTATACAGCCTTAAAATTGCTTTTTTCATCCGTTAACAAGGTGTTACAATGTTGTTAAAAAAATTTTAACCTTCCATTAGATTTATTTTTGGATAAGAGACTGCATTTTACAATAAATATTCTGTCATCGATAAGAGCATTGAAAAACTGTCAAATAGGAACACAGTCCGATTATGACCCCCTACATATACAGAGGGTTAGAAATTACAAAGATAAAAAGACAAGTTTTAAAACTACAGAAATATGCTTCAACAAGGAGACGAGAGAAGAGGTGCGTGCGCAACCGGTCGATGCCATTCCCGCATCTACACACTGGTATGCTGGCTTCAACACAGGACGCCAAGATAAGCCACACCCAGCCATATAGTGTTCACGACCTACACGTCTGTTTTATTTTTTACAGGATTTTTGTAGGATCGCGAGATTTTATAAGTAGCTCGATAACAACTTCAATTAGTACAATTATAATAAGGATCCCTAATTAAAGAAAAAGAGCAAGAAAGAGGTGCGAACGCGGATAACGACACCGTCCTAGTTGAGAACAAAAAACCGTTACACCGGTCGTTTGCCGGCCGGCGCGTCCTGTCGCCATGACAGTCTACACTCCGAGAAAAAATGAATCTACAATGTTTCTTCACTGTGTTGTTTAAGATTGGATCTTATTGTGGTTTTCGAATAAATTTCTTCAGGAAAATGTAATCGAAGCTATTATGGCCAATGAGAACATTGGTAGAATTCCTACAATGATTAAGAACGATAGGCGTCTGAAATGCTTATACAGAACGAGATGCACTTGGAAAGATGAATATACTCTATAGTCTGATACTTGCGACTGATGAACCGGAAATATTTTTAAAGTGAGTAAGAGACGTGAATCTAATCGGAAACGTGTAAAGAGACAGTATGAGTGAATCTCGTACTCCATTAGAAACAAAAGAATATCCCACTGGTTCCGAGTTCATACAAAGTATCTAGCGACTCGATGAAACTTCGACTTACCTTAGCGCCAATTTGGTTTCCGCACTGGCCGGCCTGGATGTGCACGATTTCCCTCATGTTTATGCGTTGACTGGATAACTCTCTCGACGATCAAAGTAGAAGTCTAACTGACGAGATCTAACACCTCGCGAGAGCCAAGAAACGAATATGCGCTAGCAGCGGCGTCCGTTACAGATTTTCAAGCCCCTGGCTGGCTGTGGTGGGGCGCAGGAGGTTGATCGCTGGCAATGCTCTGATTGGTCCTGCGTATCCCCACTACGGTAACTCGCGACGTCGCGGGCGACCGCGTCGTCAGTGCTGCCAACATTACCAATAACTACCTAGATTGGATTGCTGTTGCCATCTCCAAAAAATCCTCAAAAAATTCATAGCCTGCTGTAATTTTGTCCTTTTCGCACACAGGACACAGTGATTTGGCAGAGGATATATTTGTAGTTTATTATCTCCGAAGAAAATCGCTTTTTTTGTTTTTCTTTTGTATCATCGTAGTGGGCTTACGCAGAGTTACTATTGATTCGAAGTTTCCCCACTAAATTGTTCCACTTGATGTGATGATGCAAACCGGTCTGACAATAAAATTCAATAATATTTATTGGATTTGACAATGTTACGTCAAAACAATTGCATTTTAAGATTTCCACGTGAATATAATAGCGTCTAACGTATCCGTGTTATGAGATAGAAACTTGAAATTTTCTAATATAACCATTAGCGCATCTGGAAAACTCTTATATCCATGCTGTTCAGTGAAAGGCCATCGCTAAGCGGATAATCCTAGATTCGTTATTTTATTCGTTACTCGAGGATACAGATAAGAATTGATATTCTACACGGCAGGGATAAAGTCTAGGGATATTAGTACTGTTGGTCATGCAAGCTGCATTGCCGTAGGCCGAAATCGACGCCTACGAAAAGTTAGCTGACACGAATACTGAACTGGCCAGTATACCTATGTATGTGTGTGTATATATATATATATGGCCATATAGTGTACAGATCTTTTACCACGTAAAAATAATATGACGAGGATACGAGTCATGCTTGAAAACAAACACGAAGGATAGTAAGACATTTTCATGAACTATTATAATCCATAGATCTTGTGCCACCTGAATATTTATATACGAAAACAATGATTCTAATAACCTAACTACTCTATAATACTCCAGACAACTTCCTTCTAGGCTTGCAGTGAACTAATCATCGTACATACGCGTGGGCATTCACAGAATTAAGAGATCTGTTGACTGTATACGTAATACGTGCAATATTTATCTCTACACGTATGACAGAGTCTGGTCAGAGATTGACTCCATTAGGTCTTCTTCTCTTTTGAAACGTTCAGATACTCATGCTATTCTTAATCATTCCATGCAAAATGTAATAATCTTTTGAATATGTTAGCGGTGACGTATGCTTAACGGCAAGGACAGATTATTTTGAATATCTGACAATGCAGAATAACGAGCGTGCTTATATATATTAATCGCCTGGTGATAAATGATAAATTTCAAAAGTTTTGGAATCTCTTTTCGTTAATCTCATTTAAATCGTAGTTGAAAGATGATTACGCGTTTTGGTATTGTTATTGTCTGAAATTTCACTCTGTCAGTAAATGGCAATGGTATTACTGCCATATGAGGTGACAAGTTCAATGCTTTTATTTCCACCCTTACTCACTATTCAATAGGTTCTCGACCCTAACCTATAGAGCATAAGGGATCGATACGTGACTCACCGTGACAGGAACCCTTGGGATGTAAAACTGTAATTAATGCCATAGGGATTCCGTGGAGAAGGTAATGGCTTGTTCTTAGACATCCTGTCTGAGAGTTTATTTCTTTTTTATCATACCATACTGTGTTTTATATCGTTAGCTCTTTTTTTATGCGAAATTCGACTCGGATTAATTGTGAAGAAATATCAACACATTTCCTGTCGACCAACGGTGTAGGTAGATAACAAATATACACCAGTACTCGTCATATCATGTATATTTATATGTAGAATTATAATTTATCATTGATTCGAGTGTCGCGTTATTTTTATCGATCTTATGCAAAGACAATGTAACGTGGGCGGATTTGATTTAGACAGGAAAAAAAACTAGAAATAGAAAAAGTATACACTGGTCTGTAACTCAACTAAAATTTTGTAGGCGTTAGGCTTCTGTGTCTTTGCGATAAAAGTGGGTTTGTTTCTAGTGGAAATGCAAAAGCAAGTGGGTCGATTTATAATAATTATGTATGTAAACCAGAAGGAAAACAAAGAGTAACCCTGAATTTGATCGCACTGAAATATACCTACATACTACAGAATCCTCGCTCTTTGTTTCAGCCTACACGTTCATTCAATTATAGATGCCGATCACTGCGAATGTCGGGCCCACAGCTAGAGGGCCCTGAATAAAAATGACGTTGACGTTTCATTCGCTAAAATGGTACACGTCGCCGAAAAGTCATTCACCCACGCAAAACGCCTCCGTTGAACTTGATCCAATCTCGGCAGCCATGTACTTGAATTGCCAATGGTCAACGTCAAATCAATCCGGAAAGGTGAGCCACTGTTGCAGGATAGAATTGCAAGGATGCGGCCTCAAATGGTATCTGGTGCGAAGTCACTGGTTGAATGACCCCGAAAAATCATAACTGGGATCATTAAGAACTCCTTTTGCACACAAGTTAATACATGAAATCGAAGGTATACGGATATCAAACTAAATATTCAGAACGAATTAGTATCTAAAAATATTTTTTTTTCAGTGTGATAACAACTCCTGGATAGACAACACAACGGAAACGACAATTCTTCCTCCGTGACTAGACAATCAATGTCCAGACGTGCTTGTACAATACACTCGAAATATTGGAATTATTCAAGCGCATGGATATATAATCTACTCCCTTAAAAATATTAACAACCAGCATAAGCACAGAGGAATGTATATACACAGCTTTACATACAAAGTATATACGAGTACTTTCTGTATGAATTTAGCCAGTTCTAATATCCCAGGAAAGAGTATATCGTATCCAATGGAGTCCACTCGTTTCTACAATTTCCCAGGAATAATACAAACATATAACAAAAGTACGCACATACGTAGACTGTCTCTTCAAATAAGTATACATATCTCAGCTCGCATTAATGCATATTCTTTCAGGTCTACACTTTGTTACAGTCGAGGAACAATCTTACACGCTTTCCATGTGCTCCTTTTGGTAGACTTCAGAGAGAAGCATAAACATACTATATGCAGTATCATATCCGTAAATCAATCCACAAATGAAGAAAGATAAAAGACTCAATATCTGTTTCCTCTTCGTGACAATGTCATAGTTCATTCGCGTATCTAAATCAAGATTCAAGTCTTTGTAGGCTCATACGATAAGTATATAGATACGTGTAGTGTTTTATAATGCTGCCTCCTTATATTCAGTTCAAGAATGGCGACTATGGAAGAGAGAAAAAGATATAGTATGCATGCGGTAATGTATTACGTATTGCAGTGCGCCAGTCTTCTCGTCGTTACCATGTATGGATCAGAGTCTCTCGGTAAAAATGATTCGCGGTGGTTCTCAGAGACTTGTATACACGTACGTTACTACATATGTATACTCCTGTGTACATAGTTACGGTAAATGGCGTACTGGTAACTGGAAGATCATCGACAACGCATTCTTGGACTTGGAAGAACGTGCTAAATACAAGTCTTGATGTCACACTTTGATTAAACGCCAAACAAGTATTTTATAATATATAAATACAATATTCTTTAATTATACGACTTTATATAGCTTCTTTTTTTCGGGAGGAATTTAATGAATTTACTTCTTCGATACAGAGAAAGTCTTTCTGCACACGAAACTTTTGGCGAAGGAGAAACTTCGTGGGAATTGATGGTAAAAATTATATGTAGTACCTTCATTTTGATATTAACAGATTATGAGGTAAACGTCAGACCTTATCATATTCCACAAGAAACTTCGGCATGGAATCATTTGAATATTTTAAAATTCGACTGCAGCAATTGGTATTACCACCAGGTATATATCCACAGCTGGACTACAGAAAAAGGTCGTGTAGAAACTAAGAAATTTTTTTTAAATAAATTTTTTTTAGAAGTCTGACTTTCAGAAATAGAATATATGGTTCAGGACTGAAGCTGTATGAAGAACTCAGAGAACTTCTCTTCTTGCTGTTCCAAGTCGGATAGGGGACATCTGTAAAAATAGAGTATCTTATCTAACCACATCCTTTCTATTTCACATCTAATTCTTGAAGAACAATCTTCTATTGGCTCCCTCACAAGATTGTATAACGTGCAAAAGGACGTGTATGTACGGGATAGGAGCATGCGAGGATACGCTTGACCAGCTGTTCCATGCCCATTGTCCTTTATTGGCTTTGCTATTAAGCGACGTATAAGCGACCAGTGACATCATACCCGTTTTAAAGCGGCGACGCGTTGCCGTGAAAAACATTCAATAGGTACGAAAGAAACTCAATAGAAAAATTGTGCGATGAGAATTGTCTGGCACTCGTTAATTTAACGATTCAGGTTATAAATAGCTGGAAAAAAAAGAGAATGGAAAAAAATGTTAGAAGAAAGTTTATAGCATAAATGGTACCACACGTGTACCTGATTATACACACGGATCAAGGCTTCACCCTTGAACCTAGTGTACAAGGTTTTACGGAATGGTGTAAAACCACCCTGAATATGAAGAGGGTAGACGGAGGTAGTGAAACAAACCTCATCCCAGTCGACTTGAACCGGCGGACCTCGCCTCGTATTTATCGATCTCCAGCGACGCCTGTACGACGCCGACGTCGGCGAACATGCAGGAAAGTGTCCTGTTACCGCGTTGCTGAGGGAAAATGAAGCGAAGCCTTGGGAAATGCCTGGTTGAGGGTTGAACGACATCGGATGTGCAATCGAAGCTAGGACGATAAGAATTTTTTATTGTAGTAAAAAGTGAAAGGTCAGTTTGAGACATGAAATGGAGAAGGTTAGGTATAGCTAAGTATGCTGATGTATAATTTCAGTAGTTTTCGTTCATTCCAAGTAAATTTTTGTAACTACCTGATCTTATTAGAAGATAGACTGAGGTTGGGCTCAGAAAAATAAACTCCTTTAGGTATAATGTCCAATTAGATGAAAGGATCGATGGCTGGTGTATGTCTAAGTACTATATAGTTCTAGCCAATGGAGCGCGCTGTGGGAAAATAATTTATTTAGGAGCGGCAAGGGCCCCAAACATTTTTCCTGAAATTGGGGAATACTTCCGAAGGCATTATAACTCGCAGGACGCACTTTGATTAGCGAGGATATAGGCGGAAATATGAATTATGTATGGCGAAGAGGTATAAGGACGGTATATTAATTTAGTAAATGGATTTTCAAGATTCTCTTATACACAATCAATCATTTAAAATGATTTATCATTGATCTGATAAAATTCAAGAGGGAGATAAATATTTTTATGTATTTAGCATTTCATTGAAGTTACCTTTACAAGAATTCTTATAGTGAATAAATGATCTACTAAAATCAACTTTGTCGAATATATTCTTTATGATCTAAATGACTCCAATATGAATATTCATTATTGATCGATATTTTTTTTCCTCCTCGATAACAGTGACTTTCTATAATAAATTTAAAAAATAAGTAATACACCGACATTCATTCGTTTTGGATAGGCCGTTATTCGTCAAAAGTGTAACTGGTCGAAAACACCAAAGGCCTTTTTAAATTGACCGCCATAAACCGTCTTACTAAATCCTACAGTGCTAATTTACATCAATATATATCCCGAACCTGCGCCTGTCACTTGCGCCGCATAAACGCGTTTCAACATCGAAACGAAAAAAACAGTAAACAAGCTCGAGTGACTTATTCAATTAGCCAACCATGATTACCAAGTAGGTACCAATCCCTAAAATTTATCATTCAATTCAATCAACGCGTCACGATCACAAGCGATAACAATCCCACGAGAAATATGACGTTCCAAGATTCCAACTATGGTATCCGCAACGGAAGACGCCAATAAAAATTTCTAGTTCGCCAAGATCTATTTATAAATTATCTGCCAACACACACGAAATGACGAAAAAGTATTAAACAAAATTGCATCTCATAAAGTGTCATGAGAAACGAGTGTAGTAGATCGTCCAGGAGAAGCGAAATACTGTACGTATATCGAGGCCAAGATTTTGACATGCGGCCACTTTCTCGGAGACGATCGATAGGAGCGCCAGGGCCGCGTGCACTCGAACTTCCGTACAAGGCCTCGTCCTCTTCGTTCCTCTTCGCACGACTCTTCGCCTCGACGCCACTCCTGTCTGCACCTCTTCACTCCTCGCCACGACGTATTCCCGCCCTGATGCCGTCGACGTCGACTACGACGGTGACAACCACGGCGTTGGGTCTCCTCGTCTGGGCTGAGTCATCTCCTGACTATAGTATAACTCACGCACTATTCTCTCACGCACTCTCCCGTGTTGTTAGGTACCAAGGGAAATTGCTGTTTACTGCAGCACGACGCTTAGATGACGTCATTTGTACGAGTGATACACGTTTACCATTGATATATGGATCCCTATTTGCCTTAAAGGGGTTAGTGAGTTGTGAAATGCGTTTCCCTCAAAGTGAGTTCAAAGAAAAATAAAATGATATAGAACATTTTTGTTTGGAATGTGATGTTCTGTTTAATGTTTTAAAAATTTGTAAAAATGTGAATTTTAGCCATAAAAATAAAAAATTACTTTCTTCTTATTTTCTACAATATAATTATTAACGTCTTTTGATGTCCGATAAAAATATAGTTTTTTTTACTAAAATATAACCAGTGTTTTGCGTTCAAATAATTTCGAGTAAATAGCTGGATGAGCGACAGGTAACCTTAAGTGGATGGCGGGATATTTGAATGACGTAGATATTAGTCATTTCAGAGTTGGTATATCGATTAAACGAGGGTTATCAATCCAAGTGGAGTATATCTGCCTTGGATATGATAAATCCGCGTCATACTTTATAACGTGAAATATGCACTGTAGAGAGCAGTCAAGTGGACTGCAGTACATCTACTTTTGGCAGTTTGGAAGTATCGCTGAAAGAGTGTCGAAGAAGATGGCCTGATACAATAAAGTAAATCAAGTAAATCGAGTTCAAGTACTCGGAGCATATAAGTATAACGACGCCTACGTTAACTGAGATATATAAATGAAGATCTTATAACGTAATACAGAACGCATAGGAGGAGACAGACTGTAGAAGAAAATAACAATTTGTGGTTCAAGTACATTTGGATACCAACTATAGAAAAACACGTTCAATATAAATGTCTTTTATGTTTCATTATACCCATAAACATGTATAAGTACTCTCTTGGTTATTGACCATCTTGAAAATTTTATTGCCGGATATTCAGAATTATTTGTATAGCTATATGTTAGTCTTTGCTGTATAAACATTGAGAGTTGGTACGAAAAGAAACATGGAATCCAATGATCAATATATCCATGGCAATATTCATGGTGTCCTATAGCACGCTATACGATATAATTACTCAAGTCTAGTTTAACAATGAACGGATTATGTAGGTAGGTAAAAACGCTGGTAATGTAGGTAGTGCCAAAACGCTTTGGCCCACGGTTACACTTAATTACATTAGGCCTAACGAGGCTGTCTCGTTAGCGAGCAAACGCAATGATCCTTGGAGAGAAAAAGGTGAAGAGAGAAGGAGGGAAGGTTTTAAAAAAAACTTATGGCATATCCGTACGTGTATTTTACACGACCACGCTCTCCCTCTCTCTACTGCCAGTGAAAGAGGGAAAAAGATTGCGAGGAGAGGTAGATTCTCGACTCAGCTCGACTTGAATCCAGGCGAGAAACGTACTGGCCATATTCGGCTACACTGGCCATCATTCTACATTCTACCTTTTTTCTCTTTTAACTCTTTCACTCCTCTCCTAGAATTCACCTATAGGGATTTTCAGGTGAGTCAGGACATGCGCACTTTACATGGTACCTGTGCGCAGACCACGAATTGTGTCAGGTCGCATGTAATTCCTCCCTTGGATATTATATAAATACTTTTCCTCTCCTCGGATCTCATTTATTTTTTATTCGCAACTCCTGGCAGGCGCGTGACGGAAGAACCACGTTAAATAAATAGAGACAATTAGAGGGAAGTAATCCGTAACGAGCTGTCTGGGTTTAATCCATTTAATAGCCACACGCCAGCCCTGCCCTATGTTCTTCTATATCGTAGAAGTATTTTATACATCCACTGCTCTGAGGTTGGATAATATAATTTTTAATATGACTTTAGACATCTTTCATTCTTTCTCAACTCGATTTTTTGATCCACTTTCCTTTTCACCCTCTGCGATTATTTCCTTATCCTTGTGTTATTCATGGCACATCATACCGGTAACCTTTGAACTTAAGATAGGCAGGGTCATTGATCTCTTTTTTATGGTTAGACTGTTATAGTCTATCTTTATCTATAGCATCGAGTCGTACACCTTATTGACTGTATCTCAATCTTGCAAGGGGTACAGTAAAAAAAGAAAGTACAGAGTGCGCTCGGTGCTTCTCGCTCAGACTGAAAAATAATTATGTAGCACACTCCACTTTCTACAGAGTGCAGACTGGATTTCACGATGTACAGTGGCGAGACATCAAGATAAAAAATACGAGCGAAATCGAAAATCTCATCCTCTCGACCAACAGTGACACCCGTGTACATCGCCATTGTCAAAGGGAAAGGATGTCACCAAATTACAAAATTGAATTCGACTTTACTTTTCAGCTTGAGCAAAGTTCCACGGTTGTTAAATCTTCAGTAAGCCGTAACTTGGCTAATAATACCTGAACATAAATTAGCATGCTAATAAAACGTGACAGGCAACCATTTTATATTTATGGTTCATCTATGTAGAATACCATGCTGCTCCCTTAACTTACGTTTTGATCACAGTGTAGCGCTAATGGTAGCTATAGACACGCCTATACCGGAGGCAGCACGATTTACTCTAGCGTATCGAGATATAACGGATCCTATAGCTTAGATATAGGATGAGGGAAGGAATCGATTTTGTCCAAGCTGAAGCGCATTGCGGACATCTTGACTCCTTGGAGAGAAGCGAAAATCGCGAACTGCCTAGGACGGCTTTTCCACACGTCCACATAGTAGCTGCGACTGATCTCTCTGTGTATCACTGCTTCTTTCACTTAGGACATTCTACAATATTTATGACAATACATATCAAACAATACCATTGTTAATTAGCAGACTTAGACACGAGTCTAGTAAGCCTGTATAATATATACATACCGTTAGAATTCATATAAGAATTTTTGCGTGAAGTATAGTTCACTCATCCAGCATATAAAAAGCGTACTATACTTATGATTATACATTTAAAAAATTCAGCTACCAACTGTAATAATACTAGTGAAATTTTATCGGCCACGATACGTGGTCGTGTTTGTATTAAAAGGATTAATTAATCCAAAGTAATGCCATGCATGTTTACAAAGAACTGTACGACGACTTGGGTGACCCTGGGGACATGCGGGATGACCTAATGTGAGAAGTAACTTCGATTTCTTATTAGATTTTCCTGGCGTACATCATTCACACTCCACTGAATTCTATAAGAGGTAATATAAGTGGGCCAAGTACGCACCGATGGACACTGAAACAGTAATGAAAATTATTTCAATGTTTTTTGACAAAGTGCCAATTAACTTTCATTTATATATGTAATAGAATATCTATGTTTTTTACAATGTGCAGAGACAGGAGAAACTGTAAGGGCGTGTCTGTATTCTTAGCACCGTATCAGCTTCTATACCTTATCCAAGGCAGGATTCCTTATGCATGACCATACGCGACCATGCGTTACCACGCACTATACATATAGATCAGTGATAGGTATGCACTTACATGCACTAGGTATAGGTACGTAAATGCATGTCTCTGGGATGATTTAGATAGAAGAAATAAGTATAAGGCTACCTGGTAATGATTGTAGATAGATGAATAAAATGTTCATTGAAGAATCTGTAGGTGTATAAGGAGGATCAAGTTATGGTGGGCTCGTATGTGGTGATACTGATTAAAATTTTGGCTATATATCCAAAACCATTTAGGAAAGAATCATACGATAAACCTGCACCACCTACACTCTCCACGATTCTCCTTTCTTTATTTTATCCGGCGACCGGTTATCCCACGTGTGGCCTTATGCCACGTCATTCATTGATCGCACTCCATCGCCTGCGCCAAGTCGATTCACGACTTACAAGGAAATATCGTGAAGGCGACTGCCCTTCGATTTTCGAGAAACTTAGTAGATGCTTTTTTTTATATTTTGAAATGATTGAATACTCTTGAGGAGTCCTTAAAAAATGTGTGCTCTCTGGAACGAGAGCGGCGATCACCTCGTGATTGACAAACTATTTGCTAAAAGCACTCGGAGGGTCCTTACTTGAGATTTACAGATATCCTTCGAGTTCAGGCATTTACTGTGCCATTGGAATTGAATTTCAGGAACCGGAAAGTATTGTCAGAGATAGAGGGTTTTATCAGACTTCATTTCTTTTTAATATAGCGCCAAATTGAATCCATCATTCTCAAGTATTTTAAGTCCGTAATGAGAAAATTGTATGATGTGTATGGTTAACTGGCTTCAGCATCGAACGTTGAACTGGAGCGTTCCGGAAGCGACGGCTGTGTCGGAATACGCGTCCATGCTGCATCCTTTTTGCAATTTTAATTTCAAATAACGAGCAGACCTGCAACACCCAGACGATGTATTAAATATCGGTGCCGATCCTCTTGGAAACTAGTTGATCGTTCACCGCGACGTTCTTGGAAGAAATTCCAGTGTCTGAACGGTATATATAGTATACATGGCTGTATATGATCACAGCATGATCACTTGATCACAGTGATCGTATTCTCCATTATTATCGATCATTAGCTTTCGGTCCGCGTCCAGGTCTCACATGAGGTAGTTAAGCTGGTGAGGCAATAATAAACTCTGTAAGAAGTTCATGACAGTACAGATTCATGATGAAGGGTTTAAAAGTCTCTGGCAACCTGAACATTTGTTTTTCTTACTTTACCATAATTGCTCTTAGCTCTACGATATGGTGGATGCGTGTTTATGGCGACCGCAGTATTTTCATAAGCTGTTCAGGTGGCTGCCAAGATGAACTGGACTGGTCTCGCATTTTAGTATCAGAGAATTTGTTCAATACCTTGTACAATGTTTTACTGGTTCGATAAACAACGTCAAGGCCCTTTTATCTTCCGCAGGATGCGGCCTGTTGTGTTGAACGATTAAATAAATCTATTTTCGTTAATCACTCAGCTCCATAATCATATTCAAAGTATAAAAGATCAATGACGTAACCCTGTGCAAAACTAGCGCCACCAACCGGTAAATCGTGGCGGATGAGACTGTTGCAAAATTACCACCGTATGGTACGATACTTGTTTTCGTTTTATCCGACTGAAGTCACAGATTATTGGTTTATTCTGTTTCAACAAGTCAATCGGATTGGTTTATTTTGAGTAGCTTTGAATACAGGAAAGGAAGTGTCGTTTACCCTTGAGAGAATCAATGACGAGTATATTCAGTATAATGAAATGATTTTGATGACTCTCGGTTACTGCTGTAGAGATAACGTTATATTTTTAAAATATTTATTTCAGAATTACACGATAATGATAAACAAAACGAAAACGAATCACAAAATCAATTGTTACGTACGTCAGTGTCTAGATGTTTCAAGTCAACATATATTATACTACATGTAAAATAAATAATTGTTTTCATCAAAAATTGAACTACACGATAATAAAAGTATTTAATGTATATGCGTCATTGAGATCAGTGACTACATGGATTTTTCAGTGGATTGTCTACAGTGAGGACAATAAATACGATGGTGTAGTCACGTTAATTTGATTGAATAATACAATAATTTTAATGGATCCGTCTTGTTGTATTCGCTGAATTTATTTCGATTACGAGATTTCTCTCGTGAGTTTTATAAGAAACGACGCCTGAGCGACGATCTACGTGCATGTGGGACGCATATTTTTCGATTCCTTTTATTCTTAAGAATAGCAATAATAATAGTTATAGTAATAGCAGTAAATGAGCCGATAAAATTTTTGAAATGCACTTATCATGAGTCTTGTTGAGTACGACTGAGGACCCTGTGGTATTCCTCGGTGAGGTGCTTCTTGTACTTTGTCTGGTCATTCCAAAGCTCTGCTGCTTGAGGATTCAGAGGACTCTCATTGTTTGGCTCTAGAGAAGAAAAGTTAAATACTTTTATTAGCTTCGGGATAAGATCTGGTATCCTAAATTTGAAGAAATAAAAATATTAAGCTTACCCCCAAGAAGAGACTGTATGGACAGTAATATAGTGCGCACGTCGTATAGGGCACTCCACTTGTCCTTTAGTATATCCAAACAGATATTTCCAACAGTATCTATATTAGGATGAAAACAAGGTGTAGCAAAGCGTACAATTGGAGCACTGTAAGGATAACTGTGTGGAAACTCCAGTGTCAATTTGTATGTGAGACCAGCATAAACCTGTAACAAAATAAATGCAATATTAATTAATCTGCCTCTCAAAATGTAAGAGCAGTATAGTAAGTATTAACATCAAAGAGATACTAGTAAAGATCAGTCTTATGGAACTTTGTGTGTGACCGTTATTGGGCACAGTGGACATAGGAGGTATGCTGGAGCAAGCATATAAGTTCTAAAGGGGCTTCAAATGCCATACAGTTCATTTCAGACACAGAATACACAGGAGTTACCTCTAGTTACCCAATATCTCCTTGGGGATGTTAATAATACAAATCCATTACCGTATCCCGTGGTCCAGTAATAGTTCCAATCCACTTGAATAAATTTTCACCATCGGGAAAAGCAGAAACACCTTTCTCCGTACTCATCATCAGTACCATAAGTTCTTTCTGCAGCCTGCATAAAAAACCAAGATCTTCAGCGTTAATATATTTAAAATTTCTCACTGATTTGATTCGTAAACAAAAAAGATAACATAAATATCCGTTAACAAGGCTACTTGAATATCCATAAAACATGAAAATCATGTATGAATCTTCAATACACAAGGGTCACCTGGTTAACATAAGAAAATTGACTCTTTAATGGATGAATAGTCGAAATTCAATTTCAAAAAATGTATCAGTTACGTGGACTCTTCTTCGTGGAAAAATAGTATGGAAGGTACATGGTACGATGCCACGAATCGTACGTGTGCCATTGCCAGTGAAAACGTACCGTTTGCTCACTGCATGATTATCCTTCGGTATATTTTGCTTCTCCTCCTTGGCCTTACTCGGTGTGCTCTGGGATGAGTAGAACGGATTGATGTTCTGTGCCATTCCTAATCAAATCTGCTCCAAAATCTTCCGAGAATTCTCCTCTGTATGTATTCCTGAAGCTACGGTAGAAACGGTGGTACGAGCACAACAGTCACTGAAAATTTGAATGCTCTGTATCAACTATCTATGCAGAAAACATCATCCAAAAAAACAGCTGTTAAATTCAGCGCGTTACGACTCCTTGTTGAATTTTATTTGGAGTATTTACGAGGCTGCTTCCTTGAGTGCATCTTTCCGTGTCAGTAAAAGACATAAACATAAATTGTGGAACTGTTTCTTCAAATTATTAAAAATTAGTCGAGTGCGTGTACTAACCGTTCAACGTCTACCGATCCTCATGTTTGTCTTATTGGTGCTTTATTATGGCAGACAACTTGCTAGTGTCAACTTTGATATGTGAGGATCAATAGAAACTGTTTGGTTTTGAAGTTTTCGAGTAAATGTCAAGTATGCTAAAAGTGATGGGTTTAAAAAAAAGAGGATCATGATTGTCAGGGAATGAATGACAAGAGACTACTGTTACTGTAGAGTAATGTGATCAGTGGTTTTTGCAGAGAAGAAACATTTAAAAGTTTCTAATAAGCAACTGTTATATAGAAGATTTGTTGGGATGGCAGCAGCTCAAGGTACACCAGAGTCTGATGCTGGGAGCTTTGAGTGTTTCCAGAATTACACTGCACCGGAAGTCTTTATACAAGGCCTCGCTGGCATTGTTGATCAGCAAGACGTCGAGTCCATGATCAGAGCACAAAAACAAATGTAAGAGTCCTGAGAAACACTTGCTTGTACTCTTGGTTTTGTTATATGTAAATCACTACTATAAGGTTTCTTTCAGGTTACAAAGATTCGAGAAGACTAATGAGATGCTCACAAATTGTAATCAATTATCAGTTAGTAGACTGAAGACTGCTGGTGCTGAGTTCAAGAAGCATACTGTTTTACTGGCAGATATGAAGAGGGATTTGGACTACATCTTTAAAAGAATTCGTATAGTCAAAAACAAGCTTAATCAACAGTATCCCCAAGCCTTTAACGGTTAATACAAGTTTTATACAATTCATACAAAGTAAGATGTAGTACAAGTAAACTATTGGTATTTGTTGGATATAGAGGCTGTAAGGAGTAGTTTGGCCGAGGAGGTAATTGTGGAAGATATGGACCAAGGACCAAAACCACTAGAGCCAGAGGTTGTGCCATTGTCATCAACCCCATCTGGTGTTATTGATGGCGATCCAGATTCAGATGGTAACCAACAGTACCTCAAATAGTTTTACAACTAGTCGATATTTCTTGTCAGTTCTTGGGGACTTGTTATAAGAAAAACATATTCAGGCTTTCAATTCGCCCAAATAATAGTTCTGTTACAAATTCCTAAAGTTTAATGCTCATTACGCTAGTTATGACTATTGAAGATATTTAAGACAGTGGTGCTTTGCTTAGGTATTACAAGTCAAACAGATATAATTTGAAAATTTCTAGTACTTTTTCAAAAAAATTTTACAATTAGTAAATGCGCGGGATGTTTTCTCTATAATTTTCGTGCCACACAGAAAACCTGTTTTTCCTGTATGAATATTACCCGCGTTAGCATAAATTTACAAGAAAATTAATACTACAAGTATCTTAAATACAACAACTAGATGCAACATTTTTCTTAGCATAATTTTATGTCTTTACAATTTTAACAAAACCAAAATTGCCTGCTATCGCGCGACGTTATGAGAATTCTCATTCATTTTCGTCGCAGTTGTTACTACTACTCTCTAGGAGGTGCTCAAATGAATTGAAGAATAAGAGAAAAATATAATTCCTGGCTAGGCCAGTCTAAAGAAAATAAATCAAGCGTCAAAACGAGTAATTCTCCTGGACCTAGCAATGTTATTATAGTTAAAGCAGCACTCAAGTGTCTATGTTGTTTTACACATAAGCATAAAATGGGTGCAAGAAAAAAAAGTAAAGCTCTTAGTATCGCTACGTAGCATCTAACGCAGCACCATGTTATCACATTAGAATGTACATGTTAAAGTCAAAGTGCGTGATCTATTTGGCAGGTAATCTAGAAATAAAAGTAAAGATACGTCTGGCAACGAGGACTCTATAATTTACAGAAGCTCGCACTTCGACTGTAATATATATTGGCGTTGTAAGAGAAAAAAAGAGAAAAAAGATAATAACAATGCAGCTCGTTGGCTCTCGTGTTGATAAGAAAATATATAAGTTTTTTTTTTAGTTTTCGAGGCGCAAGATCATTCATTTACCCAATTTCCGCGACTCAGGCCCACCCATTGGCTCCGTTAGGCATGTGATAAAGCCATCAGCTCAGAGTCAATCATAATAACAAAGTTCAATTATTAATGTACAGTGCCAGTCGAGGAGTTTCAATTTGCTAAGCTGCGCAAACGGCGAATAAAGAGCAACGACAGTTCATCAACGGAGAGCAACAATGAACATAGTAATGCCGAGTCGTCCTCCTGCACATCGGACACCGGTTAAGTACCGACCGAGATTGAATATTAACAACTGATAGAGAGAGAGAAAAAAAAGGAAATAACAGAGCTTATTGAAAATTTGAAAGAATACAAGATATTCAAAACGAAAGAGAAATATATACGAGGGTGGATTGATAAGTTTCCGGCCTGACCAAGAAATGGCGCCACTAGGCCTACCTGAAGGTGACATT